>CM055101.1:39533626-39895960 GCA_029204225.1 Diphasiastrum complanatum | reverse complement strand
GCTAAAGACTGAATGCTCGTCAGTAGCTGTCTGCCATGTGCCAATGAGGAAAAGTTAGATCAATCTGGACTATCCATGAGTCCCAGATCAACGGCTCAGATCAATTGAGGAATATCCTCTTTAGAGATATATTCTCCACCATTGTCTGATCTTAGAGCCTTCATCGTTCGTCCAATCTCCTTTTCTGCACGCTCCTTGAAGATTATGAAGCGGTTGAAGGCTTCTAATTTTTTCTTTATAAAGTACACCATAGTCCTTTTGAAAAAATCATCAATAAAAGTTATAAAATACTTTGCATCCTTCAACGAAAGATTTTTCATTGGGACACAAATGTCTAAATGTACAATATCTAACAATCCTCTAGCAATATGCTAATGGCTTGAATTAAATGATTTCCTAGTCTGTTTACCAACTAGACAGTTATGATAGACAGGTAACTTGACTTTATCACGAGGATAGTCGAGATCAAGAACAATAGACTGTTTAGACATTTGTTGTACAACAGCATGATTCAAGTGACCAAATCTATAATGCCAAAGTAAACTTTTATTTGCATGAATAGAAATACTAAGCGCTGGACTAGAGGGAGAAAAACAATGACTTAATTTATACAAGAATCCATGCCTCTTTTTGTGTGCTAGGATCTTGCTTGTCCTATCAACTACTTTGCACTGATTACATTCGAATTTGACTCTATGTCCTAGATCTGTGATTCTACTTATAGAGAGCAAATTTGTAAATAAGTTTGGTACATACAAGACTTTAGAAAGTAGCTTAGACTGATGATTTGCAAAGCTTAATCTTACAGTACCTTCACCTTTAATAGCTTGTGTGCTATTGTAACCAAGGTAAATATATTTCTGGGTACCGTAAGGTGTATAGGACTCGAAACAGCCAATGAGTCTGGTCATGTGCTGAGTGGCTCCGGAATCCAGGAACCAAGAATTGTCGTCGGATGCTCCTTGATGACTGATCATGAAGGCATTATGATCCGCTTCCTGAATAGGCTGTGGAGCTTCTGCAGCTGCATTTGCCACTTGATTCAACTGCCCCTTGCTGTTGTTCTTTGCTTGCAGTATCCGACAGTCTTGAATTTCGTGGTTGTTTCGCTTGTAGTATCTGCAGAATAGCTTCTTCTTCGTCTGAGGATTCGACTGTTCTTTGTGATGTGCTGGTTTTTGGTCTGGCTTTGATTGTTTTGGTCCTTTCTTCTTCTTCTGCTTAGTCATGCTCTTGTTGGTGTATAAAGCGTGAGAATCAGCTAAGGAACTTGAGGCTTCGTTCCTCTGCGTGTCTTCCTACAACAACATAGTAATGACTCTCGAAAGAGTCAGTTCTAGACGTGTCGTGATGATCATCACCCAGCTGTCGTATGAGCTTGGCAAGCTTGTAAGCAGTTGCATTACTATGTCTTGATCGTCTGGGACAGATTTGACAGCGGCCATTTGCCTTAGCAGGTTCTTGAATTAATTGAGGTGATTCTTCGCCATCTTGAGGGAGTAAATTTTTTTCTTGAAATGTTGCTTGGAAGCTATATCTCGCACTTCGTATAGTGTGCTCAAGATGTCCCAGACTTCTTTCGATGTCTGGGTCTCGGATACATGGCCGATTTGGGTATCCGTAATGTTGAGGATGATAAGAGCGAAAGCCTTTCCATCATTCAGCTTCCATCTGGCGATTGCTGCGTCGTCTACTTCGGGTTTCTCTTCTGCACCTGTAACAATGTCATACAATTCTTTAACCATTAGTACAGTTTTCATCTTAAATTTTCACAGATGGTAATTGGCTCCATCAAGCTTGTCCATGATGGGACTGGCTTTCCCTTGGGATTCCATGTGAAAGATTAGTCTAAGTGATAGGAAAAACTATCAGTGACTTAAGTATGAAAATCTGGCACTGAGTTACAGAACAAGAAGACAATTACTCTATCGGCTAGTAGATTCTTGTACTGTGGAAGCTTATCAGGCTACGAAAATAGCTCTGATACCATGTGGGAGAAAGAGGGTGTGTCATGTGTGAGAAACGAAAATAGCTTAAAAAGAAAACGAACACGAATGGAAATGAACTCGAAACTCGAAAAAGAAACGAACTCGAACGGAAAGTGTTCGTGCAAAGCGAAATAAGGTATATTACTCTTTCCCTAAGCATGACTACGCCTATCAGAAATGAATAGAATGTTAGTGATAGAAATCACGGTCATTCTGATTACGTAGCCAAACATTAACAAAACATCAGAAGAATTATTAGTCGCGAAGAGCTAGACTGAGCTCGACTGATAATCAATCGTGAATGATTCGCGAAAGGCAAGACTAAATTGTCGCGGAAGCGCGTGTGTGAGACTGATTCGTATTCATCCTCTTCGTCTTCTTTATCGCGAACAATTTTCTGTCTTCAAATTTTCTTTTGTGCGAAAGCTGTTACAAGATCCCAGACACTCGACTACACATCACAGAACACATTCTATTCTAGCAATCATGATACACAGCACAAGACAAGATGTACAAAAATAGAGTGACTGTATTATCAGTTTTAATTTAGAGTGAACTCGTTAGTGTCTTGCTCGTTGGCGGAATGACATTCTACTCTTTCGCTGTGTTCTGTTCGTTGGCAGACTTTCATGCACAACTATGGTTTCTTTACTTTCTTCCTCTATTCACTACGTCTCTCTCTGTCTCTTACAGATCTCTGTATTCACATCCAATTATTATGATCCAGAGAGGATCGTTTATACCTCCACTATGTGGAGTTTACAAGATAGCTAAAATGTCGAATCACATGACTAGTCAACGCTAATCAATTAGTTAGTTAGTCTCCATCGTTGCTACTCGTTTCAGCTGGGCGTGAAGCCCGTTGAGCTGCCAGATGGCAGCGCGAAAGATTTTTCTTCGTCTTAATCTCCCGTTTGCTTTCGTTCTTTTTGTTTCTTTTTGTAGTTTTCGTTTCGCGTCCCTTTTGCGGTTTGCGGTCCTAGAGGTGTGTTTGTGATTCGCGATTGATTCGTAAATCGTTCGTGCTTCGAGTCAAAGACACGTTGACTGTCACAAATTGTTCTCGTTTGACCTTTGTGTCTTGTTCGTGCTGCGACAAAGTTGCGGAAGTTCACCATTTCTGACGCTCCCTCTTGAACCTTGCAGCTTTGTCCGTTCAATCCAATTGCCTCTCTTTGCTTGGTAAAGAGTGGCTTGTCGAGCGGTTTCGTGAGGAGATCTACAATCATACTTTCTGATTTTATGAACTGGACCTGGAGCTCTCCTTTCGAGATCAAATCTCGAATGCGATGGTACTTCAGAGGAATGTGCTTCGTCTTTGAATGGAAGACGGAATCCTGGGACAGATAGAGTGCACTCTGGGAGTCCATCATCATCGTGCTTGGCCCCTCTTGTTGTATCTCGATTGCCTCCAACATCATTTGCAGCTATACTACCTCATTCGCCACTTTTGAGGCTACGACATACTCAGCTTTGCAAGAGGATTGAGCTACCAAGGTTTGCCCTTTGCATATCCAGCTGATTGCAGCTCCGCACACTATCGTACATCCTCCAGTAATGGACTTGTTGTCATCTTTGTAGCTCATCCAGCTCGCATCACTGTAGTGATGTAGCTCGAATCCTTTCTCTTAGTTTCTAGCTCTGTAGGTTAATCCAACATTCTGGGTACCCTTCAGATATTGTAGGATTTGTTTGCCCATTTTCCAATGTGCTAGACCAAGATTGGAACGGAATTGGCTCAATGCGTAGACAGAGAAGGCCAGATCGGATATGGTACAAACTGTTAAGTACATCAGACTACCGATTAAGTTTTGGTAGGTATACCTGCCATCTTCTGTTCTTTCTCTTCTGTTTTTGGGCAATCCTGTTTCGTGAGCTTGGCTCCAGCTATCATTGGTGTAGCTTTCCCTTCGCAGTTCATTATGTGGTACTGCTTCAGCACTTTTCTGGCGATCTCTTCTGATCTCCAGCCCTAGGCATTTTGTTGCTTCTCCAAGATCTGTGATTTCGTAATTTTCAGAAATCTGACTCTTCGTGTCTTTGATCATCATTAAGGAATTTCCTATCATCATCGAATCATCCATGAAAATGGTCAGTATCACAAAATCCTTTCCTACTCTTTTGATGTAGACATTACAATCTGGTTGAGTAGGATTGAAGTCTACAGACTTCAGAAGACCATCAAGCCTTTTGTACCAGGCTTGTGATGCTTGTTTTAGACCGTAGATGCATCTCTGCAATTGACAGACATATTGTTTGTTGTCAGGGTCTTCATAGCCTTTAGGTTGCTTCATGAAAATTTCCTCCTCTAGATCTTCGTGGAGAAAGGCTGTTTTCATGTCAATTTGGTGAATTTTCAGATTGTACTGTGTGGCGTATGCAAGGAGCAACCTTATGCTTGTCATCTTGAATATGTGTTGAAATAGTCAACACCATATCTTTGTGTGTAGCCCTTCGCGACAAGCCTTGCTTTATAGCGGCCAATGGTGCCATCTGATTTTAGCTTTTCCTTGTACACCCACTTGCAATCGGCTACTTTTCTGTTTTCTGGCAGTGGCTCTGATGTCCATGTCTCGTTTCGCCTCATCGACTCGTTCCCTTCTGACATTGCCTGTTTCTAGAATTCTCCCTCTGGACTCTGGATAGCTTCTTGGTATGTTGCTGGCTCTTCTGTGAAGCTGCAGTACTCGAACTACGTATCTTCGATCCATTGAAGATTGTCAAAATAACGGTCTGGAGGTCTTCTTTGTCTTGTTGACCTTCAAGGTTTGTTTCCTCGCTGCTCGAACATTTCTTGTTCGTGGGATCGATCTTCTGTTTCCTGCTGCTCTAGAGTCTGGGGTCATGCATTCTGATTTGATGACTGTCCTCGATCTCCCTCTTGAATAGGCAACAGTGTGAAGATCTCATGGCCTCTTTCGTCTTTCAGTCCAGGGAATGTGGACTCGTCGAACTTTACATCTCTACTCAAAACAACCTTCTTCGTGGTTGTCGTAGAGTCTGTACACATGTGTTCTGTTCGAGTAGCCGACCATGATTGTTTGTTCGGATTTGTCGTCAAGCTTGCTTCTCTTTTCCTTTGGAATGTTCTTGTATGCTACATATCCAGACACTCATGCGTATGACAAATCAGGATTTCTGCTTGTCCACATCTCGTATGGTGTTTTGTTCTCCAGCGTTGTCGTTGTAGATTTGTTCTGCAGGTGTACAGCTGCAACTATTGCTTTGGCCCAGAATTGGATTGGCAATTGAGCCTATGCTATCATGCATCTGGCTCCTTTGACTAGCGTTCTGTTTTTTCTTTCTGCCACACCGTTGTATTTTGGTGTGTATGCAGGAGTGAATTGGTGTTCAATCCCCTATTCCTCACAAAATCTTGAGAATTATGTGCTTTTGTATTCACCTCCATTGTCAGATCTAAGGATCTGTATCCTTTTTGAGGTGTGTCGCTCTGCGAATGCCACGAACTTCTTGAAAGAATCAAATACTTTGGATTTCTTCTTCAAGTAGTAGATCATAGTCATTCGGCTGTAATCATCTATGAACGTTAGAAAATATCTCAAACCTGAGAGCAAATCTGTTTTCATCGGTCCACACACATCAGAGTGGACAAGCTCAAGAACTTCCTTGGCTCTTCTTCCTTTGTGTGTGAATGGATTTCAATGTGGCTTGTCTTTCTGACAAGCTTCGCAGAACTCAGTCTCGGGCCTTGATATTTTGAGACCTATGACAATGTCCTTTGTGCTCATGTCGTACAGGCTCTGCATGTTCAGATGATACATTCTCCTATGATAGAGCTGATCTTCATTTTCTGAAGCATTTAATATACTATCAGAGTTGCTGATTATTTTGGCCTGGTAGAGGTTTCCTTCTCTGCATCCGACCGTCAGCAACTTGTTTGTCGTCTTCTCAATCATACGACAAGTGTTGCCGTCGAACAAAACTCGAATGCCTAGATTTGTCATCTTGGAGACACATAGCAGATCTTTTTTGAGTGAGGGCACATAGAGTGCTTCTGGCAGCTCTGCTTGGCCTGACAGTGTTTGTAGCTGTAGAGAGTCGATGCCCTTGACATCGTGCCTGCTTCCATCGCCTAAAATCACCGCTCTGTCGTTTTCAAGTTCGCAAAAGTTGATCAAGATCTTCTTGTTGCAGGTTATGTGAGATGTTGCTCCTGAATCGATGACCACATCGTAGTCATGTTCGGAGTAGCTTGTCGAAGCTTCATCGAATATCGTGAAAGCTTCGTCAACAATCTAGAATCAAGTTATAGAGCTAATCACAAATCTTAATCAAGATCAATCATACTTGTGGACATTCCCCACACGTGTGAATTCTGAAAATTTTGTCATGGTATCAGAGCCAAATTAAGCTTTGCATGCTAACATCTCTGATTGTACAAGAAACTGAGAGCTAAATCAAGCAAAAAAATAGTTTTGCACTTTTTCTCACCTTTCTCTGAAGTGTATTTGGATCAAATCGGATTGAAACTGAATTTTCAGACCTGAAAAGTGGTAGTACGGAATTCTGGAATTATAGATCCAAAGATAGCAATGTTATAACTTAATGGAAAGCTTATGATCTGTACTTTTCATAGAAATTAAAACCAAATCAATCTGATGTGTCTAGCAAGAGCTACAAACTCTTAAAGAGGATAGCGATATGTCCAAAATCCGAGTGACAGCATTTTGATTTGATTCAATCTTGCTTTGTTCTGAATCCATTGTTTTGAGCATCCTACACAAGAAACTAAAGATCAAGACTGAGTTTAAAGTAATGAACACCTTTTGAGCCTTCTGAGAGTCAATTGTGTTTTCTTTTGAAGCATTTCACACGTGCCACAAAGTAGGATTCAAACTAGCCAAAGTGTCTCAATCCACTTTGTGTGTATGATCTAGATAACTTGTTTTGTGGAATATTTGAGAGTCATCTCAAATACAATTCAGTCCAATAACTAAGAAGTCTTCATTAAAATGGCATCTCAAGGAGGATATCTTCTAGAAGCCAGTGAAAGACTAAACACTTCTAATTACTCAATCTGGAAGTTTAGAATGGAGTCTATCTTGATACTCCAAGATGTTATGGATATTGTGCTTAGTGTTGAGGAGGAGCCTCAAGCACAGGCTGAAATTCTTAAGTACAAGAAAAGAGCTAGAATGGCTCTACATTTCATTAAGATGAATGTATCTAATGAAATTTTGAGAGAGATAGGATCTTGCACTACAGCCAAAGAAGCTTGGGATGCACTAAAGACCATCCATGAAGCAAAGAATATTTCTAGAATACTCACTCTTAGGAATCAGATTTTCCAAAGTTTCCAAAGAAGTGAAGCTAGTTTCCAAAGAAGTGAAGCGAGTGCATCTAACTATGTTCCGAGAGTTAGAGATTTACATATAGAGCTTTCTTGTGTTGGTGTTACCATTAACCAAAATGAGCTAGTTCAAGTCATACTGAATGGCTTGAGAGATGACTATGATAATCTTGTTCAGTCTTTTGCTATTAAAGAGGAGTTGCCTAATCTAGAAACTCTCCAAGGAATTCTTATTTTTGAAGAATCTAGACAAAGCTATAAACTCTCCAAGATGAACAAACTCGAGCATGGTGGAAGTGACAAAGCCCTCTTTGTCAAAGGCAAGCAGAAAGGAAGGAGTAAGAACCAGTTCTCTCAAGCATCCAACAAAGACAAAGTCAAAGATCGAGACAAAGATGGTGAAGAGGATGATACATCTCATCCTTCTAACTCAAAGACCAAGAAGAAGAAAGTGAAGTGTTTCTTCTGTGGCAAGAAGGGGCACTATGCCTCTAATTGCTTCAAGAAGAAAAACCAACTCAAGCAAGCTAATCTCCCCAAAGAGATTAAAGAAGATTATGTTGCAAGTGATGGAGAAGAATCACTTATGGTGTCCAGTTTTTCTTCATCACCTTTCAAGAAAGATGGTGCTTGGTATATAGACAGTGGAGCTTCTTCACATATGTGCTGTTCAAAGGAGTCGTTTGACTCAATCTTACCTTTCAAAGGACTCAAGAGATCATTACACAGCTAATGATCATGAGTGCCCAATAGAAGGAATTGGCAACATTCCATTGAAACTTGCTTCTTCAAAAGTTCTTGCACTTTCTAATGTTCTTTTCATTCCAAAGCTTACAAAGAACTTAATTAGTGTGGGAAAGTTGCTTGATAATGGTTGTGATGTAAAGTTTAACTCCAATACTTGTTTTATCAAGAAAAAGATGAGATCCTTGCTAATGGATCTAGATGTGGTGGAATTTTTAAGTTGAATTCTTATGAGAATGCAGACCTTTGTGAAGTTGCTTTGTTATCTAAGGAGGAGCTGTGGCATAGAAGGTTGGGTCATCCTAACTTTAAATCTATGACTTCTATGGTTAAGAAGGTGAAGGCTATTGGTCTTCCAAAATCTCTTTCTAAAGTTTTCAAGCCTTGTGAGGCTTGTGCCATTGCAAAGTCACACAGAAAGCCATATCAGAAGTTTTTTATAAAGATTACTCATCCTTTGGAGCTTATACACTCAGATGTACATTTGTCTTCTTCTAAAAGTATTAGTGGTGCAACATGTTTTGTCACCTTTATTGATGACTTTACTAGATATACCTGGATGTATCTACTTTCTTCAAAGGCAATGATTTTGTATCACTTCCTAATCTTCAAAGCTTATGTTCAGAAACAGTTTTCTTTTAAAGTTAAAGCTTTAAGATGTGATGGAGGAGGTAGTTTCATGAACACTGTGAAGGTGAAGGAATAAAGAGAGAGTTTTCTTGTGCTTATTCTCCATCTCAAAATGGAGTAGCTGAGAGGAAAAACAGATCTTTATGTGAATGTGCTGAAGCAATTTGAGTAGTAGCTTCTTTGCCTATTGATTATTGGGGTGAAGCAATAAATTGTGCAAACTATTTGTGCAATAGATTACCTCACAATGCACTTGCTGGAAAATCACCTTTTGAAGTCTTGTTTAAGAAGAAACCTAAGGTAGATAGCCTTAGAGTTTTTGGTTGTGCTTGCTTTGTTAATGTGCCCTTGGAAACGAGGAAAAGAGATGATCCTAATTCTATTAAAGGGATCATGGTTGGATATGCATCCAACAAGAAAGCTTATAGAATATATGTTCCCTCTACCTCAACTACAATTGAGAGTAGATATGTTATATTCCATGAAGATCAAAAATACATTCTTGAGGAGGCCGAGTTCAAAGATTCTCACAAAGATACTCCAATCATCACCCTTGAAGATTATCATGGAGAGATGGGGCCGAGATTGAGGAGGAGTCACCTCGAATCTTTTCACCAAGGAGATCTCAAAGAGAAAGATCCGAGCCTAGAAGGCTTACCTATGAAGATAGAGGCAAGCAAGTGGAAATCAACTCCACTAATTATGCCTATTTTATTTCTCGTGAGGAGCCGAAGGATGTATATGATGCACTCAACTCGAAGGAATGGTACCTTGCCATGAAGGAGGAATATGAAGCTTTGATGGCCAATAAGACATGGGAGCTTGTGGATCTTCCATCCAACAGCACATCATTGATTACAAGTGGGTTTTTCGAGTCAAGTATAATCAAGATGGCACAATCAACAAGTACAAGGCTAGGCTTTGTGCTAAAGGTTTTGCTCAAGTTTATGGACTTGATTATGAGGAGACCTTTGCCCCAGTTGCAAAGATGGTACCAATAAGAATCATAATTTCTCTTGCTTGTTTTTTCAATTGGCAAGTTCTTCAACTAGATGTTTCTAATGCATTTCTAAATGGGTATCTAGAAGAAGAGGTTTATATGGATCAGCCTATTGGGTTCATCCATGATAAAGAAAAAGTTTGCTTGCTCTTCAAAAGTTTATATGGATTGAAGCAAGCTCCAAGGTCATGGTATTCTCGACTTAACACCTTTCTTGAGTCACTAGGATTATATCTTAGTAACTATGATCCTTCCTTATATATCAAGTTTTTTGATAAAAATATTGTCATTCTTCTTATTTATGTTGATGATATCATTCTGACAGGAAGTAGTATCAAGTTAGTTGGGGAAACCAAGATTGCACTTGGAAAAGATCTTGGAAAAATTCACTATATTCTAAAGATAAAGCTTTTGTATGTCAATCCAAGAATGCTCTTTCAATGTTAAAGAAGTTCAATATGTTGAATTGTAAGAGCATAGAAACACCTATGGAGCAAAATGTAAAGGATTCTAACAAAGGTGATAAAAGATCCTTCGTGGACATCACACTTTTTAGAAGTCTTATAGGCTCCTTAATTTGGCTCACAATAACTGGAACTGACATAAGCTTTAGTGTTCGTAAGTTGAGCCAGGCTATGCAAAATCCTACTATCTATCATTGGAGAATGGCCAAGAGAGTGCTTAGATATATATCTTCAACTTTTGATTTTGGTTTATTGTATAAAAGTGAAGATCTTTCTATTATTGGTTAATATAGACTCGGATTTTGCAAGTGATAGAGCAGATCGAAAACTACAAGTGCTTATGTCATATATCTTGGAGGAAACTTGATATCTTGGCTTTCCAAAAAGCAAGATATTGTATCACTCTCATCATGTGAAGCTGAGTACAAGGCACTCACTACAACAACAAAGGAAGGGCTTTGGATCAAGAGGTTACTAGTGGAACTAGGATAATCTTGGAAGAGGATCTACCTATGATCATGTGTGACAACATTTCAGCCCAAGGCCTTGCCAACAATCCGATATTCCATGCAAGGAGCAAGCATATAGAAGTTGCACATCACTTCATGAGAGAGAAGCTCATTGGAGGGAAAATCAATTTGGAACACATCGACACATCATCTTGTATTGTTGATATGCTCACCAAACCTTTGAGCAAAAGTTCCTTCGTCAAGCATAGAGCCAATCTTGGAGTTATACCAAGATACATGTTCAAATCAATATAGATTATTTTTAGGAGGAGTGTTAAAATTGGAAAAACAAAACGATATTGATTTTTTGGCTTGCTACAAATGTTGTACCATGCAAGTATGTAGCTCATAAATGCAAAATGCCAAGTTTGGCCTACATAGAACTCGAGCTACATGGTTATGTAATGTCTAGTTTGAATAATACAACTTGCATATAGTTTGTAGACATAGAATTGGCAAAGTCATGCTTGTAGAAACTCGTGGCAATTCACATGCATCAATTGTAAGTGATCCATAGTGACATGCAAGGCATGCACAAAGTATAATGGACACATGCATGATGATTTGTACTTTGTTAGTTAGAACTAGTACACTTGTAAAAAGCTGGTAGAATTTCATGCATGGCAAGTGACAAATGTCACAGAGACTCTAGATGTCACTTAAGTTGTCATTTTGGAATGGATAGATGTGGTTCTACCTCGAGCTACCTCAAACTCCATAAATATGTGTAGCTCTCCTCACAATCAATGATGAAGAACCAAAGTTTTGTAACTACCTCATGCCATTTTGGATCTAAACTATTTTGTTTGTTATCTCTCTAGCTTTCTCTCTCTAACTCGTGTTGAAGCTAATGCTAATACACTGAAATCTTCTACTTTTGTTCATTCTTTGATTCATTGCTATCATATTTTTAGATGCTTAGCATGCTAGATTGTGGTTAAGCCATTTCTTTAGAACTAGATCTTGCTAAACAATCTAGAATCAGGTTGATGTGCTAATCACAAAGCTTAATCAAGATCAATCATACTTGTGGACATTCCCCACACGTGTGAATTCTAGAAATTTTGTCAGTTCATACAGATATATGTGGACCTATGCAAACTCCTTCATTGCTAGATGCAAAGTATTTCATTACTTTTATTGACAAAATCTCCAGAAGAACAGTTGTTTATTTTATTAAACAGAAACCAAAGACTTTCATCAAATTCAGACATTTCAAAGAGCATGTTGAGAATCAAACTGGCAAATGAATCAAAGCACTGAGGTCAGATAACGAGGGAGAATACATCTCCACCGAATTTAAGGAATATTGTCTTAACAACGGCATTGAGCAACAATACATTACTTCCTATTCGCCTCAGTCAAATGGCCTTGCTGAGAGAAAGAACAAAAATTTAGTTGAATCGGCAAAGTGCATGTTATTACATGCGACACTTTCGACGTCCTTATGGGCTGAAGCTGTTTCAACAGCAACCTATATTCAGAACAAATGTCCTACTAAATGTCTCTCAGACAAAACACCATTCGAAGTTTGGACAAGTACCAAACTTTCTTTATCAAACTTACGAGTTTCTGGATGTACTGCTTTTGCGTAGATTCTTCATGATCTCAGGAAGAAGCTCGACTTCCAGAGGTTGTTCGATCCCATCGAGTCGAAGATATTCACTAGCCAGGATGTTATCTTCATCGAAGATCAGTTTCAAGACCTCAAAGGAAAAGGCAGTCCTCATGTAGCTGACCTGTCAGATTCTCCTAACACATTGAACTTTCCAGTTCTTTAGTCGACTATTCCCATTGAAGGTCCAAGCTCCTCTATTTTTTATGAACAACAAATCAACGGGAAATCAGAAGATGATGATGTTACAGTTCAACAACTACAGTATGACCCAGAAGACATTCAAGAACTAGCAGACCATCTAACCGGTATATCGATGAGTCTACAGCCTACCTTGTTCAGGAACCGACGTCTGTTCAAGAGGCACTCAGTTAGCCTGATTCAGAAGCTATGGATAGAGATTATTCATCTCTTATCAAAAACCAGACATGGACAATTGTCGAATTACCTGCTACATAAACGTAGTTGATTGTAAATGGATTTTCAAAGTCAAGTACAATGCAGATGGAAGCATCAACAGGAGAAAGGCACGACTTGTCGCCAGAGGATTTTCTCAGGTATACAACATCAATTACACTAAGACCTTCAGTCCAGTAGTCAAGCATTCTTCTATTCGACTTTTGCTATCATTTGCCGCTGCAGCAGATTTGGAAATATATCAAATGGATGTACATACAACATATCTCAATGGAGTTATTGAAGAAGACATTTACATGGTGCAACCCGAAGGTTATATTATCGAGGGTAAACACAATCATGTGTGTAAACTCCATAAGGCACTTTATGGCTTAAAACAATATGCTCGGGCATGGTTTCAAATGATCAATACTTTTCTTATTTATCACGGCTACACACCTAGCTCTTCAGATTCAAATGTTTACTTCAAAGTAGTGCAACAGTCTTTTATCATTATCACTTTATACGTGGATGATACATTGTTTTTCAGCAACATTATCGATCTGATAAAAGAGACCAAGACAATGCTATCTTCTAAATTCGACATGATCGATCTGGGCGAAGCTCAATTTTCGATTTCGATTGCTTAATAACTGACAATGGTTTTTATACAAGTTTCTAAAAAAACGTAAAAAAAATTTTAAAAAAATTTTGAGTGCGAAAACTCAAAATTTTTAGTTTTTTCTAGTTTTTTGAATTATCTATGAAATTGACTAAAAATAGTATTGTGACCATGCTGGAGTCAATTTTAGTCGATTTTGATCAACTGTGCTTCACTATGAGTTAATTGAATATTAACTAAATTTAATAGTTTCCAGGATAGATATATCGAGATGGCCAAAGAAACTTCAAATCAAACTGCAAATCCGGGTGCACCATCTTACATGGTGATTTGTCAGTAGTTGAGTACGGCACTCAATGATATGAATAATCGTAATTAGATGAGAGATCAACAAATGGAGGTTCTGTTAAATCAAGTCAAATTGATGTCTTCACCCAATCTCGGTTTTCAACCAGAGGTTTATGCGAGGGAGAAGAAGGAGAAGAAAACTGAAGCCATCGAGGACTGGCTGGCCAAGTGGAGTAGCTACTTCAATCTGCATGAAGTTCCTGATGAGAAGAAAATTGAAAGCGTTGTGTTGTTCTTACGCGGCAAAGCGTCATCGTGCTGGCGAGATTTACCGGTGAAGCCAACTACTTGGGAAGCGTTTGCGGAAGTTTTCAAGAAAGCTTTCATAATTGCTGATGACGTTGACTACTACCTGAAGTTCGTGAATTACATGATGGGTACAAAGAGTTTAGACTCTTATATCAAGAAATTCATGGACCTATCGAATAGGATTCCATCATTTGCTGCAAAGTTGGCACTTTGGCAGTTTGTCCTAGGTTTGCCAGCCGACTATCAGAACGAATCTAGGCGAAATGTGCTTCAAAACCTCGAGTATGCGTTTCGGAATGCAAAAGCATATGATTTCACAGTGGTGGCATCCAGGAAGCAGTTTGCGCAAATTCCAACCACTTTGAAAACCGAGAAAGGTAAGAAGCGCGGTCTAGACCAAGCAAAATATTTGACGAATTAAATCAAGTAGCATCGAACCCAAGAAGCCGAAGAGAAAGAGATTTAAGAAATCTATGTCCCGGGAAAAGGCTAAGAAAGAGAACTTATATTTCGTCTGTAAGAAGCCTTGGACATATGATGAAATTTTGTCCATAAAGGAAGAAAATGTCAACCCATATGATTGAGATCCTAGAAGGCAATGGCAAGACTTTGGAAATTAACCCAACTGATTGTGAGTGTGAATGTTCTTTCAGTACTACTTCTTTCGTGCCGAATGAACTTCTTCGTTTAACTAGCACAATTAAAGATCAAGAAGTGAGTATTCTATTGGACAGTGGTTCAACTCATAATTTTGTTAATTCTCATCTTGTGCAAAAACTCAACTTGGAAACTGAAGCCAACAATCATAGATATAAAGTTTATCTAGCTTCAGGAGCAAAGTTGGAGACTTGGAACGTAAAAGTCCCGAAACTCCCAGTTTTGATGCAAGGACACACAGAATTAGTTAATTTTCATGTTTTAGACCTAGCTCGTACTGATTTAATCTTAGGTTACGAGTGGTTATTTAGTAAATCACCTTCTCTGTTGATTCATTTTGAGAAGCATGTTCTCACTTTCAAGGAGGGTGATAAGGTAGTTACATTATTTGGCAGTAATTTTGTACGTCCGTTGGATCATATTTCTACAGTTAATGAAATGGAAGCATTGGATTATTCAGAGTATGAAGTTTTTTCAATATGTGCTATTCCAATTGTGGATATTCCTGAAATGAATCTAAATGGTTGTGAATTCTCAACAATTCTTAAGTCAAAGTGTGACTCGTTATTCATCTCTCGCGTGTCCCACACATAGTTTGTCCAATGCAAGCTCATTATCCTGATTGGTGGACACAGACGAGGTCCGCTCACCATTCTTCTCTCTATTTGCTCTTCTTCTCTTCTTCTCAAGGGTTTTAACATGGAGATGGTCATCATGAATCCAATTCCATTTTCTCACTATGGTTGGTCATGATTGTTTGTAGGCCAATTCTCCATACTAGGGTGCCCTCATCTAGATCTTCACAACTGTGAAACAAGCCACCTACAGAGAAAGATCAAAGATTTTCTCTCCTAAAACCTTGACACATAGAAAAAAGAGAAAGGTTCTTGGGCATTTCTCAAGCTTTCCCTCATTTTTTTCTTGCAGCTATCTTCCACACTAAGGTCACCCTCCCTTAGCTATTCTGATCCAATTTATAGTTCTAAAATAGGTGCGATATTGACTTCAAACAAGTTGAATTTCTCACCAATTCGTCAACACCCCCATGAAACCAGATTTTTTCCAAATTTTCAAAGTTTTCCACCAAATTTGACCCTGTAAATTGCCATGGCTCTCCATAACTGCTCTTTGCATACCCATGCAAGGCCCGTTATGCCAAACAACCGTCCATATAGTGAATCAAAAGGCCACCACCGATGATTTTCTCAAAACCACCAAAACTGCATTTTTTCAAGGGAACTTTGCCGATTCCTGCGATCCGGACCACCTGCACCTCATATAGTTTCCATTCTCTTAAGATGCTTCTCAAGTCTTTTTTCCTGGTGAAAGATGCCGACGATGACTCCACCGGATCGTGCATACCTACAACGCCCTGCTGCTCTGATACCAAGTTAAAATTTGATAGGATCTAGTGCAGTATGGAGATCAGATTAATCAATCACCATAGCCACTCCTCACAAGCTCTCAAAGAGGGCACAACAAAGTTAATTGTATTACTAAAGAAACTGTACATATAGAGTATTCACAAGCTTCCTAGAAGGACAGGTGTCCTAAAATTGGCCTATCACCTACCAATCTAGGGTCGGGCCCAATATGGCCCAATTTGCTACAGGATCAGTGCCCGATCGATATATCTATAACGTATCATGTCTCGATCACTAGCAAATACAGCAAATCTAATTAATTGTACAATAGTTACATTATCACATTTAGAGCTTACACTACTGAATCAAATCAAAACTAATTTACTTACGAAATGCCTAGCAAATAGAATGAGAAACGACACGAGCTATAATGATCACCAAGTGAAGATCTTCAAGAATCCTGTCACATGCAAATCAAAAGGACACATGTGGAGCATAAGCCACGCAACCAACTGTTTGTGGGGAAAAAGACCCCTTTTTAAAGTTATTTTTAACGAAAATCATCGTCACGCGCTATTACATCGGTGCGGAATTGCTTAATACTGATGCGTAAATGGCCCATTATGGCCGGTTGCACTTTTATTGAAACTCTGTCTATTTATTAATTTATGCTGGACTTATATTTATTTAAGAGGTTTATGCCCCTAGTTCCCGGGTTTGTCTGGACTAGGAGGTGTCAGTTCGTCTTAAAAACCAGTTAAATGGCAACTTCATTCACCGAAGGCCACTTTGGTGATTTAAAACCAAATTTGGGGTTCTACCCTTAAGTTTGGGCCCAACTACTAAAGGCCTCTATTGGTGCCCATTCATGAAGAGATGCACCTCTTTGGGCCTCAGCCCTCCGTAGCATTAGAAGGAGGCTGCCCTCTACATAACATAAATCCATTGTCATTTTGAGAGAGTGAGAGGAGCTTGTAGAGAAAAACTTGTGTGCAGAGAACTCTTGGTGAGAAGGTGAAGAGAGAAAGAAGGAGAAGAAGTTGTTGTGCTTGGTGCCTCCACTTTTAGCCTCTTTCACTTTGCTGTCTATTTCATTTCACTGCTATTGATTCAATGGTTTGATCTTTAGCATTGTGTTTGCACCATTTCATTTGTGGAATCAGATTTGGTGTTATTTGCTTTTGCAATCTTTAATCTTGTGATTGCAGGCCCTGGTATTGTGGGGATTACATTCTGTATCCCTTTGCTGCCTTTAACATTTAGTTGCAGGCTTTGGAATTGTAAAAGATTTTGTTGCTTCATTTGCAAGGATTGGAGTGTGTAAATTAGTGTCTAACTACTTTAGAAGAGTTTGAATCACTTTCTTGTGATTTTATTTGTAATTAATTGTGTTTTTTAAGTCTGAGAAGTCTGTGAATCACTTGTGACTGTTCCTTGCTCAAGGATTGTTGTCTTGAAAATGTCTTATTTCATGTTAAGATAGTGCTTTTATCCTGGATTGTTGTATTGAAAGTGTCTTATTTCATGTTAGGATAGTGCTTTTATCCTTATTGAAGGTTAGGTGGCCCATTTTTTCTACTAAGAATCGGGGTTAGGAAGATCATTATCAGGTGAGACAGATTAATGATTAAGAAGGACAACAATGCTATCTGCGGCTCTCAACCTGCAGTTTACACATAACTAAGCCCTGCCACATGATTGAGGGTTTCTTTCACTTTCTATCCGCATTTCGTCACAGACCTGTGCGTCATTACTTTCTTGGAAGATCCTCGGTTCCCTGCTTGCATTTTCCAGAACCCGCTTGCTTGATCTTTCACTCTGTTTTTGGTCCTAATGCCTTCGATTGCAGCCTACTGATCCTTCTACCTGATCAGCGGCCTATCCCTCTCCATTTACACCCTGCAAGGCATCGCTCCCTCACCAACAACCAATTCCCTACCTGCTATCTGTTGTGTGTCGTACCTACTCCATCTGTGGTAGAAGGAATTTGTCTGCGGCCTTCTCCACTTTCTCACCTATAGATTCCTACCGGCTACTGATCGCTGCCTTGTCTCCCGCTGGGAAGAACCCTGCCCTGCGACCTATTTGTTCACCTGACCTGATCCCCTGCAATAAATCCTTCTGATTTGCTCTCTACTTGCGGATCTACTACCTTCCCTGTCTGCGCTCTACTTGTGGCACATTTGCAATGTTTGCAGCCACCTTTATTGTCAAACCCCGCTGGATCTTGCTTCTGCTGCCTGTGTTTGTCTTGTCCTCTTTTTCAGTCTTTTGTCTTTAATTGCATTTGAGTGCTCGTTTTGGATTAATTTATCTGCACATTTGGGCATTCCTGCTTCTGATTCTTGTAGATCCTCTTGCTTTGATCCATTTCTTCGCATCTGTTCTTTAAATTACACAATTGGCAGTGAGTTCTGGTGATCAACCCCATCCTCAACCTGCAGACTACGGCCAACCACCTAATCTGTGCCCCAGCCCTACCTTCAGGTTTTCCCATCCTCATCTGCTAGCGTGCTCTGTCCACGCTCCTTACCTAAGGAGCTTTGCCCACGGCCCTCATTGACGACTCCTTCGCTGCCCTGCCTGTGGGTCTGCACTTCCTTTTGCTCACGATCCTCTATTTTCTTGCTTGGCCACGCTCTCTCTACTTGCGAGTTGCCCAGATACTCTGCTTCTAATTTTGCCTACTTGAAATCATATGAAGTGCTTAAGGATTGTGTGTATAAACTAATAATAATACAAAGTGGTGCGTGCAATTTGCCTGTTTGTACATCTCGCATGTTCCCACATTGCCTTAACCTGTTTGGAAATTGGATTGATTGTATGCTGCACTCATAAGAAGATTTCAGGCTTATAATATCATTGTGCTAATAATAACATAACTATCCAAATCCCGGAAACAAGCCGGTTGTTGCAGGTTTGGCAGTTGTCTGGTAAGCTGAGTGCTTGGCATTTGCAAGGCCAAAATAGTTGCATACAGGGAAACACTAAACTTACATCTCATTTGTTAACGCTTTAGGATCTTGTCTATGAACACACAGTAGTGTGAGGTGTTGTTCGAGGTCTATAAGAATTGCAATGTTGTCTAATTGCTGAACAAGAGACAAACTTTGTAAATACTTGATTCTATTATTAAGAAATTCTAACGAACAAGGTAGAAGCCTATTGATTGAGGAAAATACTGATACCCATTGCTCAATCCATATGATTTTGATTGATCGAAAGTGATGCTACCTCCCACCACTGCAAATGAGTTACGATATTTCCTAGGAAGAGCGGGTTATTATAGGAAGTTTATTGGTAACTACTCTCCCCTCATCTCTCCATTAATGAGACTCTCGAAGAAGGATAAACCTTTTACTTGGACTGAAGAGGACCAAATAGCTTTCAAACAATTGATTGGCTTGGTCTCTACGATGAATCAGTCTCAAGAATTTATGTTGATTTGAACTATAATCGAGATATAGACTGACTCCTTTACCATTTTCTTCACATCGATAACTTGTTTAGGAGTCATTTTATATCCCATCATTGGTGCATCTGCCGGGAGGAGCATGAGTTCCTTCCGATTTTTGGCTCTATTGTACTTGGAGGTACAGTGAGGTGTCTGAATGATTAGTTCCCAAATCCTATTGTTGGATGTTTGATGAAGATTCACTCAGTTCAAACTTAAAGTCATTGATTGAGAAACAGAAAACCCCTGGTCTTGGTGAGGGCATTGCATATCGCACAAGAAGTCGTACTATCCTAGAGAGATTAGGACAAACTTCTACATCCCTTCCCCTAGAACCTAGGTTGGCAGACATAAGTAGTACATTTAGAGACCCTGAAAATACCGGGGTAGAATTACCTTTGGAAGAAATTCATGATTTATCAACCAAGACTATAGACATTGGTCCTGATTCCAAGGAAGATTTTCTTGAAAATAGTGAGGAGAATTTGAATCCAAACCAAATGGCGGACCAAGTTGTAAGAGGTGCTCAGGCCATACTCATTGGTCCGAATGTGACCAAACCTGAATCGTTAACCCAAGCTATGCCTTCTTATTGGGCTACCTCACAGGAATATCCCAAGAAATATGTAAATGACTTTTATCGGTCCTGTTGGATTAACTGGATAACATACGAAGATCACCAAATGTTGTTATTTAGTGGGACATTGTTTGGGGGAGCTAGTGATTGGTATTATCGTTTGGAACCATACTCCATACTGAGTATGGAAGCCTTCATTACTGAATTCCTAGGAGAATTTCAAGTATCGAAATCTAGAGACCATCTGATCTATGCTCTTGCGGGTTGTAGACAGGAAGAGTGGGAGACAGTGTCTCAATACAATTGGAGGACTAAGGAATTGGTGAGACAATTTGGAACCAATGCCCCTCCTAAAGACTGGATTCTATCACTTTACTTAAAAGGATTGAAGTACGCTATTCAAGTAGATGTGAGAAAATCAGCTCCAAAAACTATTGAAGAAGCAATCACTAGGGCGTTAGAAATTGAAAATTCTATGATATCGACCCAAGAGGTGGTGGCATTAGCCAATGCCTCTAGGTCATATTCATGGGGTGGACAACAACCAGGCCCTGGAAGGAAGAATGGATATCCTCAAGCTGTACCTTATGCTGCCGCAACTCAAGCAACTGTATCACATTCTCCTTTTGTTAGAAATGCAGAGTTATTTCAGCCAATTATTAGCAATCAAAAAGTTGAAGTCCAAAACGCAAGTGTAGGTAAATCTGTTGTTGCAGTACCTGATTAAAATGTGATGGGAGGATATGAATCATCTTCGTCAAATCCTTACGATATGATAAAGAATTACATGGATGTAATGTCTGAAAATATAAAGTCCCTAGACCTTGATGTCAATTTCCTCAAGAGGCAACAAAATTTGATCGGTGAGAGACGACCTGATCAACCAAAATAATTATCTTATCGAATTTGTAAGGGCGATCATCTAATAAGAGATTGCACCAACCTTAAATGGACTATTTGTGGAAAGAAAGGCCATACTGATGGTTATTGTTACATGAAAGTTAAATCTTCAAATGAACAAGCCAATCAACCTGGCCATGAAAACCATAGAGTTGCTGGACCTTCGAAGGACTCTACTGAACCAATTCGAATTCTCCAGCGTGGTGACTCCGATGAGGGACGACCTATGTGCCTAATTGATGCTGTACCTGAACAGGCGCAACCTGAATGTTTAGTGATGACTAGAGCGCAAAAGGCAACTGCTCTGAATAAAGGAAAGCATGTTCTCGATGATAGATTACCAACTGTAGCTGATGAGCCCGTGATAGAGAACCAAGCTGTGAAAGACGTTATTAATGATTCGGCGAATACCACTAAGAAGCGTCTGGATGTCCCCATTAGGTCTGAAAAAAAGAGCTAGAGAAGGAGAGTGACATTAGAGTCTTATGAACCATTCAAGTTATTGGACCATTTTCATAAGACGAAAGTAGATATCAACTTACTCCAGTTGCTGCAAAAATCCCCAGCAGTAAAGCGAGAGCTTAGGGAGGTGTTAAGAATTCGATTGCTTGATGGCCATAAGCCTACTGTGGTTGAAGTAGATCAAGTATCAAGCAATGGATTAGAAAATAGTTGTCCCAAAGTCGATGCTATTGTTGATGGGTTGTTGATTGTTGATGTCATAGTTGATGCTGGAGCTGCAGTAAATGTTATGAATGCTAACTTGTGTGAGAGACTGAATTTGGATTTAGTGGATGGTGGGAACTTGACCCTGAAGCTAGCTAGACTCCTATAAAGTGTAATGTCCTCGAAGGATCTTTCATCACCTTAGGATCTTTTACATGTTGTTCTCAACATAGAAAAGACATATCTAGATTGACAAATAAAAGCATACTCTTCATGAAAATCAATCTCAAGGCCCAAAATGCAATGGATCTCTCCTAGATCTTGCATTTTAAATTCTTTTCCTAATGCATCTTTGGTTTCTTGAACTAGCATCGAACAACTTCCACTAAGAATATTGTCATCTACATAGATTAGGAGAATGACAATATTACTACCATCAAACTTTAAGTACATAGAAGGATCATAGTCACTTAGCACAAATCCTAATGAAAGTAGAAAGTTGTTGAGTCTTGGATACCATGATCTAGGTGCTTGCTTTAAGCCATAAAGACTTCTAAATAGCAAACACACCTTAGATTTATCTTTGATAAATCTTTGAGGTTGTTCCATGTATATCTCCTCCTCAAGATAGCCATTCAAAAAAGCGTTGGAGATATCAAGTTGAAACAGTTTCCACTTAAAAAATAAGGCAAGAGAGATTATGATTCTTATTGTCACCATCTTTGCTACAGGAGCAAAGGTTTCTTCATAGTCAAGGCCATATATTTGTGCAAAGCCTTTAGCACATAATCTTGTCTTGTACTTGTTGATGGAGCCATCATGATTGTACTTGATTTTGAACACCCATTTGCATCCAATGATATGCATGTAAGGTGGTGGATCCACTAGCTCCCATGTGTGGTTGGATCAAGGCATCATATTCAATCTTCATGGCCTCATACCACTCCTTGGTATTGAGGGCGTCTTGAACATCTTGGGCCTCCTCATGAGAAACAAAATAAGCATAAGTGGAATCAAGATCCACTTGTTTTCCTTTGTCATCATAAGTGAGCCTCTTGGGCTCGGATCTCTCCCTCATGAATCTTCCAGGAGTGAAAATCCGAGGACTTCCATCTTCAAATCTTGAATCCTCCATATGTTGATTGTCTTAAATAACAATAGGTGATAGATTTTGAGGTTGCTTGATCTCAGCCCCTCCAAGATTGGACTTTTCTTCTTCATGAAAAACTACATCTCTACTACCAATTAGTTTAGAGATAGAGAGCATGTAGATTCGATAGGCTTTCTTGTTGGATGAATATCCAACCATTACTCCTTTGCTTGCACAAGGATCATCCTTCTTTCTTGTTTCCAAGGGAATATGGACAAAGCATATGCATCCAAATACTCTAAGGTGTTCAACCTTAGGTTTCTTCAGATAGAGTGCTTCATATGGTGACTTTCCTCCAAGTGCAACATGAGGGAGTCTATTGCAAAGATAGTTTGAACAATTGATAGCCTCACCCCAAAAGTCTTTTGGCAAAGATGCCTCAATTCTGATGGTTTTGGCACATTCACACAGTGTTCTATTCTTTCTTTCAGCCACCCCATTTTGAGATGGTGTATATGCACAAGAAAACTCCCTTTTAATGCCTTCAAACTCACAATAATCATGAAATTTATTGAAAGTGTACTCACCACCTCCATCACTTCTAAGAATCTTGATTTTGTAAGAAAATTGCTTTTCAACTAGAGCTTTGAACTTTAGGAAATAGTCAAACACCATAGATTTTGAAGCTAGAAGATATACCCAAGTAAATCTAGTGAAATCATCAATGAAATTTACAAAGCAAGTAGCACCACCCTTGCTCTTTGAAGATGAGAAGTGCACATCCGAGTGTATGAGCTCCAATTGATGTGTAGTCTTGATAGATGACTTTGAAAAAGGCTTCTTATGAGCCTTAGATATGGCACAAGCCTCACATGGCTTGAAATTCTTGGAGATAAGATTAGGCAACCCAATAGCTTTGGCTTTCTTGACCATGGACACCATAGAATTATAGTTAGGATGTCCCAACCTTCTATGCCATAGTTCCTCCAAAGACATATGAGTAGCAAAAGCACTATCACAAGAGTTAGCATACTCTTTGGGATCAAGCTTGTAGATTCCACCATATCTAGACAAATGCAAGGATTTCATCATGCTTCTTGATTGTACATGTATCAACATTGAAATTCACATCTAGTCCACTATCAAACAATTGCCCAACACTAATAAGATTTTTTGTTAACTTGGGAACAAAAAGTACATTAGACAGAGAAAGAAATTTTGATGAAGAAAGCTTTAAGGGAATGGTCCCTATGCCTTCAATAGCACATTGATGGAATTCTTGGCTCCTTCATAAGGTGACATGGATGAAAAAAAATACTTGGAGCTACACATATGTGAGGAAGCTCCACTGCCAATATACCACGAACCATCCTTCTTAAAAGGTGATGTAGAAAAACTTGAGACCATAAGAGATCCATCTCCATCCCTTGCATGAGCATCTTCCTTCTCTTCATTAGAAATGGTGGCTTGCTTGAATTGACTCTTCTTCTTGAAGCAATTGGTGGCATAATGCCCCTTCTTGCCGCGAAAGAAACACTCGATGTTTTTCTTCTTCTTCTTGGATGTGGAAGCTTGAGAGGACTCATCCTCATCTCCTTCCTCCTTGGAAATAAGATTGTTCTTGCTTGAAGAGAATTGGTGTTGATTCTTACTTCTTGTCTTGTGCTTGTCTTTGGTAAAGAGAGCTTTATCATCAATGTTGAGAGACAGTGTCTCCATTTTCAAGAGTTTATACTCTTGTCTTGATTCTTCAGAAATGAGCACACTTTGGAGTGCTTCCAAACTTGGTAGCTCCTCCTTAATGGCATAACTCTAAACAAGGTTGTCATATTCCTCCTTTAACCCATTAAGTATGACTTGAACAAGTTCATTTTGGTTGATGGAGTCTCCTATGCATGACAATTCTCTATGGAGGTCTTTAACTCTCATTACATAAGCTGAAGCACATTCATCACTCCTCTATACACTTTGAAAAATTTGGTTTCTTAGTGTTAGAAGTCTATAAGTATTTTTTGCCTCATAGATAGACTTGAGAGTATCCCAAGCATCTTTGGCATTAGTACAAGCACCAATTTCTCTTAAGATGTCATTTGAGACATTCATCTTAATATAATGCAGAGCCATCTTGGCTCTCTTTTTGTACTTTGGAATTTCTTGAGGAATTTGTGTTCTTCTTCAATGCCAAGTACAATATCCATCACATCTTGTAGTATTAAGACAGATTCCATTCTAACCTTCCAAATTGAGTAATTGGAGGTTGACAATCTTTCACTGGCTTCTAATAAAAAGACACCCATTGAAGTCATAAAGAATGATGGAAATAAAAAAAGATGGATGAAAGAATTGCTTTTCTTCTCACTATAGGAACCAATCAAGGGTACGAAACCAAATCTTATGTAAGACTTAGCAAAAAAAACTGTGAGATAGATCTCACTAGCTTGACAATATCTCTAAAACAAGATTTGAATCATCAAAAAAGATGAAGTATGGCAAACGTTATGGTTCTCTGAATTTCACACGTGTGAAATATTCCAAAAATGTCAAATTGACTCAAATACAATCTATTTGTATGAAACAATTTGCCTAGAACCTGTAAGTTTTGTCTAAATCACATATAGATGAGATTGTGTAGCTTCTGGATGATTTTTGTGATCATTCAAGCAATAGATGACATGTACACATGATTTGCCACAGGTCTAGGCACCCTACCTATGACTCTTCAAAAGCTTATAACTTCTTATTGGCTTATCCAACTATCATGATTCAAATTGCATCGGATTCTACACATTTCTAGCTTTCTAGTGGGCTAATTTGCTTGATCCCTGAGGTGAGAGGACACCACCAATCTGAAAATGGGTGGATTTCACACGTGCCAGCACCTAAAATTCCGTATAGTACCTGATCTGGCCCATTCAATGTGGTTTATAGCTCAGAATCACAAGAAAACTGCAAACTAGCTAGAAGGTAGAATCTAGACAATTCTAGCTTGAAATCTGATCAGATTTGCAAACTTTTTTATTATATTTGCTTGTAAAACTTAGGTAGGCTCTGATACCATGCTGAATTCACACATGCGGGATGCCCTACACATGTATTTTTTATCCCCTAAGCACAATAACACCATAAAGATCAGACTAGCATTGGTTATCATAGGAAAGCTGATCATACAAGCAATATTATTGTGTTACAAGCAAGATCTGTCAACAAAACATAAGACAAAGCATCATAAATGCCTCTACTCGGCTAGAGAGAGAAAATAGCAAGTACAAAACTCGTGGAGAGAGAGAGCGCACAAAGAGCTTGTCTCCAAATTTGCATTACACACAAATTTCATCAACTTCTCAATGAGAGTACATCACATATATATAGATCCATGGACTCTTCTCCTACTTTGAGTTGAATTGGAGTTGTGGATCCACCTCTCAATCTATCTAGACTTATCCAAGCCACCTCACTATGTCTAATTGTGCCACATAGTCTTTTCATGCATTAAATGTGGCATGTAAAGTACAAATGGCAATTTCTATGGTAGCTCGAGTTTCTACTTCTACCTACCTTGAATATTTTATTCTAAGATGGGTCTTTACTAAGCCAAAAGAGCTCAATTCATCTTTGGCATTTTTAGGACCCATACTCACAACATTAGATAGATTTTTCAATATTTTGACATGGTCTACATTTGGCATCACATGTTGTTTCTATCCATCATTATTTGGTAAGCAAGATGCAGGATTTGGTTAGATCCAGTTGGAATCTAGTTGCACTACAGGTGGACAGATTCTTGGGGAGTTATCAGTGGGTAATGAATATTTGGTGATCATATGGTATAGGGTATAGGGTTCTGCAGCTATCCTACCTGATATGCTATGGATCGTGGGTGAGTTGTTCATCATGATAGTGGATCTAGTTTGCATTTGCTTAGGTTTAGTTTGACATGATGGATGTGTTGGTGAGATAGGCTCCTTGGTGGGAGGCCTATATACTGGTAAAATCAGAGTTGGCAACGTCAAGTATGGGAAGTTGAGCCTGCATGAGATGTAGGAGAGACAAATCATCATCAGTGTCTCTAGGAGATGGGCGAGCTACTCAGGTATAGCCTATGGTGAGGTTTGTGTACATTCATTCATTGAGTCTTTGGTGGACTCTTGTGTTTGGAGCATGGGGAATGGATGGGGATCAGCTTTCAGGGCTTATTGGTCATTTGGATATGCTTGGACATGAGGGCATCTTGGTTACAGGTGTAGGCCATGATTGAGGACTTGATTTGATGACCAGTGATGTAGCAGCGGATCTATAGGTGACAGGTGTTGGTACGACAATATATCACTTATGGGCAGGCCTTGGTCATGTATTTGATGTTTTATCATTCGTGTTGGTTTGCATGAGTGTGTGTGGGCTTGCATGTTACCTTGTCACGTTACGATGGATTTTCCTTGATAACTTTTTACTCCTTGCACTGATTGACCTTAGATTTTGACAGTAGCTGGATCTGATGTAGTTTCCACCGATCTGGTTTGCGAGGGTTCTCTTGTGCGAGGGTTGGCTGTGCGAGCGTTCTTTAGCTGTTTTTGTAGATTAAAAACCTGATATCTCTCTGATATTTGGGAAGTAACTCTCGCAAGGCTCACCATAGCTGGATATGGGTCAGATCTCACTACAGAATTCTCTGCGAGAGTTAACTCTTGCAAAAAGTGAAAATTTCACTGTCTGCGAGGGTTCAAAACCACTTTTTTGGCTTGATCTTCACCAAATCTCAAAACTAACTCTTGCAAGCTTCATCACTGATGTAAATTGACATTCTGAATCGATTGAGAGGGTCTGCGAGAGTCCTTACTGGAAGGATTTGCTGGATCTTCATTCTTTAGTGATTTTTTAGCACTTAAACCCAATTTTCTGCTCACTAGAATCAAACTAACTCTTGCAAGCTCTTCTGTGTCCTGGTCTCACTAAGATGGAACTTCAGAATCCTCTACAAGAGTTCGTGACCACTGGAACTGGAAATTTTGCTGTCTACGAGGGTTCACTTGTACTTTCCCATCTTTTTTTCACTGGAAACTCTCGCACAGGCACTTAGACATCAAACTAATTCTCGCAAACTTCTTAGTGTCCTGGTGTCACTGAGATGGAACTTCAGAGGGCTCTGCGAGAGTTCTTATGAAGATTTAAATTTTTTTGGACTTTTTCAAGGGTTTTTTGAATTTTTTTATAATTGTTCTCTGATTTTTACAATTTGCTTGGAACTAACTCTCGCAGGCTTCTATGCAGGTTTGGGACAGTACCCTGGAGCTGCTGCCACTCATACAAGAGTTAATTCTTACTGGTTTCGGAGATATAAAAATCTGATGAGATTTTAGGCTCTTTTTCCCTCCAAAATTGCAGATTGGTGTGTTTTTTGGGTTTTTTGGTTGGTTGGTTTGGGTTTCAAGGCCTCCTCTACCCTCTCATACCTCCTCCGCAAGCTGTGAACAGTCCAAACACAAAAAAAATATAGAAAACTAACTCTAAGCACCCAAAAATCTATCTAAAACTACTCTAAAAAGCAAGAAAATAGCTAAAATGCAGCTAAACTAGTTAGTGGAAACCTATCCCCGGCAGCGGCGCCACTGTAGGGTCGAAGATCTTGCGTAGTATAGCCCTCCCGCCTGTAAACAAGGGTTAGATCACTGGATAGGTACCTAACTATGCATAGATGCTAAATTTAGTTAGTTTCCTACTTTCTCCCTAACTCTATTCACCACTACACTACTCTCCCTTAACTCTACTCCTCTACACAAACATTCATCATGATTTGGGTGAAGGAAAAGGATAGAAAAGGAGAGGAAGAGAGAAGAGAAGAGAGAAAGAGAGAGAGATGAGATGGAGGTTAGCTCAAATGCTCAATGTCATTGCTTATGGAAAAACCTTAAGTAGCATAACCAAAAAGCATGGGAAATGAAAATAACAAGCAATCACAACAATAGCATAAGCAAGATTGATTAGCAAATGAGGATGCTTGAGCTCTCAAAATGGTAGAGTCTCCTCCTCTCTATTAAGCATGAAAATAGTGTACAAATGGTGTCTTTTTATAAAACGGGGAAGGCCCTTGTCCCTCAATCCTATTGGCTAATATTCACATTGATCCTACTCATTCATCTTGGACCCAACTTGATCCAAGGATCCACAAAAAGTACATTGGAAATCACAAGATTCATGTGAGTCCAAAATTGGACCCAACTCTAAAAAGCAAACTCTAAGTTTAGAATTGACTTTGGGCCTCAAGTTTTATTTTAATTACAAAGGGTTCAAGTCTATTATTTTATTTACAACTTCACTTGCGTGCTCATTGGGCCATGGGCTTATATACGCAGGATGACATGCCCTCGCAAAACATTTTACTGGATGATTTTATTTATTTACACTTTGTTGGGAATACCCCCAACAATTTTGTCCTTTGGGTCCCAGCCTCTGCCCTAAAAGTGGCTAGAGAAAATTTTGCGGCCTTAAAAATGGCCAATACACATATTTTATGGCTTTTAAAATTGGCTAGTTACGAAAAATAGTCGACATAGTCGTGCTAAGATTTCACCATTTATTGAGTCAATTTCTACTAATATATGATTATCTCATATATTTTTCAAGGAAACCGATTTGTCGAGGGAGCCTTAATTATGAATGTTACAAAAGTCGGTTCGAGGAAAAGAACTGTCGAAGAAAAAAATTTGTGCAAAAACATGACCATATATATGGTAGCAGTATCGAAAAATCATGGAAACTCTAACGATAAAATTTGGGCAAGTTTCGGGCAATAAGCAAATCAGCAGGGCAAAAATCTAACGAACAAGCCAACATGTGCATGTTATCAGAAAGAATCAAGGAGAAGCCAAATGGGGTGCCAAGAAAAATGAAGGCCACCTACAAAAATAGGGTTGACAAAGGATACCACCCAAATTTGGATAATGATGGGCAAGAGACCTAGAAAGCTAAAAATCTTGAAGGGTGCACCACTAGCCTTTGAGAAAAGTTGTGAAATTTTGTAAAAGTTATCTATGTTGAGTTAGGGAGTATGTTGACTTTTTCATGTCAAAATCCACATGTTAGTACGTGATTAGGCCAATTTTGGCATTAGAGGTAACTCGAGCAAGTACACATGCTAGATGATGATTAGGCCATATCCAAGAGTTAGTTAGGCACTTGACACATGGCATGATGGTAGAGGGCTAGTGACGCCTTCCTATGTGTTGTATTGAGATCATGTGACCAATCAGAGATCCACGAAATTGGTCCAATCAAGTTTGAGGACCTATATGTCACTGAGCCAATCAAATTAGGAGGGGGAAAAGAAGGGGTTCAATCATGTTTCAATCCTCTCTACCTCGAGTTACTAATTATATGAGTGATAGATCAATTCTATGTAAGTTTTTTGGAGTTAATGAGAGTTTCTACATTTTGAGATATTTCGGCTTTCTCTCTCTACCCGAGGATTGATGCTTGGATTCTCTCTCTACTCGAGAGCAAGGCTATTTTGTACTTACTTTTTTTATCAATATGTCTCCACACGTGTGAAAATACTTTTATGAATCATATATGCATGTTACATAGTGCTCTTGCCTTAGGTTTGTGAGATAGATCTTGGAATTCAATGTATGCTTGATCTATTTTCAATCACCCACATCTTAGGAGATCAATCACACTTTTGGAGTGTCCCACACGTGTGAAATTTAACATGGTATCAGATCCCACCTAAGATATCGATGCATACATCAAGAGTAATGAAAATTTTGCCTCAAAATCAAGATCTAGAGAGTGTAGTTGCATCTCTATGGATATCAAGGGGATTTTAGGGTCAAATAGATCAAAAAAATATTGGATTGATCCATGTTGGGTACTATACGGACTGTACTACTCAGGCACATGTGAGATCACCAAAATTTGAATGGTTGGTGTTTCTCCAATATAGATCCAAATCAAGTGCTTGATAGCTTTTTGGAAAGCTAGTGAAGTGCAATTTTTAGTGCATTTGATTTCATGTCAATTGGATGTGTCTTGAGGAAGCTATAGGCTTTCAAAGTGATGTGGGTAGGGCACCCAACCTGGTTGGACACATCAATTTAGAGAACATCTAGCTTGTTTGATCCAAAAACTCAAGAAAAAAACTTGCCAATCTTATTTATCTGAGATCTTGACAATTTTTTGAGGTCATAGTCACATAGTTTCATGCAATCCAATTGTATTTGAGTCATTTGTGGATGTTTTGAGTGCTTTACATGTGCTTGAGTCAAGTTGACTCAAATTTTTGTAGGGTCAAAGATCTTGCATAGTATAGCCCTCCCGCCTGTCAACAAGGGTTAGATCACTGGATAGGTACCTAACTATGTATAGATGCTAAATTTAGTTAGTTTTCTACTTCCTCCCTAACTCTATTCACCACTAACACTACTCTCCCTTAACTCTACTCCTCTACACTAACATTCATCATGATTTGGGTGAAGGAAAGGGATTAAAAAGGAGAGAGAGAGAGAGAGAGAGAGAGAGAGAGAGAGAGAGAGAGAGAGAGAGAGAGAGAGAGAGAGAGAGAGAGAGAGAGAGAGAGAGAGAGAGAGAGAGAGAGAGAGAGAGAGAGAGAGAGAGAGATGAGATGGAGGTTAGCTCAAATGCTCAATGTCATTGCTTATGGAAAAACCTTAACTAGCATAACAAAAAAGCATGGGAAATGAAAATAACAAGCAATCACAACAATAGCATAAGCAAGATTGATTAGCAAATGAGGATGCTTGAGCTCTCAAAATGGTAGAGTCTCCTCCTCTCTGTTAAGCATGAAAATAGTGTACAAATGGTGTCTTTTTATAAAATGGGGAAGGCCCTTGCCCCTCAATCCTATTGGCTAATATTTACATTGATCCTATCCATTCATCTTGGACCCAACTTGATCCAAGGATCCACAAAAAGTACATTGGAAATCACAAGATTCTTGTGAGTCCAAAATTGACTTTGGGCCTCAAGTTTTATTTTAATTACAAAGGGTCCAAGTCTATTATTTTATTTACAACTTCACTTGCGTGCTCATTGGGCCATGGGCTTATACACGCAGGATGCCATGCCCTCGCAACACATTTTATTGGATGATTTTATTTATTTACACTTTGACTCCTCGCAACCAATCTTGGTCGACCTATGTTTGGAATCTGCGTGTCCATGGATCGCCCAGAAGCGCAGCTCGGTAATACACACGAGCGATTGGCAGCTGATCTTTGACTTTGTCTGATGGTAGCGCCTTATTAACGTCAAAGAATATGGATGGGAGAAAATTGTCCCATTTAGTCTCGATCCCCATTAGATGTTCTAAGTCCCGGGCGTAAGTGGTTGTCGCGCAGACTGTTGGATCAGGGCAATTGATATAATGGGTTGCGAACGTGGTGAGATCCCTTATGGCATTTACATCCGTAGTCCACCCATATTCTAACTGTATGATCGGCCAATTAAAATTCTGAAGTGTGATCTTGTTTAGAGGGGTGCCGCATTCCGCCCATTTGGATCTTTGTGTACATGGCAGGAAGTGCGCGTTCACTCGTAATTGTTGTGGACTCGTCACGTAGGCCCCGATGGCCGCAGGGTCTCTTTTGAACAAATGCTGACGCCACTCTGGTTGTGGTTGGAGGGCGGGTAATGCTTGCAGTTCTTGGCCCTTTATGGTATGAGCTGAAAACGATATCTGTCAGCCGCCTCTTGATGACTCGTGGAGATACTTTGATAGGAATTCGTTGATTTTCTCCTCCACAGACTTGGGTCTTCGGAAGGCCCGGCTGGCAGATATCGTGAGCGAACCTCTGGATGATGTGGCTTGGCTTTGGCCGATATCTGTACCTTGGCCCTGGTCTTGCGTCTCAACAACTGTATCTGTTTGCCCTTGATCTTGGCCTTCGAACCCTTGATCTTGGTTAAATCCCCTTGCTGCCTGCTGGCTTTGGTCTTGGCTGGTACTGGCCTGTGCAGCGTCAAAAATCGGTGGCAGTGGAATTACCATGGGGGTGGGCTGGGCCTTCATGTCCATGAATTTTTGGCACGCCTTGAGGGCTTGCTTGGCCTGGGCGAGCTCGTGAGTTGCGCTTGTCCGATATTTATTGAACTATGCCTGGTAGCTGTTTAATATTTGGTTATAAACCTGCACCTGATTCCGAAGAAGATTCATTTCTGATTGAGAAAGCGGCCTTGAGTCTTGTGTAGGTTGAGCTAACCAGACGAGCTTTTTATCTTGTAGGGCTTTGACCTCCATCCCTAGGTGCGTATTCTCTACTTCCAAAAGGTTTAGTTGCGTCTGGATGGGAGCAAGCCGTTGGGACACTTTAGATTGAAGCTCCCGCACCTTTGTGGAGGTGTCTATCAGCGCTTTGGCGAGGCTTTGGATATATTTGTTGAGGCCCTCCTCCTTTTGTTGCAGCTTGGCAATCTCCTGGTGCCCTTCTTGTTCATGTTGTCGCGTTAGAATCAGTTCGTGCTGCAGCTTGGTGAGGTCTGCTCGCAGTTGTGTGTTACTCGTCGCCAGGTGTAGTACCTTGCTTTCCAGAATGGCTTTGGCCACTACCGCATCTAGGATGTATTTTCTCAGATTCTAGTACGTCGACATTAGGTCTGTGGGAGTAGCTGGTACACTGGCACTAATAGGGGCTTGTGTTGTATCGGCCTCAATGACTTGTGGAATACCGCCGTCATTATCTTCTATCAGGTTCTCATTGGACCTGATGTCATTTCAGTATGATCGTATAATAGCTGGTAGGAAGTTTGGTCGCAAACGGAGAACTTGGTAATTTTAGTGTAAATTTTGGTAGAGCTTCGCTAGTAAAGGTGACAAATGACTCGAATTCAGCCCTTATATAGCAGAATTTAGAGTGCGTATTAGGCCAAATCCACTTTTCCTTGCTCAGTTCCACCCAAATTTTGGCAATCACCTTCTTCACAAAATTCTAAGACCTCAGGGAAGTCTACGAGAGTTCAAAAGGTGATTTGACTGCTATGCGAAGGTTCTGCGAGGGTTGCTCACTCTTCCTCCTTCTCGGCACCACAGACCGCAATCAAACCACATCATTCCATCACCCGTAATCCAATCCCATCATTCCTCCACCCGTATTCCAACCCAATCCATCGTTGCAGGAAGTGATCTCTCACACAAGTTGTTCCTGTGATTGGATTTTCAAGATCAGACCATGTAGGCAGGCTAATTTCACTACTCTGATTCTATATAGACACTTGCGAGGGTTGGTAAGTTGATCTTGATGCTTTGCGAGGGTTCTGAAAATTTAACTTCTAGGAACCCTCGCACACACTAGAAAATGGTGATTCCTCCATCAAAAACTCTTGCAGAGATTTTCATGGATGCATCTGGGTCAGATCTGGTGATTGTCCAAGTTTCAAGAGCTATCTCTCAGAGGATCTCAAAAAATCATGAAAAAGTGCTCTTTCAAAGTGTTTTTTTGACTAGATCTCAAGATTTTCTGATTTTTAACTTCTGTAAACTGGTAATCAGCTTCATCCAGGCTTGTTCTGACTGCTGGTAGTTCTCTGAAAGTTCTGATGGATACTTGGTAACAGATCCCTCAGTCAATCTGATGATCTGCTTCCTTCTTGATCCTATCTGGATCTGGGTCCTTCTTGAATTCTGATGGATTTTCTCGATCTTGCCAGATCTGACTAAATCTTGATGGATCTAGCTTGATTTGGCTTGATCTTTTTAGATCTAGCGGTGATGGCTAAGCAGATTAGCTTTTTGTAATGTGCCCCCACCAATCTAGATCTATCTCGCTGTGGTGGCCAGTACTTGTGCAACCGGCTACCGTTGATGGGTGTATCGAATGGTGTCCCATCTAACTTTTCTAGATTCATGGCTCCATGATTAAGAATTTCCTTGATCCGATAGGGACCTTCACCTGTGAATTTTAATTTCCCTTTGATCGCCTTGGTTTTATACATCAGGACCAGATCTCCGGAACGAAGATCCTTCTTTTGTAACCTGCGATCATGCCATGCTTTGCATCTTTCCTTTTCAGCTGCCAGTGCATGCACAGCTAGTAAGCGTGTTTCACAGAGTTTATGTAGAGCTTCGTGGCATAGTTGTAGAGATTTGGACTCACTAAGACGTTGTGTGGTGGCAATCCTTAATGAAGGAACTAAAAACTCTACTGGCATCACAGCATCCTGACCATATACCAATTGGAAGGGTGTTTGATCAGTGCTTCCTTTATATATTGTCCTGAATGCCCATAATGCAGCATGCAACTTATGTTCCCAATCTGATCTGCTAGCTTCAACTGTTTTCGTGAGCACACTACACAGGATCTTATTGGATGATTCTGCTTGCCCACTACCACGAGGATAATAAGGCGTATTGGTTTTGTGGATCATGAAGAATTCCTCCAACAGGACCTTGATGGTCTCATTGATGAAATGGCTTCCGCGATCGCTGACTAGCTCTACCGGACATCTGAAGCGTACAATGATATTTTCATAAAGGAACTTGGTAGTGGTCCTAGCATCCGCTACTCTTACTGCCTTGGCTTCGACCCATTTGGTGAGGTAGTCTGTGGCTACGATTACGTATCGAGTCTGGGAACTCCTTGCCGCAGGGTGAATTGGACCGATGTAATCCAATCCCCACTTCTCGAATGGTGTTTGGGCTAAGACCGGGTGCAGTAGTTCATAATTCAATCTCATTGGCCTTCTTGCCCTTTGGCACACATCGCCCTTTTTTAAGTATTCCTCCGTATCCTTATGTACTTTCTTGGTTCCGTAACCATCTGGATCCAGTGATGTAGGACCTGTTCATCAATCAGCTCAATCTCCTTATTATAAGTTAGAGCATGTTGCCAAGGGACTAGATCATTGTCCACTGGGTTCTCAATAGGCTCTGTTGACAGCCATGCTATGTTTATCATATTCACCCCAAATGTGATTGGTGTGTCCATAGTGTAACATTTGGGTGAAGATGTACTAGGTTCTGGATCTAATTCATATTGACATGCCTGGCAGTCAATAGTTGCTAATGCATCTGTCCATATCACAACATCCGTCTCTGAATCATAGTGACTTCCCTTGGCTGGCCTTAGGCTATCAATCGTGTGATCTGTCGGGGATGATCCGTCATCAGCTTTGGGTGCAATAGGTTTCACCACCCATGTGGTTGAATCAACCTTTACAGCCTGTTCTCTGTTCTCGAAGGTGCGTTTTCCCATACCCCAGTTGTGTACTACTTCGCAGTCCTCAACCATGGTCTTCCCAATAAAACACGGTATGCAGATGGAGATTCAGGTATATCCATGACTACAAAAGTAATCACAAGCTGCATGCTTGCTGTCTTTACAGGGATATCGGCAACTACACCTTTTGGTTTCACACAGGATTGATCTGCCAGCTTGATGGCGAATCTTGCTGGTTTCAACCTTTGCAAACCTCATTTTTCATATAAAGTAGTGGAGATCATATTGACACCCGATCCTCCATCTACCACTGCTGCCTCGGCCTCGTATATCTTGTGTTTGATGGGCAAAGTGATGTTGTGTTCCTCACTTTCCCATGCTGCTCCGATGTGTAGGACGTTACTTGTTTCTTCATAGCCCGTACAATATACGGGCTCAGGCGCTATTGGCTCCTCATCCACTTTGGCCCATTCAGCTAGAAGGATTTTCGCTTGTGGTGCAATCCGCAATAGTTCTCTGAGTGGTAAACTAGCACGACTTGACAACAAAAGTGTGAGCCTTTCAGTGCATGGTTCCTCGGGCTCCACCATGTGAAAAGGTGGTTCATGTTGGTGCAACCGATCATTTTGATTGGTGCGCAGTTGTGAGCCCGCTTGCGATTCCCGTTCAACGCCAACTGGAGGTTCCGTGGGATCAACTCTTTCTTGCTCTTTTTCCTCCGCTTGTGCTTTCTGTACCCAGTGTCTTATTTTCTGGTATTGCCTTATTTCTTCCCTCACATTCGGATATGGCGCTGAAGTTGAGGGTTGGTCGTCAATGACCGATGGTGATGGTGAGGGAGCCACTTCCTTGCTCACGTAACAGCTAACACAGGAGCGTGGAATTGTCGTCCTTCCGATGGCATCCCTGCTGGAACTGCTGGTTGCTGTATTGCAATGAAGTTAAAAGGTGCACTGGTTCCAGGTTTAAATGGACAATTCTTGTAGTAGTGCCCATAACCTCATTCTCGGCAGAAGGATGTATATTGTCCCTTGTAGGGACATTCCGCAATTCTGTGTCCTTCGCCACCGTAATTTCTTCTGCCTTGACGTAGCAGCCGTAATTTCTTCCGCCTTGACGCTGAGTTTGAGATGCATAGGCCACAACATATTCATTTATGGCAAGATCCATAAATGGTTCATCCGGTCCGTACCATTGCTGCTGCTCAGGTTGAGGTGGCATTTGCATCTCTGGTTCCGCTGCTATCAGGTTTACATGGGCCACTTGTTGATTGGCTAGCCCTAGTGGAGCAGGTAAGGCCATACGTTGTGGTTGATTTGGTGCGCCATACCTTGGTGCCGCGTTGGGTGCCCCTTGATGGTAAGGATAAGAAGTCTGATAAGGACTTCTCTTCTGTTGAACAATCTGGGGGTTGAACGGGCAAATGTCGTATCGTGCGATGTTGCATTGCACAGATGGCAGAATCTCTGTGTTAGTCTCAAATTTTGCTTTAGGATTGGACACTCGTTCGTTGTATGGTTTTTCGTGCACACTAAACACCATACATTTTCCCGTCTTGGATACTGCAGCTGGTTTGGTTCCGGTTGATGTGGCGTTACTGCTACAGCTCCTTGTAAGGCCTTCAATTTCTGGTCAAACTGCGTCGTAAGTTGCTCCACCTGCTGCTTGTGTAATTTTGTCATTTGCTCTAGCAGTAGTTCTGTGGATAGAGCAGATGCAGTTGATGATGATGATGCGATCGAGGGAGTAGGGGTGTGGGTGGATGGATATTCGTCGTCAGATCCCTCATCCTCTTCCATGATGGCATCTTCCATAGCTTCTTGCAGAGTAGCGTACTGCTCCCGTCGTTTTAGTTCTCTTCTGATGCTTCGTGGTAGTCTGGCTAGGAACCACATGATCACCGCGTGATCATGAGTTAGGGCCGCACTGCACTCGGATCGTAAGTGTTTGACCCACTCAATATAGTCCCTGACCCTTTCTCGTTTTCCCATCTTGACTTTTCAGTAGGAGAAACGGGTCTTCTAGGAACTCACTTGGTTTAAAGCGCGTAATGAGAGCCGCTTTAACCGCTTCCCAGGTAGATTTTTCTTCTTCTGACAGGTTGAAAAACCAATCCTGAGCCACTGCCAATAAGGACATGGGGAACAACATCAGCTTCTCCGCAGGTGTCCGTTCGCCGTAGATTTCACAAGCTTGCTCGTAGATCTGGAGACTTTGATGGGATCTGATGATCCGTCGTATTTTGGTACTTCTATCCGTGGTGCTCTCCGGACTGCTTGCAAGGGAGCGATAGGTACGGGTTGGCCCATTGGATCCATTGGTGCTGGTTCCGTTTCTGCCTCTTGTTGCACAGTTGCTAATCTGGGAAGGTGTGGTGCTTGATTTGCTATCCTTCGTGCTATTGATCGTCCTGATCTCAGATTCATCCGAGACTAGATCTGAGTCGGAGCTGTATGTGGTTGTGCATTTGCTACGTTAGAAACAAAGTAATCATTTGATGCTCTTTGGCTTGTCATTGTCTACTAGTTGTCTATCTGGTGAGGGTACAATCTTATGGTGGCAGTAAGATTTCCTCAGTTTGAGCCTCAATCGCCCATTTATGTCAGCTTTACAGCTTTGTGCTTGTAAGTGTCTGATAGGATGTCAGCCTAGCTAGATGGAGGATGTAAGTCTCATGGTGACAATGGGATTTCTTCAGTTTGAGCCATGTCACTCATGTGGTCCACTTGTATTCAAGTCCGGATTGGGGACGAGTCAATTGGTCGAGAGTATGGTAGACTCTCTGTATGAGCATTGTGTTTACATGATATTTTGTGAGCCCTAGCTAGGTTTTACATGTCGATTTTTACAATTTTGTGAAAATAGACCCAATATTAGCCCGATTTTCCATGTGAAAATATTAACTATTAATAGTTAAGTGCTACACTTAATGAAGTGAACAATTAAAACAATTTACATGATGCTTCTTAGTTGTGTTATACAACTCAAAAGAAGGAGTTATTTGTTGTGATACATGCACTTAAATCCTAAAGGCATTACCTTCATGATATTCAGTTTATAGTTTATACAAATCACTAGCCTTTGAAGCACTTCTGTAATCAACATGATCCGAGAGGTCATAAAGCTCGTTGGGCTAAGCTTATGCAAGAATTTGATCATGAAATCAGATATGTCAAAGCTAGCTCTAACCAGGTTGTATATGCTCTTAGTCAGATCGATGAATTAAATGAACTTTCAATCACCCAGATTTCTACAAATCTATATCTTTCATTGAGAGGAAAGTGTGAAACATATTCTCATTTTCGTCGCATTTTGAAAATGGTTGAAAATAAAAAGAATGATAATGGAATAGAGATTAAGTCACAAGGATTTTAGATTCCTAAGAAAGATAAGAAAATTGTGAAACAATTATCCATTTGAGCTGGTTTACTATTCCAGAATGGGAAAGTTTGTGTACCAAGGGATGAAGAGTTAAAGAAGAGAATTCTTTATGAATGTCATGACGTAACTGTGGGATTTTGGTGGAAATGCAGTGAGCAGCGGAAGTGGTGAGCAGATGGTGATGAATCGGTAACAACAAGACAGTTCAAGATGAATATGATACTAGAATGCACAATGGAACAAAATATGTAGGCACATGTGGAGATTCGAGACAACTAAATGCAGATAATAGATTGAATTGAATGACTGAAAGGTAGTTAGTGAATGCTTACACTATGCCAGAACAAGAAATGTTCTAATATTGTATGCTTCTTGATATCAAAACTTATAAATGCTTCAATACCATGCTGGAAAATTGAGATGATTTGTTTTTCTCGGTGCAATGTAGAGTGCCTATCAAATTCAAGCTCAAAATTATTTTTGAGTTCTACTTGATACAAATTTTGAAATTGTAAGGATCTATATGATTGATTTCACAAACACACAAAGTCGTTAATATGCAGAAGCATGAATCATCAAAAAGCATTTAGAAGCATTTAGCATTCAACATCAGACAATTACATTCAATCTATGAATAATCAATATGCAAAAATCAGATGTAACAGAAAAAGCGCAATGACACAGACGATATCACTTGGAAATAGCTTGATTAAAATTGCAAGAGAGTGTAAAATGCAGCTGTCTGTCAGCTTATGAAAAAGTATTGTATCTATGTGCCTTATTTACATTTGTACAATTCAATTACAAGCCATAATTAAAAGAAATAATCAGTCCATGATGTCAGTTGTGAGCCTTATTGTGGTTGCACGTCATTGTCTACCAATATTGTCCATACGATCTTTTTTAGAAACATCATCTTATGTCATTGCTCTTAGATCTTTGTATTCAGTTCGTAATGCCTCGTAATAGCTTAAGGGCTCCTTACGGGTGACTTACAAGTTCCTTATGACTCACTTACGAGTTTCGTTGCGAGCTCTTTACGTGTTCCTTTCAGGGTCTTTATGGGTGATGATCGCAATAATGCCTCGTAAGAGGAAACCTTACAGTTTCCTTTACGAGTTACTTAGGAGTTCCTTGCGGACTCTTTATGAGTTCCTTACAGGAACTTGCAACGATCGTTGTGACTCGTAATAGAAAGTCTTACGGGTTTTCTATTGAGTTTTTTTTATGGGAAGTGACTACATAAATTGATGAAGTTCAAAGGTTTCAAATCGTAAGAACTGCATGAATAGAAGTAAATTAGCTTACGGATTCGGGGAGAGAAGGGATAAACCCAACATTAAGTATGGGTTGTCATTTGGAATTATCACGTCTATTGTTGTGATTTTGACTTGCATGGCATAATGCCATACATGGCACAATGCCATGCATGTGCATACTATTTCTAATCGAGGTAACAATTGCATCTACAATAGAGCCATAGTAGATGTTTTCATAACAATTTAGTAACATTGTCTTTCACTTGACTAGAGGAGGCCAAAAAAGATTGCCTAGTATTTCTTTTTGGATTGCTTGCCGACTAAATTTGAATTCAAATAAGTTGATGCTTCATTTCATTAAATGTGAGACCACAATGCCACTACTTACAAGAGGGCATGCGTGGGAGCCTACGTCAACAATTACCATGTTGGCAATCCAGCCTTGCCACATAGCATGCGAGTTCAGGTTTAATCTCACCTTGTGTGAAAGGAGGGGAGGCCACAATTTATGAGAATAGAGTACTTGGGCCAGCTTGTACGTGCCACACCTCAAAGGAAGTCTTCATCGACATGCACCTATTGGAGATTGAAACAGACCTAAGAATGATTTCAATTTAGTGAGCCTGACAAGTCCCTCATTAGAAACGGAGGGCTATTATCGGTCCATAGGTAGAAGAAATGGCCTACCTTGCTTTTAAATTTAGTTCGAGTTGCCATTATGTGGCACGTGAGGTGCGAATGACACTTTGCCACATAGGGCCAAGTCAAGCCCCTTTTTGGTAGAGGCCTCATTGCTATGGAAACTCCAAGGAAGAAATCAAAAGAGACTTTGGAACTCAACCAAAATCAATGGAGGAGATATGAAATAAGGAGATAATCTCTGGGCGAAGGAGAGTTAGCACAAGTCAATTCAAAAAGGAGATGTCTTGATTACTTGGAGAGGCTCATTTTTTTTTACTTAAAGCTAACATGGCAAGTGATGTTGATGATGCACTTGCTAAGCATAGGGTTTGAAACACCAAGTCTAAAACTAGCCTAAACTCAAAATTTCAGATCACTTTGCAAGTCCCATTCTTTGCGCTTAAGCTCTGACATGGAAAATGATGTTGTTGTTGCTCTTGTTGAGAGCATAGAGTTTGAAGCGCCTAGTTTGAGTTCTAAAATGTGAGGCCCTTTCTTTTGGCTCACCTAATCGCATGGTGTCATGGCTCTGTCCCATTTGCAAGTACCTCCACAAAGGAAATCCCAAGACGTTTAAAAAAAATGACGTTTAAGAAGGCAAGTTGACGTGCAGTACGCGTCAAATTGCAGAGCCAGAAATTCTAGAGCGAAGCGCTCGATGCAGGACAGTTTTTCTTTTTTCTCTCCATTCCTATTTCCGTCTTACCAGCAGCCAGCAGCCAGCAGCCAGCAGCCAGCAGCGAGCGAGAGAGAGAAGAACGAGCGAGAGAGCGTTTGGCTTCTTAACAATCCAGACATGGTTAGTCCATTTTGCTCTTTCCAATGCCACCTAGTTTCTTAGTTTTTTCGCATTTTTGTTTCCGTGCTTGTATTTCACACATTTTCTGTTATTTTTGCGATTCTTGAAAAGCAGACACCAAAATATCTTTGCAAACGGTTTCCTTCTTGCTGCTTTTGTGTTGTTTATATTTTAAGAACTGCTATGTATCTTCACTTGGTTTGGTGAAGTACTTTACGGTTTTCTGCTGTTCTTGGCTGCTTTTTTCTGGACTGGCCGGGGAAGATGGGGGAAATCGCAACAAAATATAGGTAAGAAATCAAGAACAAAATGCTACACCGAGTATCACATAGATAATAGTCGACGATCGGGTGTGCTGTTGTGGCGTGTTGCTTGCCCACCGAGGTTCGAGCCAAACGCCTACTGAAGATAAACAAGAAGTAATAGTGGACAACACTGTGGTAACAAGGCTTTATTACGCCCGGGAAGTCCATATGAGTATTTGTAGTAATCCATCATAATCTCATGCCACAGGATATACGGTTTAGTAACATACATATATTTTTAACCTAATAATATTTTCAGATTTTTGTGTTTTAAAACTTTTTGCAAAATAGCTTGTTCTAGCTCAAAGTTTGACCGTTGGCTGTGTAGCAGATTATCAAGAGCTATAGTCCAACTCAGTTAGCTGGTAAATTGCCTGGACTTTATATCTCCCTCCCCAATGCGTAAAATTATCTTTATCATTTTCGATACAGCTGCACATACAGGTATGTGTTCGTACTAGTAATTTTGCAACTATGCTGTATAGCAAATTGATGATCATATAACAATCTTCTGCTAAGATCATTGTACAGTCGACAATGAGCTGAGCACGAAGTTGATCGCACACCTCCTACAGAGGAATTGCGTATGACTCTCCTACAAAGTGCTCAAGGACATCAGAATAACCCATTGTAGAATGCTTGAGAGTTATCCTACTTATAGTGTAGTAGAGGTTCTTAAGGGAAGCTGAAAAATGCTGCCAAATTAGGGCACACATGAGCAAGTGGGCCAATTCCGCTCGCATGCACTAGCTGAACTATCCTGTGACAAAACCCTCTTGGCCAACCAATGCAACTCTAGTGTGCTCTTCCCGAAGATGTTCCACTGTGTGATAGCCTGTGTGGAAGCTATGAACCTTGTCTTGTAGCAGCCCCATGAGCAGATGAAGATGTGCCCACATGACCGGTCGATGGCCTGCCTAGACATAGCGTATTCGATAGGGCGAGTAATCTTTTCACCATACTTGATTTTTGAGTTTTGATTTTTCACTGCTCCTAAATGATCAGCTAGCACAAGACAATGCGAAGTGTATTTGTTCCTTGTACTATGGAAAAGACCATGCTAAATATAACATACATTGAACCTTATACTATGAGATTGAGTCAACAAAGTCTTGGAGGAACTAACGCCCCCGACACATGAGCCTAGCAATGAATCAAATGGTGAAATAACTGAGTTAGCTTGAGAAACTTTACATCACTTCTGGTCAATGAGTGTAGCTTGGTCATGTATCTTCTATTTGCGTAATCATACTATTGTTTGCACCAAGAAGTAGGGTTTGTATGCACTACTTTTAGAAACGTTAGGATTTCAAGAGGGCTGCACTTTTTATTAGGTGACTAGTTTGAGGTGCAAGAATGCCACTAGAGAGTTCTTGTGTAACCACACAAACCTATAGGTTAGATGATGGAAGTTGTTGGATAATGTCAGTCCATTGACTATATTAACTTGTCTCAATCAAGAGATGTGCTCCTCGTCCTTGGATGACTTGCTTGAGTCTTTGGCTAATCAATACACCTGTAAAGTCTATCAACCTACTTTGTGATGTCCTTCATGATCAAGAGCATCCTTTGTGCTGGTGGTATAGCACTACACTCTTTTTCTTCAAATAATTTTTTTGATCAAATAGCAAATTGCAAAGTTGTTCCTTCACGCTAGTAAAAAATAATAATGATATGATGGGCATGCACTAGCATATGGGAAGCCATGATTTCATTGGTCTCTTTTAAAACAATAAGCGAGTATTATCGACTACCTTGCTTTGCCCTTCAATCAAGAAAAAAAAGTAAATAAAAAGTTACTAGCTTTCATTGGACTTACTTTGTGTTCGGGTGCATGATAATGAGTGTTTGAAATCAAATAAATTCATGCATTCTCACTCGTGAAGTTAAGGAAACTTGCGTGCAAAGATCCCATGACCTTAGCCAAGAGTCTCAACGTAGAGTTCCAATGACTTGCAAGATGTCATTTAAATTAGCCACAAAGTACCCTATGTTTTTGGCATTGTGAGAGCCAATCACATGAATTAGCCTTTTGTAAAGCATATGATGTTCACTATCTACCCATCTATAGGCACATGCAAATCATCCATTCTCACTTGCATGCTATCTTTAATTACATGCAGGAGCTTCAAGATCCAATTTGTGACCTTCATTTACACATGCATGACCTCTACAGTCTATATATGGCTCATATGGTTGCTTATATAACCTTTATATTCACATGCATGCTTGCATGCATCAACTATGAGCATCATCATGGGTTAGGGAATTGAGTATGTTGGTCTTTGTGTAAATTTATGAAATCAATGTGGATGACATGCACCTATTGTTGGGTGCTATTGACATATTCAGGGTTACTATAGCATTTATACATGATGGAGTTGATAGTCTAAGACTTTGTGGGTGGATATGAAGGGTGCATGTCTCCTTTTTTATGCCAACTGAGCACCGAATAACCTTGATTTGATCATTGATCTTCCGCTTATATTCCTGCAACTCTGTTTTCTCTGCCTGGTTCTTCGATTATTTTAAATCTGACGCAAAGTATCTCTCCTTCTTGAACCAAGGCAAGCCACAGTTAGTATCTACCGCATCACCTACATTGGAATCCACCACCACAACTGAATGTAACTTATCTATGGTTAGCCTTGACTTAGCCAAAGCCTTCTCTGGTGGTTCTTCAAGATGTTGTAACACATGATCGGCCAACTTTTCAGACTCCTTCCTTTTAATGAAGCCTTTCATATCCTTTTCATCCATAAGGCACTCCATGCTGAGTGGGCCTCTAGATTAGTGCTAAGTACATTCTTAAGCTCCTCACAAGTATCTCGAAGCCTTTGGTTTGCACAGACATTAAAGAAAACGTTATTTCATACTCCACCTTGAACTTTGCAGCAAAATGATTGAAAAGGACTTCATCAAAATCCCGGTCACCGGAGATCTGTGAAATGCCTGGCCTAAAATCTTTAGCTGGCCTTTCTTAAAGGCAGCAGTACAGACTTGCATGCTGGCACGACCTACATCAACAGATACCCCATGGATCGGCGCAGCCTGAGGTAAGTCTGTCTTGTATATGCCATAGGCAAGGGCAGTGGCCATCGTCTCATGCATAAGCCAGAAAGGATGAAGCCAAGCTATCAATGCTACATCCAAGTACGCCCTTCGCTGAAGCTCCCATTCAAATGCCTTAGATACTCGTCTACAAATCCTTTAATGAGCTTTTTCAGTCCAGTGAGGCTGAGATGGCACCATAGCTCGTACCCTGGACTCCGTCGTGGCCTCCATGTCAGCTTCATCCAGCAAGTGCAGCACCCCTGCACACACCTGCTCTTTCTTCTTTCCTTCCATCATTCTTTCTGCTGACTGTTGTCCGCCACCAAAGTGCAGAAATCCCACACTCAATCCAAGCACCTTTCGGGTCATAAACCTTGCCAAGAACCACTTTCTTGGCTCCAAGATCAATGTTCTTGATGCCAAAACGAGCTCCCACTGCCAACGCAGTCCCTCAAGAATCAATCTCACTCTCAAGCAGCTTGTCACTCCAAGCCAAATCCAAGCAATTTACAAGCTTTGTGAGAGCATCACATGATGCGCTGACCTGCAGCAAGAAGCATAACAGTACAAGTGACCAACGAGAGCGCAGAGCAGCAAGAACCAACACCTCAGCACCATCCATCGTAGACTCCCAACTATGGCGTCCCATACCACCACAGTCCATCTTGTAGGGATCCAAGCCTTATAGGTAGATCCAAGACCCTCCATCCACCTGACAAGAATCAAAGATTCAGGAATGGATGTGATTATTATTATAAAGTCCTCACAACAGGATTCTAGTCTAAGCATACCATACAAAGCAACAACACATGCGAACTGGTAGAGGTTAAACCAACCCAACCAAACCTAGATCGTACGGATCTAGCCCCCAAGCTATGGATCAATCAGATTCATGGAAAGAGGAGTCACACCAGCAACATTTAGCTACTCATCACAAATCAAGCATACACTAGTGAGAGCCCAGCAGGTATACTTATACCCTCCAAGGCCCATGCACCACTAGTAGTGCACTGTGACACCTCACATGGAAGTTAGGGAACCATAATTACTAGAAGAAAGTGAATTGTCCTCACATAACTTCCCAAGAAAGTTTCCAATGTGGGATGCAATCTAGATATTTAATCCATCTACATCCAATTGCTTATTAGAGATTGGAGTATACCTTGGTGCTTGCATAATATGTAACTCAATGTGGAAGCAGGAATATTTTACAATGCAATTAAATCCACGTTCGGCCAAAAAGTGATCCTACACCTAAAATCGTATGCTCTAAATTTAGCAATCAATGCTCAAGCATACATGTTGGAACTGTACCCGAAGGCAATATGCTTATAAACAAATAAGTAGTCCTAATGAATGTACATTTATCTACTTTGCGTATCATCTCACATACATCCTTAGAAACCTGTTCCAACCCTTTTGGGCCGGAACGTACAGTATGTTCCGGAACGTACTGGGTCAGAACGTTTTTTTTTTAAACAAAAAAAACCAGGTATCAAAGTGCAACCTGCTGGCCGTGATCTTCCTTCTTCACAATCTTCTTTCTTGATAATATATTGAGGGATGCTTAGAGATCAGAAACGCTGGAAAGGTAATCTCAATTTCTTTGTTAAAAATTACAGCTATCTGATGAGCGACCTCCACAGCCAGCACCTGGGGCGACCATCAGGATCAGCTTGATCTCTATAAGTTCCCTTGGACCACAAGGGACCACCCACCCCAACCATATCGGTTACTGTCACGTCCTCCATCTTTGATATCTTGTCTGACTGCTGCTCACGTTGATCCTAGAATCGCGTTTTGCCACGTTGTATATATCCGTGCTAGAATCGCTTCTGAGCCACGCTATATATCTTGATTCCTTTCCTTATTCTCGATTGCTTTGTTAAATATATATCTGAGCTAGAATCGCTGCCTGAGCCACACTATATATCTTGATTGCGTTCCGTAATCTCCATTGCTTTGTTAATGTATATATACATAGACAAACAATTACTGTGAATTTACTCCATAAGGCTAAATATAAGATACAATCTTAAACAACTAGCTTCATGTGAACATCACTTTACCTACATTGTAAATTTAACATATGCCCTAGGCATATCAACCTTAATCCAATCAGTTGACAAAATCATCAGATTTCGGTTCAATCACTAGGCTATCCTTAGTCTATATGGTAACTTTAGAATTCTAAAATATTCAAGGCGGTGTGATCTATACCCTTCTACAAATCTTACCACATCTTGGTTCCAACTTAAGAAATACATTAAAACTTCCAATCCAAAAACCATTGTTAACTTTAACAGTATGTCAACCAGTTTTTAAGTATTCTATACTTGAAAGATGACTTATTCTCATATGAAGCTCACAATTGTCCCAAACAATTCTTCATAATCATATATGTCTATGCCCATTTACTGATCTATCCATGCAATAGATTTAGTACCAAGAGAGAGTGGTGGATCCAATAGGATTCAGAGTACTTCAAAAAACAGATCCCTCTATATTCTTTGACGTAGATAACAAAACAAAAACACGATGTTACTACCATATTATATAACTCTTCAACCCAACTGAGCATCCTGCAACTAAATTGAACCTCTGTTCCCCACAATTTCTATTGAGACTCCAGATTATAGTGATTTGAAATGAGTAATTAGAGAATCAGTACAGAGCACTGTGAAGGAATGTAAATTCTTTTCACCCATTTCATCAAAAGTTCCGGCGACCCTACATGTAACACTCTTAGTAAAATATAATAATTGTCTTACCAGAAGCATGCAGTTGAGTACACCATGCATGTTTTTCATTTTTAGATTTGGTAGGTACTACGTACCCATTAATAATAAGTGCTTATCAAGGGCAGTTACCTGTGTATAGCAGTTGCTTATTTATAGCAACTAATAAACTGACTGTTAAACACCATATGTATTGCTCTCTAGGGACGTACCCCTGAATTAAATTCCTGCCTAAATGCTTACCGACGCATAAACTGCTTGTTCCAAGTGTATCTCAGTTGTTACATCACTGGCTCGCTGCAACTATTCTATCTCCATAGAGAATTTTAGTTGGATTGAGAAGTTGAAAATCCATCCATGGCTGGATATACTACTTTTTTGTCATAAAGGATGTTTTTTTTCATTAATGATCTTTGATAGTACATCCATTCTGGAATTATCCTGTATCAGCAATCTTTTATTGTGGTCAGATTCCCTCTTAGATTGAGCAACTTTTAATCGATATGTATCTTAGAGAAACCTTTATGATTCAAAGAAAACGGAATTTCCTCCATCATTTTCTAACATGCCAAGTAAAACAGAATCATAGCATTCAAATGCACAAGCTTGGTCAGGTGTTCTATTTAACTTCACATGTGCTTATCAAAATTTAGTGGGGCCCTGGGGCCATAGCTCTGAATGTCCAGTCTTTTTAATTTTTTTAGAAACTCTCATCTTCCAAGTGTAAGTTCACACATCTCTGGTTCTCACCCAATCTTTCTTGTCCTAATAACCAAATCTCTTTTTAGTCTACGTACACTTAAGGGGTCCCAGTGGAGTGCAATTGTTCACATATATAAACTTTAAAGACTCAATTTTACTTGGGATAATATCATCATTAACACTGAGCTCATAGGATTCACTGCCATACAGGCTCTGGTCTCATTTGTTCACATAGAAATCATGTCCGTGGCTCTAGCCTGCTGGAATAATATTCCATACTTTATCTGCTCTCTTCACATAAGGGTTCATAGGGTATCTGTTTCATAAACATTTGTATCAAATAAATAGCAATTACTATTCAAATCCACATAAAAGAAAAGTTACTCTAAGGTGGATACTCTTCCAGATGATGGTACACGTATCTTATCACGTTTTGATGTCCATAGAAGTCTCATATCCTTTGTAATTGCAACGGTTCCTTGAGAAGTCAAATATAGCAATGTATCTGCTTTACGGGCATTATCATTCCCTAATCAAAGGACCTCTCCCATCTTAGACAATTACGAACTCTGGCTAATACATTCAAAAAGCGGATGGAATACCTTATATGACAAAGATGGATGACCTGGCCCTTTTGGTGGGAACTAAGAAGTCGCCCTTTATACATCGCTATCCAACCTCAATATATCTTCATAGACCTGTAGTCTGTAGATATCAAGAGTGCTAATTATGATGGAATATGATGCTGTTGACTGAAAAGGCAGGTCACTTGCCATGAACCTCGTCTGACCATTTGGTGGCCAAGCAAAAGACTGAACTGTACGCAAATCCTGTATTCATGGGTGTTTAACTCTCATGTTTCTCTATGCAAACAATGATCTTTTTCTGTCAAAGGGAACTCTGTATATTATGTGCCTTCAAAAAAGAGCAAATGCCATTGTAGTTCCACAATCTAATCTGCAACAAAGAGGAACGTGTCATTGGGGCTCTTCCACTTGCCCAAAAACTGGACCTCTGTAGGCCAATGTGGCCCAGGGGAATCCACGACATGCACGTCTTGTTGTTTAATTGGTTGACCATCTCTCTGAACAATTCATCCTGTCCTTGAGTCTCCCTTAATAGTTGCTTCCTCTCTCGTACCTTTCTCTGTGTGAGATCCTCATCCATGAATATCTGGTGCAGCGAAGATGTTTTGTTTTTGCAAATTGCTGGCTAAGATCAAGTGCATAGCTTTATCTGTATGGGCTTTGTCAGCAAGTACTCTTCACTTTCCTCCCCATTGGACTTTGTGCCCATCATGGCTCTTTTAATGAGCATATTATTATTATTTGGGAACAAAATAATCTAATGACCTCCGTAAAGTGTAATATAACATTATGTATTTACGTTCTAAAACAAAGAAAGAACACAATGGACAATGACGGGCTGCCTTGAGGACTAAAAACTACTTAGGACCTAAGATGGGCCGAAAATGGAGAAAGCTGCCTAAATAGTAGGGAGTGCTGTGCAGTGTGCACAAGCAATAAGGATGTCTAAGAGGCAGTGACGGCTGCCTTGAGGTAGCTACAGGGGAGTGCAAGGCCCCTGAGGTTGTCGGCCCCCAAGAGTATATGTCTGTTAGCTGCTTTTTCATAGTTTACACTATGTGTTGGGGCTAAGCTTATATGATGGTTTGTACAAAATGGCATTGTTAATTAGTCGACTCAAATATTTGGAAAACTAGGAAAATATCCATAAGCAACATAGAAAATGCATGTCTTATTGTTTTTTCACGAAGCTGTTTTGGGTCCATCTTTTCACTGATTCCAACAACACAATAGTAAACATCAAGATGAGCTAGATTAATTTCAGCTTTTTATGATGAATGTATTACCTATGTATTCAAGACATACGTGATAATTTCGGTAAGTATTTTTGCAGCATTGCTTTTATGGCCAAATTTAGCTCAGTTGCAGTTTACATTTTGCTTCAGCTTTGAGAAAGATCAGTGGCTTCTGTTCTTCTCTTGTTTTACTGCATCCAGCAAGCAATGGATATGGGCTCCGAACCGAGTGCTATTACCCCCATGGTCACCACTGTGAAGCGAAAGCGTGGACGACCCAGCAAAAGCGATATGCTGGCACAAGCGCAGGCAGGTACCAATGGGGTATTGCCTAAAGCAAGGAGGGCAAGGAAGAAAAGCGGCGATGGTGTAAGGCCCATGACCACAACCACGACCATGGTTGCAGATGATTTAATCATAGGGCAGCCAGTTCATGGTACTCTAGATGGCTGCTTTGATGCCGGCTACATCCTTACTGTAAGAGTAGGAAGCACTGACACAGTTTTGAGAGGGGTTGTTTTTGGGCCTGGCTTGTCATTACCCATAACGAAGGAGACCGACATAGCGCCAAACGTGAAGTTGGCTAAAAGAGAAGAAAATGTTGTCTTACCTATTGCATACCATACCCCTATGCCTGTATCAGTTCCTGCACATACAGTCCCTCGGTTGTCAAGTGCGCAGCCGGCTGCACCTCCTCTGCCAGTTCTGTCAGTAGCAGATGCAAAATTACCCCCAGATGATGTGCCTAATCTAGCTCAGTATCACGTGACACCATCTCCGGTATCTAACGAGTACACTAATGTGATGCAACCAAGTTCTTTACCTCCAATGCAATCTCCTACTGCTTGTCAGACTGAGCACTCCTGAACTTTTTATACTTTTTTTGGATGTTGGTACATGGGTGATGATAATCTTTGTGCAGCCCTTTAGCCAGGCCAGAGTTTAGGGTTTAGATTCTAGGGTATAGGGTCAAGTTGTTAAAGCGTTATTTCTGAATCTCTTGCTTTGTTGTTATGGGCCTGATATGAGTGTAGATTATGTACTGGATGTTCTCTTGTGATAGGATAGATATCAAGTTTACATGTCATACTTTGTTGAGTTTTTTGTTTGAAATGTTCCTTTTAAGCTATTTGACTTCTTACTGTAAATCTACTATTTCTGCAATGTGCTCTTTTGAATAAGTTGCAACCTCATTTTTCAACCTTTGAAAAACCAATAATGTCCAGACCAGATATCTGTCCTTCAACTCTTATAATAAACAAAGTCGTGATCCATTTCAAGTCCGAACCTTTCAAGAACAGGCCTGCGATGGTGTTTTTGCAATTAGGTTATATAATACTTTGCTCCATTTCCTACTCAATCAAATCAAATATTTGCCCAACAGTTTAAAACTTCATATAGACAGACGCCTTTCTCTTCACAGGATAAAATTGATAAAATGCTTAAAACAGCTTTGAGGCATTGAATGTGAGCTTGTTGTTTGTATGTTCACAGAGCTCTTTGGTGAACATAAAGGATCCCCTTTTCTTCTCAATCATGGCATTCCTTCAAGTATTTGGAGGTTGATTATCTTGTTTCCTTCTCAAGTGAGAGTCTTATCATGTGCGAGAGAATCAGAATAACGTGTTTGGTATAAGTAACTTGCAATGAGCTTTTATTTTCTTTTTTGCTTATTACTTGCTTATTAATATGTGCTTGATTTAACTCCTAGCATGTGTGTGTGTGTGTGTCTCTCTCTGCCCCACCGTCTTCTAAAAGAAAGAACATGGGGTTTTGACATTTCGCAAATAGATCTTTTGTGAGCTTTGTGAGCAACTCACACCTTTTTGTAAGTTTCATGAAACATTTTTGTTCAAGAGGATTTTTCGGTCCAGCAGTGGCTTTTCCTGCATTTAGCGGCAAATCACTTACCAAAAGTTGCTGGGGTACACGTGTTGGGCCGCTTCAATAGTTTTTCAAGGCCAAGTTAATGCTAGTCAATGCTAATGGGTTTAAAGTGACTGATTCGGAACTTTCCACTTAGTAGCCTGAGTCCCTAGTCAATAGCATTCTTTTCTAGACAGTGGGACCCTTGAACTTTAAACCTTGTGCTTTGGAGTGGTTGACATTTCTATTTTATGGCCCTGGTGATATAAATATTAAAAGTACATAAAAATTCCTTAGTCTTCCACTCCCTCAATAATCATGTGCTTTCTCCTAGTCCTAAAGGGTAACACTCACAAATTTATCTTCCTAAGAAGACTACATCAACTCAAGATATTTGTGTAGGTTTCACAAGTTTAATTTCACTATTATTGATTCTCTCTTGGATAAAATGCTCAAATTACAATATCCGCCGAGCATTATTTGATTTTTCTTCCATATTCAATCCCATAGTTTGATGTCCCTTCACCATATTTTAAAATAGTATCCTTCAATGTATTTCACATGGAGACTATGAATTTATTGGACGAACTTGCCCAAGTCATTATAGTTTTTTTATCATTATTGGCTCTGATGTTTTAGTCTATAGATAGTGAAAAAACATGCAAATGCCGGAGTGGAAATGTCTATGAGGCCTCATAATAATAGGTTAGCATTTGTGGCACCATCAAGTATATAAATATTGATAAATGTTCATGCTTCTACCCATGGATTTGAGATTGATAACAGTCTCTTATACTAGACCTATAGAAGGGACGTAATTTTGTCCGCTAAGATAAGTCTGTTAATTTTTATTATTATAAGAGTTTGACTAAGATGACAATTTTCGTGATGTTGTCCAATTGCATGTTTTGCATTACAAAAAGGAATCCAACTTTTTAATTTTTTTGAGTCAACTACTATTCTTGGTCAAACACAAAATATCAATAAGAAAAAAGTCAAAATAGAAACTAAAATAATACTTCCATCTTATAGATTTTTCCTCACCATAGCATACCCTAGTTATGATACCTCGACATGATCCCTTACCTTATTAGATGTTGAACAACAAAAATTATGGTGACAATTTGTAACCAAAATCCATTTAAGTTGAGAAATGTTTTTTGGAATAATAAACTTTGACTACTTGTTTAGTTTTGAAAAAGGGTCATTTTCAAAAACCAAAGTTTTGAGTGGTAGATTCTACATTGTAGTATAACACAAGAAAATATGCACCAATAAAACTTTGTATATTGTAATTTCTAAGTGTTCAATGTTTTTTTTTCTCAAAAGGAACCAAAACCATCCCAATTTGTTACAATTCTAGTGTTAACACTAGTGCTTTTTCATGAATATATCTACGTATATTTACAAATGACAAGCATGACAAATGACAAACAGCTTGATCGTACAATGCTAGTTGTCTTTGTAAAACAAATATATAAGTGAATGAGGTGGAGTGGCTGGATCTTGAGAACTTGATTATCTAAGACTTGAAAAGAGCACATGCTTGGCAAATTTTGCCAACCTTTGGACAATTTGTGGTAATTGAAACCTTGTGGTGATAACAACAATATTCTTAAGCATTCTTTCCATACATCTAGAGTTGGATGACCCAATCTTTTATGTGACGATGCAATTAGAGGTACATCCTCCCTAACTCTCGTAGATTCTTCATAACATGCAATAGAAGCTACAAGCCTTATAAAGCCTTGGCTGCTTTACAACTTTAGCTACTACATGATCATTTTTCTTGATCAAACAATAGTCTAATTTAAATTCTACATCATAGTCGTTTCAATTATTTGTCCTACACTTATATGATTTTGGGCTAGTGTAGGTAGATACATAGAAAACATCCATTTGTGCTCTTTTGCTTGTGTTCACACAAAGGGATATAGATCATTTCTTGAATAACTGACATTTTTAAATTCGTCATAAGAAGGAATGATGTATTTTGACACAATACAAAGATCGATAAGATATATAAGTATTTGATTGCAATTTTTTTAATAGTATGTACTCAACTAAGACATGTAGTGTACCCAAATTTACACTTTCACTATACTAGTGAATCTATGAGTTTAATGACTTTAAACTTATAATGACCCAAAGATGCTCAAATTTGGATCAAGAAAATAACTCAAGTATTTATTACAAACTTAATACCAAGTAAGCTTCAAATAGTGCAAAAAACAGCACTTAAATTGAACAATCTTAGCAAATACAACAAAAGCATGAGTGTACAAGTCCATTCCATAAGAGAGCCAATTTGCTTATATTGAAATGAAGATTTGAACATGAGGAGCAACTCGAGTTTGCCCCTATTTATAGTGGAGAGGAGGGCCTTGGCCTCAAAATTCTATTGGCCCATTTATACTTTCCTAACTATTCATATTTAAAAAAGGGTGGGAACCAATTCCATAATTGGAGGGAACCAATTTGAATTTGAATTTAAACCAATTTTGGTGGGAACTCGTATTTTATTCACTAACTTGACTTTTAGGCCTGCGACATTAAAAGTCCCACAAAAAGGCCTAAAGTCCTTTTATTGACTTTCTAATTATCAAATAACTATGTGATCATCGGGTTGGACTTACACACGCAGGGTGCCAAATCCCTCTCACTTATTAACTAGGGTTAGGGTTGCCCCGGGATTGCAAACCCTCTAACAGTATCTCCCACCAAAACTGGTGGTGGTTCCCACGACAGCTGCCTCGAAGCTTGAATGCAAATTTTTAATAATAGTCATATGGGTCCGGTGGCCATTCATGATAACCTTGTTCATTGACAAATGGTAAGTCGACACCATTCAAAAAAGCATGGCATAAATTAGACAAGGCAGTTATAAAGCCCATGGTGTTACACATAAACTAAATTGTGAGAATCAGAATCAAGGTGAAATGAATAAAATTAAGTTATATAAATTGATGTTAATTCTTTCTAACATTACAATAAACAAAATCAAGAGGATTTCAATAATAAACAATAAGATATTACTACTATAAAATTTTCAACATTAAAACATCGGTTTGACACATTTGCAAATTGGAATTGTTGAAACTTATCCAAACATAATGGCAATAAGCAAATAAAAGAAAAGCTCATTGCTTTTGACGTTGAAATATCAGATCTATCTAGACCAATCTCATAAATCTTAGTCACATCACTCATATCAATACGTGCGTCTACTAGACAAGATGTCGAATATTTCATTCTTCTTGAGCTGAGATTGGTGCACACACATGTTGTGGTTAACGTGTAGTCCTAGCACGCATAATAGAATGTAGTAAATATGCTTGCCTGCAAGGTAAGATTTTCCAGTTCTTTCTTGTCATTGAAAATTTTGACATGAACAAGAAGAGATCTATACATCATAGGTTTCATCTCGCTTAGATTGAATTTTCTCTTTCTAATGACAACACCTCATGCTCAAAATGTTTCAACACTTTCACCGATAAAATTTTAGCTTGTAATTTCAAAGCTAGATCTATTTTCTTTGAAGCCTCATTGGATATCCTTGTTTGAATGTGGGTCCTTCTTGATTGCTTTCTAGAAGATGGACATATTTAGCAATAGCTAGAACAAATCCAGCTCTTTCTAGCATCTCCTTCTTCTTAGATAACAAGTTTATTCCCTTTTGTATTGGCCATGTGGAAGGCAGTTTTGGTTGTCCACAAATAATTGACGAGCATGGTTTTCATGTGTGGTTTATGTTATCACTACAAAACCACATGAAGTGCTTCTTTTTACCACCACTCCATTCATGCATTTCCAAAAAGCAAGGGGTTGGAGTGCCCTTTGAACTATTTTTTATTTGCTTTTGGCACTTGCCCATTGGAGCTCCTAGCCATCCCATACACTTGACCTTGCTTCCTGGCTTGGTTCTACGTATCGTCCAAAGTGTGTCATGTACATATGTCTCCTTCACAATACTAAATGTGCTTGTTGCAAGTCCTCCTTAAAAAATAGTTTTTCATTTTCCGTAGCCTCCAAATTTATAGGCTCTACATTAGGAAATTGCAGTCATCTACCCCTATGTCGTCGAGGCCTATTCACATATATGTATTCTGGCCTATGTGAACTATTGGCTTCGACGCCCACAAAATTGGATGAATTTCTTTTTTTCTATAAGAAGTGATCCGATCAAGGACTAGTTAGCTATACAATAGTGTCCCTCCAAATGCACTAGATACCATGGTACCTATTATAAATGGGCTAGGTGTGGCATTGGCTTTAGATATGGCTCTATCAATAAGAGCCTCCAAACTAGGGACAATGCTTCTCTCGCACAAAAGCATAATGTTTGGTGCTTTCCAGTAGCGCAATTGTTAGACTGATAATCATAGCATCATAAAGACTAATTTGTGGTTTATTACTCTCAGTTGCCAACCAACTAGCATGCTTTGACTCTATCCAATTGGTTGAAGGTGTACTTTAGATGTTTGTGATGTTGCTGTCCTGAATCAATGCCAAAAGATGTGATAAAATAATAGATCAACTTATAGAAGACCATTACACTTGATTGTAAAAAAAAAATAACATTGACCTAGCATCTTACCCCAGTTAGAAGATGTCTCTAGTGTGCATAGCGTACGTTCCACCAACTATCCATTGCAGGTAAGTTGGCATATGTTACCTTTCCACTGGTCCACCACATGCTAATAAATTTAAATTGTGACAAAGCTTGATCAGTTGTTGCTACATTCTTCCACTTGTGACATATATTTATGTGTTCATCTTGATATTGCTTAAATATATATTGAGTGATGTGTATCTGAAGATTTTTTTTCCAGTGGAAGAGACAAGATCGCTCTTGGCCATGCAACACATTTTTTGGTCCTCCATTATATACTGTACGAATGGCTCTCCAATCTGCTTGCACTTTGCCTATCATGAAGCCATGGAAGTCTCTGGCTCCTTGAAGCCCTTTTATTGTAATGTTTAGCATCTTCAAAAATAATACTTGTGCCTCTGTGTCTTCTTCTTTCATCTTGTGAAAAGCCTACATTGGCAAATCTAGCCACACACATGGGAATAGGCTCCACACATGTGTGTCTATCCTATATACAAGATTTTTTGCCTCTACCAAGCTTATTTTTGCATTTTTCACAATAATTTGTCTGCTCTAATACCATGTTGCGGAAGCGAGGCGGACTGTTCCATGTTCGTCTTCGTCTTCTTATTCACGAGCGATTTTCTGTCTTTGAATTTTGTTTTGCGCAAAAGTTATTTACAGGATCCCAGACACGCGACTGCACATCACAGAACACATTCTATTCTAGCAATCAAGGCACACAGCACGAGACAAGGAGATACACGAAAATAGAGCGACTGTATTGTCAGTTTAATTTTAGAGCGAGATCGTCAGTGTCTCGCTCGTTGGCGGAATGACACTCTGCTCTTTCGTTGTGTTCTGCTCGTTGGCAGACTTTCATGCACATCTATGGTTTCTAGTATTTTTTTGCTCTACTCGCTACCTCTCTCTCTCTATGTCTCTTACAGATCTCTGTATTCAGATTCTTAGTTATGATCCAGAAAGGATAGTTTATACCTCCACAGTCTGGAGTTTACAAGATAGCTAAGCGTAGAGTCACAAGACTAGTTAATGCTAATCAACTAGTTAGTTAGTCTGCGTCGTTGCTACTCATTTTAGCTGGGCGTGAAGCCCGTTGGGCTGTCAGCTAGCAGCACAAAAGATTCTTCTTTGTTTGTTTCGTAATCTCTCATTTGTTTTCGTTCTTTTCATTTCTTTCGTAGTTTTTCGTTTTGCGTCCCTTTGTGGTTTGCGGTCCTGGAGGTGTGTTTACAATCCACGAATGATTCGCAAATCGTTCGTGCTTCAAGTCAAGGGACATTGACTGTTGTGAATTGTTCTCGTTCGACTTTTGTTTCTTGTTCGTGCTGCGACAAAGTTGCAGGATTTCACCAATTCTGACATGGAACTGGTTTTCTACAGAATAAACCACATGACAGCATATTACTTCAAGATTTAACGATATATTAAATTTGAAGATCAAAGTTTTTCAAGATCCACATTAAGGGGGAGTGTTAGATTTCCTATGTTCAGCCTTAAACAAATCGTTCAAGTAATGATACATACACAAACTTTTTTTTGGCAAAAAGATTGATTCTAGCTATGTGTTTTGATCAAAACTAGTGTTTTTTTTGCATAAATGAAGTGTTTGAAGTTCTGATTTTCATTTTAAAGTTCTGTTTTTCAGACCTGTAAATCTGAAAATCAGATCTGAAAAGTGAAGTTTTCATTCAAACTTCATTAGTTACACCTTTCTATCTCCTAGTTTCATGAAGATGGCAATGTAGGAAGGGAATAGTAGTGTAACTTTGTGCATAAAACAAGTTTTGAAATTCTGTTTTTTGTCATTTTGAAGTTTTGATTTTCAGACCTGTAAATCTGAAAATTGAAGTTTTCATAAAGCTTCATTAGTTATCCATTTCTAGACACTAGTTTCTTGGTTTTGGAAATCTAGAATAGTGAGAAATGTGAAAACTTTGGTTGCTTTTGAAATGACAAATGGAATTGGAATGGGAATGGAAACTTTATGTAAACATTAGCTTGGATTAGTTAATTGAAGTTTACATAAAGATTTGGTTTTCATTTTTGCTTTTGATTAAGGCAAATGTAGCTTGATGTTGTTTTCTTCTTTAGCTTGGATTAGGCTTGCAAATAGTAGGCTTGGATTGAGCTTACAAACAATAAGATTGAAGTGAATGCTTTTTATTTGCATTGGATGTCACAATTGAAGCATTTCTATCATTTTAATTTGAGCACTTGTTGTTGTATTTGCATAATAGGAAAACAAATGCACCGGCAACTTTCCAACAAATGATGAACGATTTGTTCAGGCCATATTTGGGAAGATTCATAGTGGTATTCTTAGATGATATCCTAGTGTTCAGTAAGTCTTTGGCGGAACATAAAGAACATGTTAGGATTGTCTTGGACATTCTAAGAAGGGAAAAGCTCTTTGCCAAGGAGTCTAAGTGTGACTTTTTTGCTAAGGAATTGTTTTACTTTGGGCATAAGATTTTCGAACGGGGGGTGGAGATTGAGGCTGATCATAACCAGAGGGTTATTGATTGGCCTATTCTCACCACAGGTCGAGAAATCAAGTCTTTCTTGGGGTTTGTGGGATTTTTTCTGTCGGCATATACCCCAATTTGCTCGATTGGCATTTTCCCTTACCCAGGCCTTGAAAGGCTATAAGAAGCTAAACCGGAGGGCTAAGAGTCCACTAGTGGTGTGGACGGAGGATATGAATAATTGTTTTGAGTTGTTTAAGAAAAGTGTCACTTCGGCACCAATACTAATCATTGGCGATCCTAATAAGACTTTTGTGGTTAGGACCGATGCTAGTGATTATGCTATTGGAGCTATTTTGATGCAGGATGGACATCCTATGGCTTATGAAAGCAAGAAATTCAATCATGCTCAGTCTAGGTATTGTACCTATGAGAAGGAACTGTTTGCAATTGTTCATTCCTTGAAAATTTGGCGACATTATTTGTATGGAGCCAGATTTGAAGTTTTGACGGATCATCAGACTCTTCAATATTTCTGTGATGCTACAGATTTAAAGGGGAGGCAAACTAGATGGGTTGAGCTGATGCAAATCTTTGACTTTTCTATACGTTATTGTAAAGGAAATCAAAATACTCTAGCGGATGCTTTGAGTCGGTTACCGATTATTAATCAATTGTGCTTTACTGTTATAGAACCGGAGTTGTTTCAGTCTCTTTAAGGACTATATGAGTCCGATCCTTTTAGTGGAAAGTATTGGCAACAAGTACTTTCGGGGGTCGATTCAGGTTTGCAAGATTCCTCGAATCAGGGAAAGACTGAAACAGATTTCCTAATTCGAAACAGGATTTTGTTTTGTAAAGGAAAGGTGTGTGTACCGGAAAATGACACTGTAAGGGCCCAAATCTTGCATGAGTGTCATGATAGTCCATGCACAGGTAATCCGGGTATACAAAGAACACTTCACTTAGTTCGAAAGCAATTTTGGTGGCCTAAGATGAAAAGTCAGGTAGAGGCCTATGTACTTAAATGTACTAAGTGCCAGTTAAATAAAGCAGAGAGGCTAAAAGCTAGTGGCCTATTACATCCTTTAGATATTCCTACCGGAAAGTGGGAAAGTGTATCTATGGATTTTGTGGTCGGGCTTCCACGTACAGGGAAGGGCCACGATTTGGTTTGGGTCATTGTTGACAAACTTACGAAGTTTGCTCAATTTATTCCAACGAAAACTACTGTTAAAGCTTCAAAACTAGCTTCTGATGATAGGTTTTCTTTCCTGATAACACCTATGAGTTTGTCTAAGTTGGTCCACACTTGTCCCTTTTCCACTTGATTACTTCCTTCCAATGTTCGTGTGGCTTGAAGAATTTCTCTCCAAATTTCGTATCTGACACTTGATTCTTTGCATGTGTGATTGGATAAGAATCTTCTTGCTTTAGCACCTCCAATTGATGGCTTATTAGGAACGTTTCCTTTTTTCCCTGAGAGTCTGTCACTTTTTTCAGTCGTGACATTCCCTTTATGTAGTCCTGCATTTGACAGAACTATTTCCAACCTCCTAATTGTTGCTTTAGCCACTGACTCTGGTTTATGATTCCATGCTAGTAGAATATGCAGGTAAATTAGTTTTTCAATAATACGAACCTCAGCATGCAATGTGCATATATGAACATATTTTAATGGAATTGGCAGAACACTTTTCATATTTGGATCTTCAGCTTCTCGTGTTGGGCCAGTGTTTGTTGATCATCCCAAATTCATGTTGTAGCAATCCTTCATGCAATAAAGACATGGATGCTTTGATGTTGCCCCATGAGAGACATTATACATACATTTTAATGTTTTCAAATCCTCTGCAAGGTGCCATTGAATTTGAAATCTTCCATGGTTTTCGACTGTAAATTTCTCACCCTCCAAATGTCTCTTTATAATCTCGCCATAATTTGTTCTTGAAAATATCCATGATAGTATTTTATGGTCCTCTTTCAAAACCTGTAGAGAAACAAGTAATGCATGACATGTCAATGAAAACTGGCAAGGTATGAATTGTTAATATAGATATTCTAAATGAAAATTGAAATGTATACCTAGAATGCCGCCAACCACCATATGTAATTTTCCGATTGAACACTAAACGTTCGATCATCTGTATTTAATATTGTTCATCAAAGTGACACTCACACGTTCCAACTTCTGACTCTTGATGATTTCAGATTCATCCAATTTTATTACAATAATGATCTTTCCATTTACTTGATGTTCGTCTAGTTTATAGAATCGAATAATGTATTTTAGAACATTTTCAAGAAAAATATTATTGCAATCGTTGTAATTGAGCTCACCATATTCTGATTTGTATAATTCAGTTATATGAAGTGGTTGGCCAACTACTTTGAGCATTCCGTCATTATAAAAATTTCTAGCTAATCTTACCCGATATGGACGCGGAAGATTAATTTTCTTCACCATCACTTGGGAAAAAGCTTCTTTAACTATTCTAAAAAAAGTAGAATAAGCATTTCTGCTAATTCCAAATACATCACATACACCTTATATCACATTCACATCCAAGTATGATTGAACCTTAATCAAAACAGTCTCTACAATTTCATTTTCATTTTTTCAAACCGAGCATTTTTTATCATTTCCTTTGCTGACTTTCTTGGTAAAACATGACTTAAACATAATGAAGCAATTGTTGATTAGCAAACTGTAATTGTTGATCCAGACAAGATATGCTATGCATTCCAATATCACGCAACCTTTGACAATATCCAAGTAATCCGCTATTTCCTTCACATACATATCTGAGAAGATGAGTTATGGACTTAAAATCTGGACACAAATTGGTAGCTGAATCATTAGGATAAATTGATCTATCCACCCACAAATCTATATTCATATGATTATTCATTCTCAATTCTCTAACTATTGCTGCAGCATTCTCTACAACTTTTGCATTTTTCTTAATAATTGGAGTGCATTCCATCGGAAGAGCAACATGCAAATGGAACAGTGCCATTGTTAAAGCTACAATCATGTAAATGAATCTACCTACAGTAAATCAATATGAATAGATCTAGCATTTTTTACTTTTGTAATGTTTATGTCGCATTGAAAAATCGTCCCGCCTCATATTTCACTATAAGCATACAATGATTTCAAAAGTTTTGCCTCTCCCGCTTCAGTGTTTGCATTGAGCACACCAAGATTTTTAGTCTTAAATCTCTAGTCCTGAATTTTGGAACGAACATGAAGAGAAGTTATTACATCTCATGCTAAACTAACTATTGTCTGAAGTTAACCATACTAGTTAAACGTCGGGCAAGGCCGAAAACTCAAAAAACGATGACCAGAAGCTACCGGTTTGCATTCTCTCTCTACGTAACCTCTCTCTAAAGTGAAATTTCTTGAAGGGCCCATTTGGAGCCCATATTTTCTTTAATGACTTTTGGCATGTTCCGAACACTTTCTCCATGACAATCACTCTGTTTTGTGGTACTGTACTTGTAGGTACAGTCTGGGTGCCCTTCGTTTGGAGTCTGTAGCCCTTCATTTGGGTCAAAACAAATCATTTTGTTAATATTTTTTGTTAGTCACTTGAATGGCCAAAGTGTCATTTGTAAATCCACACCTAAAGTAGGTTACTACGAGTCAAGAGGAGTGGTTGTGTCCATTTGGTAGTGATTCCTACTTTGTAGGATCTAGACCATGATTTATGATGAGATTTGTACCTACCATACACCTACCAAGCATGACTCTTGGATCTAGCTAGGGTTTTCACATTAGGGCAAGAAAGTTGAGTCTACTTCCTTATTACATGCTGGATTTTCACCTAACTTGGCAAAGGAAGTGTCTTTTACTATGTATTCTCATTCTCCATAGTGTGGAGATAGAAACTTTTTGGAGCCTCAAGGAGAAACTCGAGTTTTCTCTCATTGTATGATGATAGTGATTGATTCCAATGAACCTCATCTTTGGCACACTCTAAACTCTGTCTACAGGCCGTACTACAGCCTCATTTTCACACATGTGAAGTTGGATTATAGTTTTTGATCAATGCTCTGATTGTCCACGCTGCTAAGTCAGATAGTGGAGTCCTTCCTGGGATTCCCTGGCCCCACGGTTGTGCCATATGACTGGCATGTCTTCCTCATCCACGAACTAATGATCTCCATCAAACCCAACACCCGTGAGCATATCGCAGTAGGCCCCCTGTTGTGTAACTTTGCCTACGCACTTCTCAAAATGAAAGTGCGCAGTTTTCACCGCTCCAGCCTTCTATCTTCCATAGTTCCCCATACTAACCTTTATCCTCCATCTTTCGCTTCCACATCTGCCCAACCTACATTTACTGACACGACGACCAGCAAAAGAATGCGTGGCGCTGCCCCTTCCTCCTCATCTCCACCTACCACTAGACGCCATACCACCACCACTTTCTCTTTTGTACAGCCCCCTCCTCATGTTTCTATTACCGCTCCTCTTCTTTTTGTTCCACCCACATCAACTGCTTCTGTTTCCATTCTCATCTCCTCTGTTGACACTACTTCTACCTCTGTTTCACTTTCAACTACCCCTTCCATTACTATCTCATCCTCCATTACTCCTGTTCCCACCGTTGTTCCTCTCCGGTTCAACCCTTTTGACTCTCATTGTCTCTGAAAGCTCTAGCATGGATGCAGGTCATCAACTTTTCACTGCCATGCCAGACCACTTCCACTTCATCTTCGCCATCTATACTCCACACCACACTCCAGTTTTCCTCTGTTTCACCCATTCTCTCGTTTGGACAAACTGTTCCCACCCATGTTTCCACTTCTGTTTCTCCCACACCATCCATTTCGCCATCAAAGGTTGCCAACGGTAACCAACTGTTGCCTGATGACGCATTTGTGCAAACAATATTCATTCCATCACCAGATCGGACAGATCCCACCGCCCTTGATGACAGAAGGTCCTTTGAGAACCTTATCTAAGACAACGACGACGACGTTGTACCAATCGTCGGGGCCACTACCACACAAGCCCCTGTTAGTGCCAACATATCGGCTGCTCCAACGGATTTAATGACGACGTACCAAGCCTTGGAAACATACATCCAGAAGGCGGTAGCAACCAGGGCCACATTGGACAGCCGGGTACTCCACTTGGCAACAAACAACACCCAACTGCGAGCAGAACTCACGAAGCTGCAACAAGAGCTCCTTACAGCTCAACAACACGAACAAGATGGGCACCGGGAGATCGCCAAGCTGCAGCAGAAGGAAGATGGCCTAAACTAGTATATCCATAGCCTCTCCAAAGCGCTGACAGATGCCTCCACGAAGGTGCGAGAGCTTCAGTCTGAAGTGTTCCAACGGCTTGCTCCCCTCCAGGCGCAATTACAGATCTATGAAGCAGAGAAGACGCGCCTGGGGGTGGAAGTGCAAGCACTACAAAGCGAAAAACTTGCCTGGTTAGCTCAACTAACACCAGACTCAAGGCCGCTCTTCAAGTAGAGATGAATCTCTTCAGGCGTTAGGTGCAGGTGTATAGCCAAACTTTGAACAGCTACCAGGCGAAGTTTGAGAAATACTTGACAAGCGCAATTCATGAGCTCGCTCAGGCCAGACAAGCCCTCAAGGCTTGCCAACAATTCACGGAGAAGAAGACTCAACCAACCCCAGTGGTGATTCCAACGCCACCTATTTTTTATGCTGCACAGGCAAGCACTAGCCAGGACCAAGGCCAGCAGGCAGCAGGGGTGGTAAGTCAGGATCATGGGTCAGAAGGCCAAGACCAAGGACCTTCTGATACGGGTGCTGAGACGCGGGACCAAGGCCAAGACACAGGTCCCAGCCATAGCCATGATGAAGGACAAGCCTCTTCTCAAGAGGCTCGTGCACCATATCTGCCAGCCGGACCTTTCGACGCCCAAAGTCTGTGGAGGAGAAAATCAACGAATTTCTAGCCAAGTATTCCCACGAGTCATGAAGAGACGACTGGCAGATCTCATTTTCGGCGCAAACAATAAAAGGCAACGAGCTGCAAGCACTACCCGCCCTCCAACCACAACCTAAGTGGTACCAGTAGCTCTTTGAACGGGACCCTGCGGCCATCAGGGCCTATGTGACAAGTCCACAACAGCTACGGTCCAAATGCCATGCACACAACGATCCAAATGGGCGGAATGCGGCACTCATCTGGACAAGATCACTATCCAGAACTTCAATTGGCCAAGGATTCATTCAGAGCACGGTTGGAATATGGATGTAGACACCTAAAGGGCTCTCACCCTATTTGTTAATAAGTATTTCAATTGCCCTAATCCAACAGTCCACGTGACAGCCACTTACACCCGGGACTTAGAGAGCATTTAATGGGAATTGAAACAATTTTCTTTCCCCCATATTCTTTGATCCTAATAAGGCGCTAGCCTCAAAAAAAGTAGAAGATCAGCTGTCAGTCGCTCGAGTCTACTACAGAGCTGCATTCCTTGGCGATCCCTGGACGCGCAGATTCCAAGTGTGGGTCAACCAAAACTGGCTAACATGAGTCCACAAGTCCCTTCACACGCCCAAGGACTTGAAGAAACTGGATAGAATCAATTTCATGGAAGATGTCACTGGCTACCTGATCCACCAGAGGCGGGCCAAGAAGACTCTCTACTAAACTGGCAGAGTGCCGAGGGACCGGCACTACTTCAGGTCGTGAGTCTTGTTGGGACTATTCCCGGCAAATTGTAAATAAATAACAACAGCCAATAAAATGTGTTGTGAGGGCATGACATCCTGCGCGTAAAGCCCATGGCCCAATGAGCACGCAAGTTGAGTTGTAAATAAAATAATAGACTTGGGCCCCTTTGTAATTAAAATAAAACTTGAGGCCCAAAGTCAATTTTAGACTTAGAGTTTACCTTTTTAGAGTTGGGTCCAATTTTGGACTCACATGAATCTTGTGATTTCTATTGTATTTTATGTGGACCCTTGAATCAAGTTGGGTCCAAGATGAATGGTTAGGATCTATGTGAATATTAGCCAATAGGATTTTGGGGCAAGGGCCTTCCCCATTTATAAAAAGGCACCATTTTTACTCTATTTGGATGCTTAATGAGAAGGAGGAAACTCTACCAATTTTTTGAGAGAAGCATCCTCAATTGCTAGTCACTACTTGCTAATGCTCTTGTTTGTGTTTCCCATTGCTTCCTATTTTCATACTTATTGGTTGCCATAGTTAATGTTTTTCCATTAGCAAGCATAAGGAGCATTTGAGCTAACCTTCACTCTCACTCTCACTCTCACTCTCTCTCCTCTCAATCTCTTCTATCCTTCTCTTCTCTTGTACCAATAATCATGATGAAGGTAGTTTAGGGAAGTAGAGTTAGGGGTGTGTAGTGTTAGAAGTGGTAGTGTTAGGGAAAAAGTAGAGAACTAACTAAAAGTAGCAACTATTCATAGTTAGGTGCCTATCCAGCATTCTAATCCTTGTTGACAGGCATGAGGGCTACTACTACACAAGATCTTCGACCCTACACATCTTTATTCAAAGGCATGCTTTCATTGAAATCAACATTTTTTTCCACTACAACATCATTGAGTTCAACTTAGAAGTTCACATTTTCAAACCCATTAATAAAAATGTGTGCTATAATGTACTAATATTGACAAACATTAGTCCATTATGAAATTGTTAATGAGTAACTTTGCCTCCAGCAAATCAGTTAAAATTGCATTTGTGCTAGCAATATCGATCACCTTAGTAGTGTCCATTGTTCATTGCCAATGTGCTTGATACCTGGTCAAAATCTTCTTGTGTTTATTAGATTAAAAACATGTTATTTGATTCTATCTGTTGAAGTTGATTGCATTTTTTATTCCACAATAGACTACCATGAAATGTGAAGGTCAATAACAAAAAAGGAGAGCTATCCAGTAAACAGAAAAAGTGCCATGCATAAAAGGGACACAAATTGATTGTTATGCATAAAAAGGTGTAAGGGTGTTATGCAATACAAAATTTGAGAGTGTTATGCTATAATAATGTGGAGGCATATTGATGACACTTTTTTTTTTCATCGCCTTTTTTCTATAAAAAAATTTCTATAAAGAGCTAATGTGAACTATTCATTGTAATCAAAAAGTTTAAAACACGGAGGTTGCAGCTAGCAAGTTAGGGCTACAATTTATTCAAATAATTCACTATTTTTGCTAGTAGTTTCTAGTAAGTATAATATTAAGTAAGTCTCAATAACTAGCATCTACAATGACTATAAAAAAGAAAAAGCATCTTTGGCTTGCTTACTTCATGTCCAACGATGGACTCTAGGAAGCTTATAATCCTTTCTACAATCTCATAACAAATTTGCTTGGAATGATGTAAATTGTATTACTACTGTGTGGATAGTGTCTTTCTTTCAAATACTCCATTTTGCCAGGGAGTGGTAGCTCGAGGAATACTGTCTCTGAATTCCAGATTCATTTAGAAAGTCATTCATTGCACTCAAAATAAACTCCCCCCCTCCATCCATGCGTAGAGCTTTGATTTTTTCTTCATGTCTGAGTCTCAGATAGTCGTCTGAATTGTTGAAAACATAGACATGCTTCTGATTTGTCACTTAATGAACATAATAGTAGTTCTTCGGAATATATCATCGATAATGTAATAAAGTACATTGATCCATCACATGATGGGGTCTGCATGGGGCCATAGATATCATAGTGTTAGTAAGTACAAAGCTAGGCTTGCTTCTAAGGGATTTCTTCAAATAAAAGGATTGGATTATGAAGAAACATCTGCACCTGTAGCTAAGCTTGTAACTATTAGATTAATCATTTGCATTGCTACTTTCTTCAAGTGGGATCTCTACCAAATGGATGTGACAAATGCCTTCTTGAATGGCTTCTTAGAAGAGGAAATCTACATGATGCAACCCGAGGGCTTCATCAAGGTTGGTGAGGAGCAAAAGGTGTGCTACTTAAGGAAGAGCCTATATGGCTTGAAGCAAGCACCTAGAGCTTGGTACTCTAGGTTGCATGATTTTCTCTATTCTCTTGGCTTTGTACTAAGTGCTTATGAACCTTCTAAATATTTCAAATGTAATGAAGGAATGATCATCATTTTGGTACTTTATGTTGATGACATCATTTTGATAGGAAATGATGATGAAGGCATAAGCAAAGTAAAAGTTGATTTATCTAGTGAGTTCAAGATGGTAGATCTAGGCTTCCTAAAGTTTATACTTAGGATAGAAGTGTCTAAAAGTAGCAATTATACTTTCATAAGTCAATCTAAGTATGCTACTTCCATTCTTGAAAGATTTGGTATGAAAGATTTTAAGGGGATTGACACTCCTATGGAGCATGTTGTGAAAGCAACTAATGAAGGTGATGAAGCATCCTTTGAGGACATCACCCTCTTTAGGAAGCTTATAGGCTCTCTAATCTATTTGACCATCACTAGACCTTACCTAAGTTTTTGTGTAAGCAAGTTGAGTCAAAGTATGCAAGCTCCTTTAGTTCATCATTGGAAAAGTGCCAAAAGAGTACTTAGATATTTTCTAGTACTAGATGTTTTGGCATACTTTATGAAGGATCTAACTTGCACTTGAGAGCCTACTCGGATTCAGATTTTGCAGGTGACAAGATGGATAGAAAGTCCGTTAGTGCATTTGCAACATTTCTTTGTGGAGGAGTAATATCTTGGCTTTCCAAAAAGCAAGATACAATCTCACTATCTTCTTGTGAAGCCGAGTACAAGGCATTGACTTCAACAACCAAAGAGCTCCTATGGCTAAGAAGACTCTTGATGGAACTACATGTGCTAGAGGCCGAGGAGATCCCTTACATATTTTGTGACAATCAAGCTTCTCAACAAATTGCTTCAAATCCTATCTTTCATGCTAGAACAAAGCATATTGAGATAGCTCACCACTTTGTGAGGGAGAAGGTACAATCCAAGGAGGTGCAACTACATCATGTACCATCATCCAAATGCATAGCTGATATCTTCACCAAGCCATTGTCCAAAGATTCATTTTTTAAGTTAATATATGCTCTTGGAATTGTAGATACATGTACATTAGATTTGCCAGGTTAGAAGTGAGGAGGAGTGTTAAAAATTGTCACTTCTCACTTGCAATTGGTTATTGTAAATATTGATCAAATATTAGAATAATGTTGATGATCTGATTTCACACGTGTGGAGCCTGTTCCCACGTGTGAACAGATGTACTTTTCATACTCGTATATATCTAAATTGATTTTGTATCAATCTAGTTAGTGTGAACATGATATCACTAGTTTTTTAGTCAAGTTGACTAGTCACCTAGAAATTAGCCTTTCCTTGCATGTGCATGAGTAAATGCTCCCACATGGCAAGTGGATGTTCACACGTGTGTGTAGAGTACTAGAAGATAAGAGTTGACCATTTTTCTTAGATCCTATTTTGTAGGGAATATTCCTATATTCTAGGAGACTAGCTTTTTGGATTTTAGCCATATTCTAGAAGGTCAACTTTTGGATAAGGATCGAGGATGGATCAAATGGATAGATCTGAGTGATGTGGCACTCTTCACACTTGTGAAGACCTGCTGGACTATACCAGACTCGTGGATGTACTTGATCCATAAAAGGATCATCATTTTACTAAGAAGATTGATGAGACTTTTGCATTCTACACTTTTTTGAGATTTCTAGTCATTTGTCTTGTTACTTCTATGAGTGATTGCTATCTAGGACTATTGTACTTGTTGTTTCAGGTGCAGGCCGTACTGTGGACAGTACTCCACACGTGTGAGACCGCTATCACTAATTTATGATGTGTTGATCCATTGCTCTTGCTTAAATCCATGTGTAGTGAATCTAGATCAAGATCTAATGTGTAGAACTTGATAGATCCATTGATTAAACAACCAATAACTCTCTATGATTGTTAAGTACAATTATTATTGTCCTAAGAATTGTAAAATTTATCATGCTTTCCAAGAGCACACAAGCTATCCTCATGTTTTATGAATCTTAAAACCTAATCGTGTCTTATTAACAAGTTAAACAATACATGTGTGCATATACAACTATTAAAGAGTTTAACCCTAACATTCATAATAGGATCAGGACAATTCCATGTCGTTTTAATCCCTATGAATGCAATAGCTCTTGCACAAATCCATGTGCTTTTAAGAGCATTTAGGTTATCAACCCTTATTATACTAAATATTAACCCAAGATATGCATAGGTTTCAACGGAATTAAGACAAAAAGCGATCTATTCAGTTAAGACATTGTTTTATGAAGCATGAAAAACTGTTAAAGTTGATTCAATTCTACTTTGTTTAAAAGTAAGCAAGGTAGGCCTAATGCCTTACTTTGTAGCATCGTATCTCCTCCACTCCAATACCAATTTCATTCATAAATGTTGAGACCACACTATTATTTGCGATAATGCAACCAAAGTACGTTTGAAGCAACAACCTGAATAGTCGTCGTAAGGGAATCTTGTGAGGAAGTCATGATTGTTCAAGGACATCTCCTTTATATGAAAAATAGTTTTTGACAAATCTTTCAACAAGCCCCTGGATAGTGTTACAAAATATACCATTGTTGGAAGAAGGAATGAGTTGATTCGATAATCTGAGGCCCATGGATGAACTATCAAGCGTAGTGAAATGAGCCTTTTTACCTAGTGCATGACCAGCCTATCAATAATTCCGACCTGAAGTAGTGCAAGTTCCTTGGCACTATGGTGCTTAGTAGAGCCCCCATTTGGCGTGTCGTTGTTGGATCAGGTACTCGATAACCCCTTCCATGAATGCCAATCTTTTTGTACTTTTCGGGTCCTTAGGAGTGTAGAATGACTTGTGCTTCGGTTAGCCAAAATTGGTCGATCCAGGTTTGGAATCTGCAGGTCCATGGATCGCCAAGTAGTGCCGCTCTATAGTACACTCGCGCCACTAGGAGTTGGTCTTCAACTTTTTCCGAAACCAGGGGGGTATTAGGATTAAAAAGTATGGGAGCTAAGAACTCATCCCATTTTGCCTTGACTCCCATCAGAAATTCTAAGTCTCGGACGAATGTGACGGTCGCGCGGACTGTGGGGTCAGGACAATTGATATACTTTTTAGAAAACTAGGTGAGAGCCCTCTTGGCATCTACATTCATTTTCCACCCATACTTTGAGGTTATTTTTAGTTCTGAAATAAATGGAAGAGCAGTATGATAACACGAGTTTCTCAGGCATCAAAGACAGCCATCGTCTGATCAGAAACTGAGGAGTCGTAGACGTCCGTGTTCTGATCTGAGTGAGTAAACAAACGCGATCAAATAGCAATGAAAGTGCATTCAATCACAACAAGCATTCATCTACGTTGTACACAAATAAAAGCAAGCTGCTGCTATATTACACTGAAGCACAATACAAAATAGCAATTACAACCAAAATGATGGCGTAAATGGGATGCTCAAACAATGTGTCTCATGGACGGAGCAGCCACTAATCTGTGTTTGAACGATCTATTTATAGATTTCATCCGTGTATTAATTACATTGAATGTTTGTCACCTAATTAGGAAAGTCGTTGTACTTGGAAGTATATGGCTTTTGTGACAACTATACACAGTATATATATGGTCAACAAATCAGGAACGTTGACGCGGACGAGGACATCACAAATTCTCTCACTTCGTATTTTACGTGAAGTGGTTTTCTCTCACTTTGCAAATTTTGGGAAGTGACTGGGAACGTTCCTCGTTCAAAATAGACGACCTTCGGCATTTTTCTCTCTCTTTGGGATTTTGCGAAAAAGCCGAAGGTGCCCTTAAAAAGGCGAAGGTGCCCTTGAAACAATTTAACTTATGAAAATAGATGACCTTCGGGATTTTCTCTCTCTTTGCATTTTTTGAGAAAATGCAAAAAAGTCGAAGGTGTTAAAAAACACTTAAACTTTTGAACTGCACAAGTTAACCTTTTTGAACTGGTACAAAATTGTTGAACTATGCTAGTTTCGCATTTTGGAGAAATGCGAAAAAGCCGACACTGTGGAAAACATAGTTCATTTCTGCATACTGTCGCGACACTTAGTGTATTTCTGCAGACTATTGAAAAATAATGTATATCTGCAGACTTGTTCTAAATGCTAGTTCTTGGAAGTCCTTGAAGATGGCCAAGTCTTCAATGACTTCAAGTAATTGAACTTAACATCTGAACTTGAATTTATGACAAGATTGGTTACCCTTTGCTGGAGATCAGTCGGAAGTCCGTTGTAGACATTCTTCAAATAAATTGGTTGTCTAAGTTTGTGATTCCTGCAGGTATCAGATGAGCAGACGTATAACCAAAGTTGGTTTCACCTTACCCTGAATCAATGATCAATAAACGTGCAAGAAGAATCATGAAATAGAAATTAGTCATTCACCAAGGAGGCAACTGTGGGCTTAATTTCCAAAAAATGGAATGGTGGAGGAAAGCACTTCAGCACGGTTAGACCCCCAAATCTTCTGTGCAAGGAGTGCGTAGGAAAAGTTGCAAAGAAGGGGGCCGGCGGCGATGCGATCACGGAAGTTAGGCTTGATCACAAAAGAAAGCTCATTTTTCATAAAGGCATGCCAATCATAAGGCACAACTGAGGTGCTTGGGAATTCTTGGTAGGATTTCACGATTTGACTCAAGAGGGTGGATTGGATGCGCTCCTTGTGCATAGTTGACACAACCAGAAAGTTGTTCAACAGGTGAGCAATGGCCTGGATGGTGGGGTTATTGATGACCTCTACCAGATAATCGTTATTAGTCTTTAATTGGATTTCAGGAGTGAGGGATGTCATATAGGGTTTGATGATTTTAGAGGCTCGACGGTGCAAGGGCGGAGGTCTATTTCCAGAATTGATTCCGATGTTGACCATGGAGTTGGCGTTAACTCTCACTCGGTACGTGGTACTGTGGTACAGTATGTGGAAACGAGACTTCGACTTGTCCCACCACGTGGCATAGGCACCATATCCCAGGTCCCTCCAAAGATCTACAATCGAAATTAATAAAAAATGAGTTTTGCGAGAGAAAAATGGTGTCAAAATCCAACAAATAATTTATTTGTCAGATTCGGACATTTATGTCAAAAGGTAAAAATATCAAATCAACAAGGGCTGTGGATCATTGACGTGGATGTCAAAATTTGATGCGATATAGATTCTATCGGAATCTGACATCCACGTCAGATGCCACCTTGAAAAAAATTTGTCACGTGACTACCACCTTGAATGTCGAATTTCGACGTCTACCTGTGGTGTCGGAATCCGACACTCAATTTAAAAATCAATTGTCGCCCATTCTCGGATGTTGTCAGAGCTGATTTCCATGGAGATTTGAAAGATCTATCGGATTTCGACGTGTCGCATTCCAACAAATTTTAAATTTTCTGGAAAGTTGTTGGAAGCACATGTAGAAATTCAGGTTTCTTATTGTAGTGCTTGTCTATGTAATCAATCTTATCGATTTTGACGACTTCGAAGTTAGAACCAAGTAGAATCAACTGAGTTATTCGACTCACCATTCTGATTCAAATATGATAGGCATAGTTTACTACATCGCGGGGAAGGCTTGTATTCCGTAGAGCCTATTGCATTGAGAGAGATGTTACAGACCTTTGAAGATCTCCAAGGCATTGTGTTGTAGGAGGAACGAGGCATGAGGTTGTAAAGTTGTGTCAACCACCATCTAAAGATCATGCAATGTTGGCCAAGGGAAAACACAAATTCAAGCAGTAGAAAAGGAAGTTGAATGCTGAAGATGATCAAGGATCATCGCTAGGAAAGAAGACAAGAGGCTAATTTTTCTATTGTCAGAAGTCAAGCCATTGGGAGAGAGATTTTTGCAAGAACAAAGCAGACATCAAGAAGGGCAAGGTGAAATAACTCACTAATCTTGTTGAGGACAAGACTCAACAGCAACAATGTCGATCGTAGTACAACATTCGTGACCACGTTGGCATCACAAAAATCTATGGATAATGAACATGGGTTCGTAGACTCAGGGGCGACAAAACACATGATGATCAATAAGTCTTGGTTCAAAGATCTAAAGCTGATAGACAATGTGGACAAGGTTGCTCAAGCAAATGGATATGAGCCAAATTCAAGGCATTGGGACTGTGTCAATACAAATTATTGATGGTCAAATCAAGTTAATCGAGAATGTCTTGTATGTTCTTGGCTTGCCGAAAAGTTGTTTTCTGTTGGAACGATGACAGATGCTAAAGGTTGAATCTAGCAATAAGAACTATCAAGTCAAAGATGTAAAAAAACAAGGCTACAAAGTGATTGTTGATGATTTTCGCAGCAAATTATGTCATTTGTACAAGCTGAATGTCATGGTTTCCAGGTGCAATGAATTAGTAACAACCACATATTCTCAAAGTGATTTGTGGCATAGACACCCAGGTCACTGGAACTTCAAGAGTTTGAGATTGCTTCACAAGTTGAAGATGGTGACACGTTTACCTAGTATGGACGATAAAGAGGAGCCTTTCTGCAAGGGATACATACTAGGCAAATCACATCAAGAAAATTTTGACAAGGACGGATGTCAATTGTTGGGGCATTTACTTCATGACGTTCATTGATGACTATTCAAGGAGAACGTGGATCTACACCATCAAAGAGAAGTGAACCGGGTCTTTGATTGTTTCAAAGACTTCAAGGCCTTGGTGAAAAACCAAGCAATGCCAAGATCGAGGTGCTAAGATGTGATTGAGGAGCAGCTGACTATCGCTCCACTGCATTCATCAATTCCTGCAAAGAGCATGGAATCAAGCAGTAAATTGCACATGTTCATATGCCTCAACAAAATAGACTCAGTGGAAAGAAAGAATGTTGTAGAACTCACTAGACATATGATGACTCATATGGGAGTTATAGATTCTTTTTTAGGCTAAGGCAGTATGCACGATAGTTTTCTTGCAAAATAGGAGTCCCAAAGTTGCCGTACAAAATCATACTCTTGAAAAAGCATTCATTGGGAGGAAACCAAGAGTAGATCGCAAATATTTGGATGTAGGATATATGTGCATATCCCCAAGAATGAGAGAAGTAAGATGCAAGCAAAAGCCTTGAAATTCATTTTTACATGTTATGATGAGCAAATCAAAGGGCATTGTTGCTATGATTATGTGGGTCAACGTATGCACATAAGTTGAGATGTTGTATTTAATTAAGTTCATAGATATGGTGATGCTGAGTGGGTGGAGACGATCTATCAAAGATCTTTATTTAAAATGAATCTACTCCAGCACCATATGATGAACAAATTATAGAGGATGAAGGGCATGGCATGCCTCTCATATACGAGGACAAATGGATGAGGGATAAGTCTTTTGGAACAGGAAAAGTAGAAGTGGTTGGACAAAAGTGCAAGGAGAAAGACATCCTTCGGGATACATATTCATCTCAAAGTGGGTCACCGCAACAGAAGCTACCAAAATGGTACAACGTGTTGATGGAAAGTGCAAAGCAAAAGGTAGCAAAATCCAATAAACAAGGAGAGCTACGTCGCTCCACAAGCAAGAAGGAACCTGATAAGTATCGGCTTAATCTAGCACTTATGAGCCACATTGTTTTGTCAAGTGAATCCTCTTGCTTTGAGACGGCCAAGGATCAAAAGATTTGGCAAAAGCTATGCAAGAGTAGATCGATTCCATCAAACGCCATAACACTTTGGAGATATTGGATCTTTCAGAGGGCAAGAAAGCCATTGGTAACAAATGGGTATACAAGACGAAGTAATGTTGATGGCACACTTGAGAAGCACAAAGTGGGGCTTGTGGTAAAGGGATACGCGCAAAGCAAGGGCATTGACTACAAGGAGACGAACAAACTTCATATGATTATTGCTATTTGGAGTAAACTTACATTAGATGGATGTGAAGCCACGGCAAACTTGAAGGGGAGGTTTATATGTAACAATCAAGAGGCTTTGTGATATAGGGGACATAAGATAAAATATGCAGATCGAAGAAAGACTTGTATTGGTATAGCCACTTTGATGAGTACTTTCCTATCTAGAGATTTGGTACACACTTCCCCTAATCAAACTTATTACTTTGCGCGAGATTATAGTATCACATTGATCGTGCTATATGTAGACGACCTCATAATCACAATCAATGATGAGGGTTTGATTAATGCAATAAAGAGGAATTTATCTTTAAGCTATTAGATCAACACTCATCAGACCTCTTGAGCATATGAAATCTTGGATTGTCCCAATTGCTTCGTTGACAACTTATTTAGTATGTCCAAATTTGCAAGAATCATCGCTTTTGTGTTTTTTTGCAATTTCATCCAAGAGATGAAATTGAGGATTTCCAAGCCATGACTTTAGCATTTGTTTAATGCATTTGTTTTCATGAGGGCGTTTGTAATATCATGTTCTTGAAAGATTATTTAAAACACATATTTGTTGTATTTTCTTACATTTTTCTTATGTGTACATATCATCATCACATGAGAGCCAATCATTCACAAAGTTTGTTCTTCTATGACAACTTGTTTATTCAATGTATAATTGATCTCTTGCATGCTTGGTTTTCTAAAGATATATTCTATCACAATAACAAGCGATACAGCATCGCCTGCTAAATAAAAACGGAAATATTTTACAGCATATATTTCAATGTCATATGATCAAAGAATTGTCCTTGGTAAGTAAGCAAGTACTGAAATGTGCTGATCAGAATTTGATTGCTGTCCATCCACTTAATTCAGTAGAGGCTGCAACTCTCTTTATTATAGCCTGTATCTTACATTTTAAAGTACTATAACATGAGCTTAATTAAAAAGGTCAATTAATAACTGTTTACAGAGTCCATTCTCACGAGCATGTTACATTCCCTATTGAAACGTAGCACCTTATGAAATGGGCAGTTTGTTAGAAACGTTCAATCTCTTCAAATCGATTCTGCCATATTACATATATACGTTGAAATTTGCACCATAATCTATAGTCATTGTATTCATGGGTATACGTATATTAGGTCTTCAGATATCTGCAACTTGGCTGGTTTGGTTTGGAACTTTGCTTCGAACAACTGTTGGCTAAACTTGCTGTCAAGTTGCATAGATGAGAAACTTGATCCAAACATGTACCTGATATAACTAGATTGATCTTTTTCTAAGGTGCAATTATAAAAACACTAAGCAGCTCAGTTCTGACATTTCAACAAACTCAGTTTTACAAATCAGTGCACAGCTGTATTCGTGAGGCACCTGGGAAAAGTAAATAGATCTTTCTAAAGGTGAACTGCACGTGACCATGGTTAGAGGAAGTCTATTTTGGTTAGAACCCATGTCAGCATAAAAAGCATGTAACTTTTGCTTGTAATATTTTCCCTGATTAGTGCCTCAGGCATATAACAAGCATACAGATGTTTTTAAAGGACACAAAAAGAAAAAAATAACTAGGGACACAAGACAGTCGGGTGGACACTGGAAAACAGAGCTTGCAGACCCTTCTCTATATAGCCAACTCAACCTTGGGCCTCTTCATGCAGGTCACACATTCTTGAATCTGAAGAATAAATTCAAGACTGTAGAAGTTCGTTAGGTGTTGCTCAGTGTAACCACAAACAATTTTCCAAGCAAGACTTATCGGACTGCAAACTGAGCCACAATTAGAATTTTTGCATCAGTTGCAATACTTCAATTGACGCAAGTACACAGAAGACATAAAAACACAATCTTAACTATTGGTCCTTCGCACTATATAATGGCCTTCAACCACACTCAGTGGACACTCTAAACGACAAGACGGTCGTTTCTCTATTAACATGCGTAACAACCCATAATCTCCCAGTAGAAAAATGCGAAATATGGTCACAAATCAGTAGCTTGAGTACAGTTAGTTATTCTCCAAAATAGATAACATACAGTTGTGAGCCAAGTTTCAGCCTCAATCATGACAATTGTTGTGATTCGGACAATACGAAAACTCACAACCATCAAATAGGAAAAAATAACAACACACGAAAATTGAGATTCAGTACTAATGTTCAGAAATCTTAAAAGTATATATAATGAATTTCCAAACTCTAAATCTCCACAAAAAAAAGTTCAGCGAGCTCAACAACTTGAAAAAATTGACCAAGCTAGGCCAGCAAAGAGCTCGCTGGTTCTGCACCAATTACCAGCATCAGTGAAGACAATTTTAAAAACCTACGCAGTCTGATTCTCCATTGTGAACACAAATACAAACCCTACTACAAAGTATAGGAATCATCAGAACCGTCAAATATAGAAATATATACGAAGAATGGATTGTCTTCTGTCATCTAACGTGGCTCACAATACAAGGTAAGAGAAATAACCCAACCAAAAAAATATCATAGTATACTCCAATAGCTGGCAGAAATCTCTTGAACCTCCAATACACATTAATGATTTGAAGTTTGAACGTAGTTCCAGCCTCAATCCAGTGAAAAAGACCATTTGAGTATTGGGTCAATAGCAAGTCACGTCAAAGAGACAAAAATAATTTGCATTTATTAGTTTGAAAATAGAAATTGATTCACATTCATTGGAATTCCAGGCTCCATGCAGCCAACAAGCTGGCATGATTTATGAATGCACCACCGATGAACACATTGCAATAGAATGGAAAATAGCACATTAGATTTCAAGGAACAAATGAATTATTCAACTGAAGCATCACGATTTTCATGTGCTGTAGCAATCTTCCTCGAGAGATTTGATTTAAGCATGCAAAAATAAAGACTTCATAATAACAAGGCACTGGTTTTGTAAGATGAAATGTAATGCTTTTAGCCTTTAAAGTCCAATACGTAGATTAAAAAACCATTGACTACAATGTGATCCCAGATAACAACAAATAAATCCAGGTCCCAGAACGACTGACAACAAAAATTCTTCGCGAAATAAATTGTTATAAATTTTCTTTAGAATGCAAAGTGACGAAACTAAGGTTGCATGAACCAGACAAACTTTGCATCTAGGACCTAGTGTTTGTTCCAAAATCATAAAATGATATGTAAAAAGCCATCTGCATGTTTTTGTTCTCAACTGTCTTTGTTTCTTAGCATAATCTAGCTACACTGTGCCAGTCCACATTAGTGATGTAAACAAGCTGAACCTTAGTTCCTGTCTATTTGATCTTCTTCTTCGGCCTCAACTGCATCAGATAAAGATGAAAGAAACGTAAGTGGCTGCTATAGAATAAATTCAACCGTGGCTTAAAAGCAAATAGAAAGTTGGCTAAGCACACGAATACCTGATTGCTGTGTCCACACTTCTTCTTACGGCAATTGACAGCTCTTGGATGCAATCGAGCATAGCATCTGTTAAAATTAAGAGCCAAGTTACACATGTTATACTTGGTACGACAACAAAGCTCAGGCTGAAGCTGAATAAATTTGCATAACTATGAAAAAACTTATGATACTAATTCTTCTGGTGTTTAATTATAAAATTGTTTATATATCTTTACCATAGGTCCCGCGGTACCGGGTACCGCGGATCCCGGTACCGCGGGACCATACTGGTACCGCGGTACCGCACCGGTCCCGCGAAAAAAAAATTATGTTTTTTACGAAAATAACACGGGAAAAAAATTTAAATTTTTTTTTTTATGGTACCGCCTTGGTACAGCGGATCCCAGGGCGGTACTGTACTGGCGGTACCATAACAGCGGTACCACAGGGCACTATGATCTTTACTTATACTTCAAAGTGAAATTAAACTTAGCAGGTCACAAGTCCAAAAATCAAACCTAAGTGTTTATCCCACCCTCTTTTTGACCGGTATGGTGATTTTGTTTTCTCTAAGGCTCGTATACAGGTCAATATACATTAACTCAGAAAATGAAACCGTGAATAAGATAAAACGTCCCTTCCAACCTTTGATATTATTCCACTCCAATACTTGGTCAAATTACTATAGAAAAAAAACATATTAACCTTCAATGACTCCTTAAAAAAACTATGTTCATATCTATAAATACAGACCATTACATCTAGGCAACAAAGTATTCAGAAAACACTACAGAACGTGGAAATTCCCCCTCCTGTGCAAATTGTTGATAAATAAATAAACTTCACAGGTGCAAAAGCAACGCCATTGGATCAATTACAAAGGGAAAAAGCAAAGCTGCCACTATTGATTGACCATTGAATCAGCGGACGCCAATCTAGCTTGACATGTTCAATAATCCCTTCTCTCACGTATATGTTAGTAACAACCAAAATCGATTTACATAGCTTTGAATCAAGCTTTAATTTGACATCCAGATGGAAATGTTTTTAAGAGATTTGAGTACTTGGCAATTAAAGAAAAGAAAATGCACGAATATATCAAGTAACCTATATTTCTAGATATATTTTCTGGATAAAACATGAGCATATGTTAGTAACAACCAAAATTGATTTAAGTAGCTTTGAATCAAGGTTTAATTTGACATCCAGATGGAAATGTTTTTAAGAGATTTGAGTACTTCGCAATTAATGAAAAGAAAATGTACAAATATTTTGAGTAACCTATATTTCTAGATATATTTTCCAGATAAAATATGAGCATAAACTTTAACCACCTCCAGGACTTCAAAAAATTAACATAGCAATCTAGCTAGCGGAAAATTCAAAACCCTCCATAATTGGCATTTACGGCAACTATGAAACAGATATTGTAGCAATTTGTAAGAGATTGCGCACAAGGCCATTCGGCAACAGAAACTAGAATGACATTAATCTTCCACGATAATAGATTTTCAGCGACAAAAGTGTCACTAAGCCAGAACAAGATTTTCTGACATGGAACAGGAAATTTAACATAAGTGCATCAATAAAAAACCTTCAGCTTCTCCATCAAAATAAAAGCTAGCTCAGAATCCTAACAAAAAAACACAAATTCTACCACCACACCAGCACAGTTAAATAAGTTATATATCATGTACTTACGTATATTTTATGCGACTTCAAATTCGCATATTCCAGTGAAAACAGAAAATATGATTATTGTGTAACTTAAGTGATTATACATATATGCAGTTTTGTTAAGCCATCCACAAACATCAATTGATACAGATATCATCAATGGTTCATAATTTGACAGGAAGAAACAAGAAAAAAGTTGCAGCATACGCTTATTTTGCTCTGATCTGCACACTATCAAAATCAGAATATATTGTGAACCAAAGGTTTGATTAAACATACCAGCTTCAACTAGAAATGAAAGATGACTCACTTGCGGCAGATCATCTTCTCTTGATTGTACTTTCTTGCCAGGGCCATCAAAGATGGCTCTATGATTCCTCCACGCAGACGAAGAACAAGATGTAACGTCGACTCTGAAAAAAAATAGTCAAATCAGAATGAGCCTCTCTACAAGCCCTAAGCGAGCATACACCTATAAGAAAACAGCCTTTCCACAGTCAAGGCACACGGCAAACATGGTAGCCTAGCTACCACATGAATAGAGAAATCAAACCAAGCAACAAATGTGATAGCCTTTAAAGCAAGGGTCGCCAATGAACAGAACAGTCAAGCCAAAGTACAAAACTTATGCCTTTGAACCAAGGGTCGCCAAATGAATAGAACATTAAAGCCAAAAAGTTTACAGCATTCAAAGGAGGGCACCTCGTAAATAGAATAATCAAGCCAAAGAACACACCTTATAGCCCTTAAACTAAGATGCCCCACGTGAATAGAAATATCAAGACCACATGAACACAACAATCGGGTCAATAAACAGACCTTTGAACCTTTAAACCAAGGGTCGCCACATACATAGAACAATGACGTCAAACAACAAACCTTGAAGCCTTTAAAGGCAAGGTCTACCACCATATGAATAGAACGATTGAGCCAAGCACAAAACTCTGTAGCGCTTAAAGGAGGGTCGCCACATGAATAGAACTAAAAAATCAAACAAAAAGACTTACCGCGCTTAATGGTTCACCACATGAATAGGACTATCAACCCAAACACTAAACTTTACAACCCATAAAGGAAGGGCCACCGCATGAATAGAACAGCAATAAAGCCAAACAACCAAACTTATAGCCTTTTAACAAAAGGCTTTCCACCTGAATAGAACAACAATCAAGCCATGAATCCTTTAACGGGGGGTCAAAACATAAAGAGAACAAAAAACAACACAAATTATAGCTTTAACAGAATGTTAAAATATAAAAATCAAGCCAAAAAGCATACCTTTCTGAATATTGTAATCAGCTAAAGTGCGGCCATCTTCAAGCTGCTTTCCAGCAAATATCAACCTCTGCTGATCAGGAGGGATACCTGCACATCGAAACCCATACTTCACCGAAAACCCTACCATTGTGACCCTAAAGAATGGCACATACAAATTAAGCGCTAACCTTAGCCCTCAAAATTATGCACAAACCTTCAGAAGCACAAGTTTAGCAAGGCCAAACAGCCCCCGAGATATCAAACAGCCTGCATCTCCGCAAAAATCTAATCCTACAGACAAATCGAACATGGCCGGAAACAAAACTGAAGAAAGAATGGATCAAACATACCTTCTTTGTCTTGTATTTTGGTTTTGACATTGTCAATGGTGTCGCTGCTTTCAACCTCCAAGGTTATGGTCTTGCCAGTGAGCGTCTTCACAAAGATCTGCATCTTTGCTTACTCGCCGCGCCGCGCTCTCTCTCTCTCGCGATCCTCTTTTCCCTCCCTCAAAACCCTAGCTGCGACAACAGATTGAGGAGTATATATACACCCACCTGATCCTTTGGATGCTAAACACGTGTCAAATAAGAAGCTTTTCCAGAGGTGGCGATCAAAACTTGCTCCCTGGAAACCCTAGTGGAGAAGACTATTGTGGCACGAGCCCTTGGAGCAACCACATGCCCCTTTCATATTTTGCGCATGCCAACAACTAAAAATTTTGCACATACTCCTACAAGTTTTTTATGTTGCATATTCTTTGCTCCTTAATTGCAATATTGTAAAGTTTATTTTCCTTCAACTACATCTCGAAGATCCTAGTTGTTGATATGGGAACTAGCATAACGTTACAAGCAGCTATTGGGATGGTCAACTCAACATGTTGTGGCATGGTTGTGATATTCACTAGTTGGTGTGGCCTTTATGTCCAAGTTGAAAATGCAAACTATAATTTTGAAGATCGACAAGGCATTTTGACTTACCAATAGGCGAATTATGTGCATATGGCTCACCTTAGAGAGAAAGGTAAAATTTTGATAGGATCTAGTGCAGTATGCAGATCACATCAATCAATCACCATAACCACTCCTCACAAGCTCTCAAAGATGACACAGCAAAAATTAATTGTATTACTAAAGAAATTGTACATATAGAGTATTCACAAGCTTCCTAAAAGGATAGGTGTCCTAAAATTGCCCTACCACCTACCAAACGAAGGTCGGCGGGCCTAATAGAGCCAAATTCGACCGGAAAACTCGAGACATGCCCCCGAGTATAGCAAGTACTGTAAATAACTTTGTACAGGCTAATTTTTCCTATGGGTGGCTACTCGGCTAACCCAAGTAGTCGGTTACGAGATCATGGCCCGATCGATATATCTATAACGGGTCACGTCCCGATCACTAGCAAATACATCAAATCTAATTAACTATACGATAGTTACATTATCACATTTAGAGCTTACACTAATGAATCAGATCAAATCTGATTTCTAACTCTCTCCCTTAAGCTCAAATGTGACAGGAGTAAAGAAATATAAACTGTAACAACGTCTGGATTATCCAAAAGATGTTATGCATGCCATGCTACCTTGTACTTGACTCACACTCAAGCACACCAACAAACCACTAGGTTTGATTCACAAAGTATCATGCAAACACAATGCTCATATAGAAAGTCTCTATTACACTCTCGACCGACTGATTTGTCTCCAATCCAACTTGACCACAAGTGGACCACATGAGCGACGTGGCTCAAACTGAGGAAATCCCACTACCACCATGGGACTTACATCCTCCATCTAGCTAGGCTGACATCCTATCAACCACTTACAAGCGTATACATGTAAAGCTGACATAAATGAGCAACTTAGACTCAACTTGAAGAAATCTTACTGCCACCATAAGACTATACCCTCACCAAATAGACAACTAGTAGACATATCGACAAGTCATTGAGCATACAAAATGATTATTTTGCTTCTAACGTAGCAAATAAATAAACATATACAACTCCAACTCAAATGTAGTCTCCCGTGACAAGATAACATGCAAGCCCACACACACACACACACACACACTCATGCAAACCAACAAGAATGATAAAACGTCAAATACATGACCATGGCTTGCCCAATCGTGGTATTTGTTGGAATTAAGCATCACTCCAACTCACCAGAATTCGACTCTTTAGTATTCGCGTCATCAGATGACGAATCATTCGAATTCGTCTCAAATACTCAGCTCCAGTACATTATGTAAATATGCACACACTCTCTCTGTAACAACTTTGCACTCTTACTCTTTGAAATTGAACGTCTGCGCAATAATCAACTGAAGCAGAAGCGAGATCGACGACGAACTCTTCGACTACATCCTCTTCGTTCTACCACGAACTCAAAGTCTTCGGTTCAAGATCCACGTCACCCAAATTGCCTTGTCTAAACGCAGACCACGTCGCAATTCACTTTAGTACAGTAACTGCACTGTTTCACGCTCGTTGCCCACGCAGTCATTGTAATTGTTCCGTGTACATATATACATAACGACAACTCACGTAAATGATGATGAGTAGATGATGAGACAATATGTGATGAACATACATGCAAGTGGAGAAGAGTGAATCAGAGTTCCTACGTGAACTCCATTGTGTCTTAATTATCTAATTCCATAGAATCAGAGATCTCAGAGAGAGAGAGTGAAAGTCATTCAGAAGATAGAGATAGTTTCCAATCTGTAACTAGCTAAGTAAGATCACTGCACACAATGCACCATTACTGTAAATCATTCTTGGGCATAGGATTGTGATCAGATTCTCTATTCTTCTCATGTGTATTGCACTACGAATGCTTTATGATTATTTTCTTTCTCTATTGACACACACTCAATTCGGAATGTCTAATCTCGAAGGAAGCATGGCTGTCTCAGACGCCTAATTATTCGCTCCCTTCATGGTTGTCTCTGACACCTACCAAGACATTCCTCCATTCGATCTAAGTTAAAACTCTGTTGTAGTCTTGGTAAAGATCTTGTAGAGTTTTCTACGTTGGAGTTGTGTCTCTTCTTCCACACCCAATCTATTCGAGAGCACCCCAACAGAGTGGTATCAGAGCCTACGTTCCAAACTACTATTAGTATACGAAACTGTTTACTATACTTAGATCATTCATCATGGAAGGAACATCTTCAAAAATCCGCTTGATCAACAAGCAACGGTGACGACTTCCACATGTGGAAGTTCAAGATGAAGATGATACTCGTAGAAAAAGAACTATGGGGATACGTCAATGGTTCAATAGCCAAGCCGGCTGAACCTAACATGTTGACCACCTGGGAAGCTAAGGATGGCAAAGCTCTTGCCATTGTATCTCTGAATCTTAAATGTTATGTCCATGACGAGTACATAGGATACAGTATATCCCTAGTCTTGGATACATGGTACTTCAGTGAAACAAGTTGTTAGCTATGCCACGTCATACTGGACATGACCCGAAAGTAACTAATATCCTTGTGAGGCCCATAACACACTAAATGGAGTTTAGACAAGGTGTGAGACAGTGTATGCATGTGTAGAGTTATCAATAGCAATTCCTTGAATAGTTGGTCCATGCTTAGGACTCTATTCTAGGTGAATCTATGTATAGGAAACTTAGGGCTATGCATGGCTATGTGCCCAGGATGCTTTTGGCTCTATATATGGAGACCAAACTTGCCCTACTCCTCATTGTGGCATTGATTCATTGTCATGCTCTCACTCTATATTCGTGCTTCATGTTCCTTAGGCTTGGGGGTGAAGCTTCTAGAGTTTGATTCGGTGCTTCTACTTGGTTGGGTGGTTTCTCCATAGTGTGTTATCCATTGTGTTTGTGTTTTGTAATCAAGATCTAAGGAGCTTCCATTCTAGTGGTATCAGAGCAAGGCTTACAAGCTTGGAGAGGTGGTGCTTTTCATTGGAGCTTGGTGGAGATCAGTTAGTATTCTCATCCAAGAAGTGGAGCAAGGTTGCAAGTTGGTGGATATTCCCAATCTCAATTTGCGTGACCCATATCTCTCTCAATTTCATTGTGGTTTATGGAGAATTGTGCTAGGAAATCAATTTTGGTTGTCTGTGTAATTTGTAGAGACAAATTGTGCCAAAGTAATAAAGACTTTTCCAGCCTCAAACTCCATATAGACTTCGATGATAGGAAACTATCAATGACCATTATTCTTTTTGGATATTGTATGAATTTACTGCTCTAATGATTTGAGTATGCAGATATTATAACCTATAGAACTAAGGACCATTTTATGAACCATGTTTGATGGTATTATGAACACTGACCTTTCTTTGAAGGGATGTGCAAGGTACTCACGAAAGTGCCTGAAGATTGAGAACAAGAATAAGAAGCCTTTTGGGCTTAAGGACTGACCTTACTTTGACGGTGAGTACAAGTACTCATGAAAGTGCCTGAAGGACCAGAACAGGAACAAGAAGCTTTCAAAGCTAAAGACTATTTACAAGAATAAAGCTTATCTAAATCTATCATATAAACACTCATTGGAGTCTATAAGGAAGGCTTATTTCTAAGTCTATAATGAAGGCTCAAAGTAGTCTATAAAGAATAGGACAAGGCCAAGGGTCTGATCACCCTATTGACCCTTGTCCACCATGATTGAGGATGGGCAACCTCTAGAAAAATTAAGTGCCAATGAACATGATCGAGGATGGGCAACCTCTAGAAAAAAAGGGCTTAGGAATTGATGACTATTATGCAAAACAAGATGGGCATATACTTTGGCCTTTTCATTAGGAAGATTAAGTTAGAATTAAAGTTAGAATCATTGTGATACTGTATTGTGGGTCCTATCAGTGGATAAGGATCAGTTGGCCTCGCCACGAGGCAAGTCGACGGGACACGCGTCCCGCCAACGGCAACCTGGGTCATGCATGGGTTGCCTGAGTGAACAACTATATGTACAGTGTAATTTCATTTTGAGAAATACAGTTGCTATGTGAGCTTGCTGAGGAGAGTGATTTTTTGTCTGTGTTACTGTGTAGCATGATCTGTGTTCCTGTGTAAAGCAAATTCTAAGTTGGTATCAGAGTCGTACAGGGAGTGTACACAGTACAGTGTCATCGTTGAAGAGAGCTTCGGAAGAACTGTCTTCTGAGAGTTCAGGGTTTTACGGCAGGTTGAAGACGGAAAGAGAAGCACTGGTGCACGGTTTCTAATTTATAGAGGCTTGCTAAGCTCAGCAGAGGGATTATTAGCCTGTGCATAGCATCAGACAGGGAAAAATTTGGTGAAAAATTGACAATTACGAAGCCAACTGAAAATTGAAACCGGACTTGGGGTTACGGTTTTATACATAACTGGTGATTTCTTCGCTGTTTGTGCACCGTTTTGGATGTCGTAAGGGCAGGAAGGAAGCTAATCACACTGTCAATCAGCAATGGAGAGATTCTGAGGTTTATGTCAGAGATTTGTCTCCAGATAGTTAGCCTAGCAGATTTGCGATAAAAAGGTGAAAAAGCCACTTTGTCAAGTTGAGCTAAAATCACCGTTTCTCCACGGAATTTCCTGACTGAACACTCTACAGTCGTGGATTCAGTAGGGCGACCCTGCTCCAGGCCTCAGATCGTGCTCAAAACGATCCACAGGAGAGCTTAATCTGATAGTTTTCAGAGAAGGGAGGCGCGACCGCAGGCAGCGTCTGAAGGAGTATGGTTCGATGCCCGGATGTACTTTGAACCTTTAGATGAGGTGTCAAATGAATCAACGGTCCAGAATCTGTGATGGGAGAGAAATTTGAACCACAAGATTTGGTTTAGCCATTGGATGAGCTTTGAACAGGGCCCTGAAGAATTGAAGCGCATTTTGGCCTTCAACTTCATTAAAAAATTACTGAAAGTTGAGTTGGGTCCCTTCACAAGTGAAGAGTGAAGTTTCTTCAAAGTGAAGAAACAGTTCAAAAGCTAGAAAAGTCCCTATCTTTGGGTCCTTTGCTCGTTTTGACCCAAACAAAAGGCTATAACCTCCAAACGAAGGGCACTTGGAATGTACCTGCAAGTACGGTACAGCAAAACAGAGTGGTTGCAGCGGAGAAAGTGTTTGGAGTACGCCAGAAGTAGTTTCACCATTCCACTGGGCACGTTGTTGGGAGTTGACGACTGAGTGCATTTTGGAAGGCGACGCCGATTTGGCTTTCAAATTGGTGGAAAAGCGACGAGTGGCCTGGTAAGAAGAAAAGTGCAGGTCATTATTTTCAACTTCTGACATCACTGTTGGCCTCGACATATTGTTCTTAGCCTAAGACAGAAGTTTCAAGCAGTTTTGTGATGGCAAACATGGGAGAGTCCATTTTGAGTGAAAGTAGCAAATTGGACGGGATTTTCAACTATGCAGTGTGGAAATTCAAAATGAAAAACATACTGATGGAGAAAGATGTGTGGGAAGTCATCACAGGTGATGAGAGAAGGCCGCCAAATGAAGCAGACATCAAAGTGTTCGACAAAAAGATGAGGAAAGCTTTGACCTTCATTAACTTGTCAGTGAAGGATCACATCATTACCCACATTTGTGATGCTATTACACCCAGACAGGCATGGGATGTGCTAAAGGAGCAGTTTGAGACGTCAAATCCGTCAAGAATCATGTTTCTAAAGTCAAAGTTGAATAGTGCCCGCATGGAGCAAGGAGAGCACATTCAGACGTACATGACCATAATCAAGACAATGAGAGATGAACTGCATTCTATTGGAGAGCGCATACGTGATGTGGAGCTGGTGCATAATGCATTATGCGGCATTGCAGAATCCTATCAGATGTTTGTGAGCGGAATAGCATCAAGAGAAAGATTGCCAACCTTTGACGAGCTCACAGGAATCTTGATGCAGGAAGAGCAACGACGAGAAATGGTGAAAGCTAGACGTCAAAATACTGATGATCAGGCACTTGCGACACGCCAAAAACAAGGCAAGGGCAAGGGCAAGAAGAAGACTAAGCAGCAATTTGCCAAGTCTCAGGAGGATGAGGGATCTTTCAGCAAAACTAAGAAGAAAGGCAAGTGCTTTCATTGTGATAAAAAGGGCCATTGGAAGAGTGAATGCGCAAATTCCTGGCGGAACAAAGCAAGGGGAAACCGAAACAAGCAGATAACCTTGTCGGTGAAGGTGAGATTGAAGACTCTAGCATTCTTCATATCTGCATTGTCATCTAATCAAGATGATCAAGCATGGTATATTGACTTAGGAGCCACAAGACACATGATAGGTAACAAGATTTGGTTCAGTAGTTTAAAGGTGTTGGATAATGGAACATCTGTTTCACAAGCAAATTATGAGGTGTGCATGATCAAGGGGATAGGCACAGTTTCAATCCAACTACCTGATGGCAAAAGCAGGATGATCAGGGAGGTACTTTACGTACCAGGTTTGAGAAAAAATCTACTTTCTGTTGGAGTCATTACTGATCAAAATTTGAAAGTAGAATTCGCCCATGATCGTTGCTTTGTGCAGGATGCGAACCAAAAGTTCAAAGTTATTGCGAATGGAGTAAGAGAGCCCAATACAATTGTACAGGTTGAATGCTACAATCAAGGGGCAACATGGACTTGTATCATCTGTTCCTTCTCAAACTGAGTTGTGGCACAAGAGGCTTGGTCACTTGAACTTGGGAAGCCTCAGTTTGATGAGAAAATTGGAGATGGTAACAGGACTGCCTACTATAGAAGATCACTTGAAATCGATGTGCGAATCTTGTATATATGGGAAGCAGCATTGAGAGAAGTTTAATAAAGGGGTGTTGCCTAGATTTAATCCACACATATTTATGCGGGCCCATGAGGACCATGTCCTTAGGAAAAGCCTTCTATTTCATGACCTTTATTGATGATATGTCACGTAAGACGTGGATCTACTTCTTGAAGAAGAAATCAGATGCTTTTGATAACTTCAAGAACTTCAAAAACTTGGTCAAAAATCAGATAGGTAAGAAGATCAAAGTCCTAAGATCAGATAGTGGAGGTGAGAATAAGTCTAATGACTTCAATGATCTTTGTGATCAATGTGGGACTAAAAGACAATTTACGCAAGCTCATACTCCTGCTCTCAATGGTGTAGCTGAGCGCAAAAATCGTACGATTGTGGAAAGTGCCAGATCTATGCTAGTTGAGATGAAATTGCCAAAAGATTTTTGGTCAGAAGCATGTAGCACAACAGTCTATCTTCAAAATAGAAGTCCTACCATTGCCATACCAAAAATAACAGCTGAGGAAGCATTCACAAAGAAGAAGCCAAAGGTGAACCACTTGTGAATCTTTGGATGTAAGGCCTTTGTACATATTCCTAAGGAAGAGAGACGTAAACTTGATGTAAAAGCTAGCATATTCCTAGGATATGATGATCGCGTGAAGGGCTATAGATGTTTTGATCCAGTCGAAAACAAAATCCATATAAGCCGAGATGTTATCTTTGATGAATCCAAGATGTATGAAGATGAAGATGCTGAGAAGATAGACACATCCAGTAGGAAAAATGGTATAGTGAGGATACCACCTAATGATGATCCATTCATTGACCTTCCGAGTGATGAACATGAGGATACATCTCAAGATACTACTACTCAACCTCAAGAAACAGGTTGGAGAGGTAGGGACAAACCTTTTGGTGCAAGAAGGATTGAAATTGCAGGTGACAAACGCAAGGAGAATGATGTACCGTGGAATACATTTTCACCAGGAAGTCGATCACCTGACAGAAAGCTCCCTAAGTGGTTTGAGAGATTTGATGGAGAGCCGCGACATAGATGACTTTCCAGGATCATCTAACCAGGGAGAGCTACGAAGATCAACAAGAGAGAAGATACTACCTGAAAGGTATGAAGCAAATTATGCTCTCTTATCTAGCATTATTCAAAGCAAAGAACCTTCGACTTATAGTGAAGCGAAGGATGATGATATTTGGATCAAGGCCATGGGAGAGGAGATGGAATCAATTGCTAAGCATAGCACATGGGACTTAGTAGAACCACCAGTTGGCAAAAAATCCATTGGTTGCAAATGGGTATACAGAACTAAGTACCATGCAGATGGAAGCATAACAAAGCACAAAGCAAGATTGGTAATCAAAGGGTACGCACAAAATAAAGGCATTAACTATGAGGAGACCTTTGTGCCGGTTTGTAAGTGGAATACTCTACGTCTACTTATTGCTTTGGCTTCACATTTTGGTTGGCCTTTGCATCAGATGGATGTGAAATCTGCTTTTCTAAATGGTGAGTTAGAAGAAGAAGTGTTCATGGATCAACCTGAAGGCTTTGTAACGAAAGGACAGGAAAATAAAGTATGTCGTTTGAAGAAAGTGCTTTATGGTCTTAAACAAGCACCACGTGCGTGGTATAGCAGGATTGATGCCTACTTTCGTTCAAAGGGGATGATGAGAACACATTCTGATCCAAATCTATATGTCTTATGCTTTGATGGTATGGTTGCTTTGATTGCTCTTTATGTTGATGACTTGATTATTACGGGAAATAATCAAGAGATGATAGGCATGATCAAGAAAGACCTCATGGAACAATTTGAGATGACGGATCTCAGCCTGATGCATTACTGTCTTGGAGTAGAAGTGTGGCAAAAAGGACATGAAATAGGTTTAACACAGGTGAAGTATGTCAAAGAGTTGCTACACAGGTTTAGGTTGCAGGATTGCAAACCAGTAAACACTCCTATTGAACCAGGTAAAAAGCTTTCTAAGCTTGATGAATCACAGTCAATTGATGCTACGCTATATAGACAATTAGTAGGGAGCTTGATTTACCTTACCACAACTAGACCAGATATATGCTATGTTGTTGGCATTGTAAGTCAGTTTATGGCAGCACCAACGAAAATGCATTGGAAAGCAGCTAAACGCATTTTGCGTTATGTGAAAGGCACTTCAGAGTATGGCTTGATTTACAGGAAGCACGATAGTTTACCTGAGTCGTGTGGCTATGTGGATGCGGACTGGGGAGGTGACTATGATGATCGTAGATCCATATATATTCCAGTTTTGTGGTAATTGCTTTTCCTAGTCTAGTAAGAAGCAAAATACAATTGCTCTTTCCACCACAGAAGCAGAGTATAAGGCAATGTGTAGTGCTGCACAAGAAGCTATATGGTTGAGACAAATCTTGGAAGAAATTGGCATGAAGCAGAAAAATCCCACAACTTTGCATAGCGACAGTCAGAGTGGCATTCAACTAGCAAAGAATCCAGTGTTCCATGCGAGAACTAAACACATTGAGATTCAATATCACTTCATACGTGAGAGGCTGCTGAGTCGTGAAATTCATGTTGTTCATTGTAGCACAGAAGAACAACTAGCTGATATTTTCACTAAGCCACTTACTGGAGAAAAGTTTGATAAGTTTAGATCAAAACTTTCTATACTTAAAGTTTGTTGACTTTAAAGCTGTGTATATGACTGTATAGAAAGTGACTCTACTTTAAGGGAGAGAGTTAGAATTAAAGTTAGAATCACTGTGTTATTGTATTGTGGGTCCTATCATTGGATAAGGATCAGTTGGCCTCGCCACGAGGCAAGTCGACAGGACACGCGTCCCGCCAACGACAACCTGGGTCTTGCATGGGTTGCCTGAGTGAACAACTATATGTACAGTGTAATCTCATTTTGAGAAATACAGCTGCTATGTGAGCTTGCTGAGGAGAGTGGTTTTCTGTCTGTGTTACTGTGTAGCATGATCTGTGTTCCTGTGCAAAGCAAATTCTAAGTGATTATACTTGGGTGAATTCCCAAGTTGTGACAATGAAAAGCTTTATGTAAATAAAAGTCAAGATTAAACCTTGTACGACCTACCTCCCACCTACTTTGCTACATGCATTCTAGTTTATTTGACACCTAGAATGGGGCGCCCTACTACACTCTCACTTCATATGCCAAATCATCATAAAAACCCTCCCAAACTTGTACACCTCACCAATTCACCCTCTCTAACTAATACACCTCATTCATGCACTCCACTTCACCTATAGTCCAATTGGAGTCTTCCCCACACCACATGCACTTGAACTTGACACCTCACTCAGTTTGGAGTGACTCTCCACTCTCTATATAAGTGGAAATGTGCCCCTCTACCAAGAGGATTGAATGATTTTGCATCTAGGTGTTGGAGAAAGAGGGTGTGTTGTGTGTGAGAAACGAAAATAGTTCGAAAAGAAAACGAACACGAATGGAAACGAACTCGAAACTCAAAAAAGAAACAAACTCAAGCGAAAAGTGTTCGTGTGCAGTGGAATGAGCTATATTACTCTTTTCCTAAGCATGACTACGCCTATCGGAAATGAACAGAACGTTAGTAATAGAAATCACGGTCGATCTGATTACGTAGCCAAACATTAACAAAACATCAGAAGATTTATTAGTCACGAATGATTCGTGAAAAGCTAGACCGAGCTCGACTGATAATCAGTCTAGAATGATTTGCGCAAGGCAAGACTAAATATTAGTCATCAGCAACTAGACTAATAATAACTTGCTAAGAATAGATTACCAGATTGAGCAACAAGAAAGTCAGACAGAATGAAGAAAAGCATAGCGATATTGACACAAATATGAATAACAAAAGAGCTGTTATCATATTAAGTATAGCAAAATATACATGTCAATAATGTGGTAAAGAACAAGACAATAGTGGACGAAACTGTGTGCTCTACAAAGCTAATTCAATCTGTAAAAGGAATGAACCTATTACTGACAATAAAGAATCAATGCACAAGACATCTACTTCGTCTATCTCTAATAAGCTTGTGATGCTATATCTTACACACACACTTGTTCTTGATCTCTTATCTCATCGTTGAATACACAAAATGGTATTCAATATATATACACAATTTACAGGTGTGTAAATGAAAAAAGTACAAAGTGGATGTATTGTTTGTAGGAGATCGTGGCTGGCTGCTGTAATTGTCAAATCCGTTAGCACAATTGTATGGGATGAGCGTGAAAAGGGTCGTGACGCCAGCCTTTGCTAAAATGAACATTGGTGAAGATGCAAAAAATGCGTCACTCTGACGAAATGCCTTAGGATTTGATTTACAGGGTGCCTTCGCTTTTCCTAGGGCACCTTTGGCATTTTGTAAGGCAGTGTTGCCTTTTTCGCCTGTCACCAAACATGTGTAAAAACACAGTGTCGCGGTTTTTTTTCGTCTTTTCTTCGCTTGTGAAAATTTACTTGTATTTATGCAGATAGTCGCGTTTTATTCGTCTGTCTTATTTTACTTGTAAAAATGCAGATTGTGTGACAACATGAGTAAAAATACAACAAGGAAGGATGCAGATTAAAATGGGATTTAGGAGAGTAGATGAGATAAATCCAACACCCCCCCTTAATCTGGGCCGAGGCATATATGATGTATGATACAAATGCACAAAAGCTTGTGATTTCTAGGGATGCTACATCTGACGAGATGGGTCAGGGTGAACAATCTGAAGAAATCACTAAATCTTTTGATGAGAGAGCGGAAGTACAGGTCAAAAAGGAAGTGGATTTTGATGCGGAAGATCCAATGGAAAAAGGTAAGTTTGAAGTTGAAATCCCTAAGAGAGTACCTAAATGGTACTTATCAGTCACAGGTGATGCTAAGACGGGAGATACTCCCGAATCTAGTGAACAAGGAGAGCTTAGAAGGTCAAGCAGAAATTGGAAACCTCCTGCAAAGTTATAGATGAATCTAGCCCTAATGGGTTCCGTGCTCAATGCTCGAGAACCAAAAACCTTTCATGAAGCAAAGGAGCACAAGGAGTGGCTTGTAGCTATGGAAATAGGAATGAAGGCTATATGGAAAAATAGGACGTGGAACTTGGTTGAGCTACCTGATGGTAAGACACCTATCACTTAAAAATGGATTTATAAGATCAAATATGATGGATAGGCAACTCAACAAGTACAAAGCACGATTGGTTGCGAGAGGATTTGAGCAGCAAAAAGGTATTGATTTTGAGAAAACCTTCGCACCTGTAGCTAAGATGGTAACTATATGTTCTATCATTGCTATTCCTACTTTCTATGGTTGGAAGATCCAGCAAATGGACGTTAAATCTGCTTTCCTTAATGGATTACTGGATGAAGAGGTGTATTACAACCTCAAGGATTGTTGAGCCAGGGAGAGAGCGCCTTGTTTGTAAGCTAAACAAAGCTATCTATGGATTGAAGCAAGCACCACGGGCATGGTACTCTTGCATTGATAAACACTTCAAACGAAGGGGAATGGTAAAGAGTAATGCTGATCCTAATCTTTACATTCTAAGGCAATATTTAGATATAGTGTTCATTAGGCTGTACGTGGATGATTTGATTATTACAGGAAGTAATGAGAGCTTAATTGATGAAATCAAATCAGATATTCTTAATGCTTTTGACATGAGCAATCTAGGTTTAATGCACTATTGTCTTGGCATTGAAGTATGGCAAAAGGAAGAGGTTATCTTTCTTACACAAAGGAAGTATGCACGAGATTTGTTTTATAAGTTCAATATGCAGGATTGTAAGCCTTTGAGTACACCGATGGATGTCAACATAAAGCTTACTACATATGATGAATTTGAGAGAGTGGATGCTTACTTGTACAGACAACTGGTGGGTAGTTTGATCTATTTGACACACACATGACCTAATATTTCTTATGTTGTTGGTGTTGTTAGTTAATTTATGCAAAATTCTAGTCAAGCACACTGAAAGTCTGCTAAACGTATTCTCAGGTACATTTGAGGGACATTGAATTTTGGTTTGAAGCATGATCAACCTGAAGCGCCAATGTTGGTAGGTTACACATATGCTAATTGGGCAGATGATATTGATGATAGAAGATCTACCAATGGTCATACATCTAGTTATGGTACAACTACAGTTTCATGGAACAGCAAAAAGCAACCTACAATAGACTTATCTTCGACGGAAGCTGAATATTGTGCACTCAGCAATGCTACACAAGAAGCGGTATGGCTACGAAGAGTGCTTGTTGATTTAGGTCAACCACAGGTGGATGCGACTACGATTTTTTGCGACAACCAAAACTGCATTCACCTTGCCAAAAATCTAGTTCTACATGCTTGAACCAAGCACATCGAAATACATTATCACTTTATTGGAGAGAAAATACTTGATGGAACCATTGATCTTGTTTTTTGTAAATCTGAAGATCAAATGGCAGATATTTTTACTAAGTCACTAGGTAGATGTAAATTTGAAAAGTTTTGTACTTTATAAGGAATAGAAGAATGTAATTTTATCATTGAGGGAGAGTGTTAGAAAGCAATGATAAAATGATAAACTTGTTATTGTTTACGATTTATTGTTGACAGTTGTTACCAGCTGTAAGTAGCTATAGGCTACTCTATAGTCAACTCTAGTTTCTCTCTATATATATTAAGGGTTCATTGTACTCTCTTTAAGTTAGTGTAATAGTGTGATGGTGTGTTTTTCCTCTTTCTCTTGGTGATTGATTGATAGTGCTCATCAAATTATTGCCATTCTGCAAATAGGCAACTGTAGTAACAGCTTCCGCCCGTAATTTCTTTGGAAGAGAGGCATGGGCCAGCATGCTCTTGGCACTTTCGATAAGTGTCCTATTCTTCCGTTCAGCTATACCACTGGACTGAGGTGAATAGCTATTTGTAATTTGCTGATGTATTCCACTAGCCTTGCAAAACTCCTTGAATTATGTGGGGATGTACTCTCCCTGAAGGTTAAGAAATAGAGAGCTCCCCCTATGGAAGCAGTCTACATCGGGCCACAAATGTCACTGTGTACAAGGTCAAGCAATGAAGTTGACTTGCTGACAGAAGGTAGATCTTGTACTAGACCTTGAGTAGACATTTGTTGAATACTATTAAAATTAAGATGGCCAAGTCTGAAATGCCACAACATATCAACTGATTCAGAAGTGGCTATGTGAAGAGCTTGACTATTAGAAGAGTAGCAGTGGTTGAGTTTGTAAAGATAGTCGCTTCTTCCTCTGTAGGCTAGAGCCTTCCGGGATTTGTCAAGAATTGTGCAGCCTTCTGTATCGAATTCAACCCTCCAACCTGAATCGATGATTCTGCTAACTAAGAGCAGATTCTTGGTCAGATTTGGAACGTGGAGAACATTGGACAACAACTTGACTTCACCTCTTTTGAATTCAACTCTAATTGCTCCTTCAGCTTCGATTGAATGTGATGAATTGTCTCCAAGTTGCACAACTCGAGAGTGGGTGAATGACTTATAGTCTTTGAACCAGTCGCGATGGTGAGTCATGTGTTGAGTTGCTCCAGAATCTAGATACCAAGAATCCAAATCATGTTGTTCTCTGACTTTGGTCAGAAAGCTGCTCCATCTTCTTCTTGTTGCTAATTTGAGTGACTGGTTGTAGCACTACGTGCTTGTTGTTGGAACTGTTTCTTCTTTTCGTTGTTGTATTTCAAAGTTTGGCAGTTCTTGATTTTGTGGAAAGTCCTCTTACAGTATATGTAGAAAAGCTTCTGCACTGGTTAGAATTATGAAGAGCAAGAATTCTATCCTGAACCAGGATTTGGTCTAGACTGTATGTTGTTCTTCTTGTTATTATAACCTGACTTTGTAGATCTCTTGGATCTAAACTTCTGATTTTTCGAATATAGAGCTTGAGGATCTGATCCTGAGCCTAAGGAGGATGCTGATCTTATGATCTCCTCTTGTAGGAGCAACGAAATTACTCTTGACAGAGTGAGGTGCTCTTGGGTAGAAATTGCCATTACCTAATTTTCGTAGGCTTCAAGTAGACTCGATAATAGAGTCATGAGTGCATCGGAATCTTCTATGACTGAGCCAGTTGCAGTCATCTGCTCCATAATATTTTTTAACGTGTTGAGATGACTCGAAACACTTTCTGCATCAGACATCCTCAGAGTGAAGAATTTTTTCCTCAAGTGCAACTCATTACCAAAGCTTTGCTAGCTTTCAACTCTCAATTTGATGAAAAGACACGAAACGAAAATGTTCGTGAACATCAAGACAAGACACGAAATAAAAATGTTCGTGACAGGAAATCCTTCGTGCTCCAAAGGACCATGAAGATCAACAAAGTACTATGAGGTATAAATCCCTGATCTGATATGGTGACATCAGCAGAAGAGCGTTAGGACGTGCCTAACCCACCACTCTTGTAATCCATGATTAGTTATAGATGTTTGATTTGTTTGATCATGAATGTTACTCGAAGTGACACAAAAATGTTCGTGACATTTACAAATTTGCTAGATGCATCAAACATATATAAATAGATGAAAAATACAGAAGAGAAGTCCGCCAATGAGCGAGACAATTTTGTAAGTAGGATCCACAGAGATCCAAGAAATCCGCTAGTAAGCGAGACACTATTGGTGGGAGAACGTCACTTCTCTCGTGTCAATGCACTGTGTGGGTTTGTCACACAGTGCTTAAAATCAAGAGGAATAATAGATGATATTGTAGCTATTATGCACATGTTATTCTGAATTTTGTCTGATCTCGAATGAATTGTGGTCTGCTATTATTCGTGTATCTCATTTACTTGTTTAATCAATTTCGCACATTGGTTCAATCTTGTTGAATGTTGTATTAATCTATAACGTAGTTCAGCAGTGTCTGTCTACATTCTGGAGGATTGTAGGAATGATATAACATGCAGTGACCAACAATCATATCCAAACTCCATCTGAATTGATTTCATTCGCGATTGTTTTCGCTTTGTGTTTCGTTTTACTTTGCAATTACTTCGCTTCAGCACAAGTCTTGCTTCGCTTCGTTTTGTTATAGAGCCTGATAGATTTGCAGAATTTTTTTTTTTCAATTTTTTCTTCAGTGGTATAAGGGCCTGTCATAGTCTGTCATAGCCACAAAGCTATCAGATCCATGAGGCTAAGCATTCAAGACAAAGAACCATTAACAAGTGAGAACACAATTCACAATAATGGCTTCAATAAGCAGTATACAATCAAAGATCTGTATAATCCTCGACTCATCAAGATCTAACTTCCTAGCATGGAAGGTTAAGACCTCGCTTATACTAAAGGGGAGAGAATTATCTCCCTGGGTAGATGGCACCGAGGGGATGCCTACAACAACAAGCAAGGAGCTATGCGAATGGAGAGAGAAGAATGACAAGGTAGTAGCTATGTTATCATCATCCATCGAGGATAGCCTAACTCTTGATCTGGCAAAAGAGATGTGGGATACTTTACTCACAAGATTTTAGACAAAATCACGCAATCAGACCATGCTACTCGAAGATTAGCTGACAAATCTGCAATGGGATGGTAATGACCTCACTTTCTTTATCAAAAAGATGAAGGTTCTGTTTCTTTCATTACACAATTATGGAGCAGAAAATGCAGTATCAGCAGAGAGGCAGCTTATCTATTTGTTAAGAGCTTTACCAAGATCCTTCCAGACAACCAGAACGCTGCTAGCAAAGGAACCTACTATGACACTCGAAAAGACAGTTGTCGAGATTCGAGAAGAAGTCGAAGCTCGAGAGCACCTTGATCACAAGGATACTTCTGACCAAGCTCTCTACAACAACAAGGAGAAGACTAAGAAGCAATTCAAGCCTAAGAGGGAGTCAGACCGAAAGCAGGATCGAGACCAACAACCAAAAGGATCCAGCAAAGGCAAATGGAAGAACAAAGAAAAGCCAAAATAGTAGAGTGGAGACAAGAAGATTTGCGTGAGATGCAAGTGCAATGGATGGTTTTTTGCTTGAAGCTAGTGAAAGACTTACATCCACTACTTATGCTACTTGGATAGTTCGAATGGAGTCTTTGCTTGTACTTCATGATTTTTATGACATAGTACTTGAGGTGGAAGTAGAACTTCAAGGAGTAGTTGAATTGGCTAAGTACAAAAAGAGATGTAGAGCTGCATTACACTGCATAAAAATGAATATAAGTAATGAACTTTTGAAAGAAATCTCATCTTGTACCACATCCAAAGAGGAATGGGATTCATTAAAAGCCATTTATGGATCCAAGAACACTTCAAGGATACTCATGCTTAAGAATCAAATCCTTCAAAGCATGAAAGGAAGTAGTGAAAGTGCCCAAAATTATGTCTTTAGGATCAAATCTTTGAATAAGGAGTTGTCTTCTATAGATGATAAAATCAAAGATGATGAATTAGTTCAAATCATTTTGAATGGATTAGGAGATGATTATTCCAATCTTGTTCAAACCTTTGCTATTCAAGATTCACTTCCTAATATTGAAAAACTTCAAAGTGTGCTTGTTAGTGAGGAGAGTAGAATGCTTCATATCAAAAGTAGGATGAGTTTCTTATCTTTGAATGATGGTGATGAAAAAGCTAACTTTTCTTTGAAAGGAAAGAAGAAGAAGTTTCCATCCAAGAAAACTCAAGACATGGAGATGGAGAACAAAGATCGAGCATCAAGTTCCAAAGGCAAGAGCAAAAAGGACAAGAAGAAGCTAAAATGTTTCTTTTGTAGAAAAAAGAGACATTTTGCATCCGAGTGCTAGAAGAAGAAGAATGCCCAAGAGAAGGACAATCAAGGCAATCTTGTGCTTGAGGAGGAAGAAGAAGGCAATCTATCTTTGATGGTATCCTCACCACAAACATTTAATCAAGACACTTGGTGGATTGATAGTGGGGCAAGCTCTCACATGACTCACCAAAAATACTACTTTTCTAATCTACTTTCTTACAATAGTTCTAAGAGATTTGTCTTTACTGCAAGTGATCAAGAATGTGAGATTGTAGGTGCTGGATCCATTCCTTTATGTCTAGGATCATCTAAAAAAGTAGATCTAGACAATGTTCTTTATGTACCTTCAATTACAAAGAACTTGTTGAGTGTAGGACAACTTATGGATAGTGGATTATATGTACATTTCAAGCATGGAGCATGTTCTATCTTGAAAGATGAAAAATGTATTGCTAGTGGTTTCAAGCAAGAGAGGTTATTCAAATTGGATGCTAATGTAATGGTTGGAAGTGGGAACATGGCAAGGGAGAAGCTCACTCAAGTGGAATTATGGCACAACAGGTTAGGCCATCTTTGTAAAGTTCAAAACTCTTGTGGAAAAGCAACTTAATACTAGCTTGAAAGTATTAAGAAGTGATAATGGAGGGGAATACATCTCCAATAGGATGAAAGAGTTTTGTGAAACTAATGGCATAAAGAGAGAGTTTACTTGTACATATACTCCACAACAAAATGGAGTAGCTGAGAGAAAGAATAGGACACTATGTGAGTGTGCTAAAGATATGAGATTAGATGCATCTCTTCCTATTTTATTTTGGGGAGAAGCTATTTTATGTGCAAACTTTCTTTGTAATAGAATGACTAATAGTGCCATTAAAGGACTTACACCTTATGAAGTATTGTTTGGCAAAAAGCCAAATCTTAGTGATTTGAAAGTTTTTGGATGTACTTGTTATGTACATATTCCTTTAGGAACAAGGAAAAAGGAAGATACCACTTCTTTCAAAGGCATCTTTGTTGGTTATAGTGAAAGTAAGAAAGCTTATAGGGTGTATGATCCTATTACAAAAAAAGTTGTTGCTAATAGAGATGTACTTTTTGATGAATCTCTCCAAGCCAAAGAAAAGGTGACTTCCAGCAACACTCAACTTGTCAAAGATCATGCTATGGCCGAGGAGGAGCTTCATGAAGATGAAGACCAAGTGGAACCTACTCCAAGTCCAATGGGTGCCAAGAAGATCAACAAGGACAAGGATTGAGCCATCGAGGCTCACTTATAGTGACAAAGGAGAGCAAAGGGAAGATTCTCAACTACTCCACTCTTATACTTTTTTGACTACTATGCTTGAAGGACCAACTAGTTTTGAGGAAGCAAATAAGTCTCAATATTGGAGGAAAGCTATGCAAGTAGAGTTTGATGCATTAATGTAAAATCAAACTTGGAAACTTGTTGATTTACCTTATGGAAAGAAGCCTTGTACTTGTAAATGGATATATAGATTGAAATATAATCAAGATGGTTCCATTCATAAGTACAAAGCTGGACTTGTAGCAAAAGGTTTTTTGCAAGTCAAAGGCATAGATTATGATGAAACCTTTGCACCTATTGCAAAGCTTGTGACCATTAGATTAATCATATGTCTTGCAACTTCTCTCAAATGGGAGCTCTTCCAACTTGATGTGACAAATGCTTTCTTGAATGGATTCTTGGAAGAGGAAATCTACATGTACCAACCCGAGGGCTTCATAAAAAATGGAGAAGAAGACAAGGTGTGTCTCTTGAAGAAGAGTCTTTATGGACTCAAGCAAGCACCAAGAGCATGGTACTCTAGGTTGCATTCCTATCTTATTTCCATTGGATTTGTTGTAAGTTATTATGAACCATCAAAAATACGTCAGCAAGATTTTTAGTATCATGACCAATGCATGAATAATAATGAGTAAGGCTGCTCACTATATTGGTGATATTCCATACTGCATCATACTTGAATGTAAGTTGACGTAATCTCGTGCTAACTATCCATCTTCAGCTGCTTACTCAAATCACCTACATGCCAAAAGCATTCAAATCGAAAGTATAGGGTTACCCATAATGTACTTTTTAAAGCTTCATAGTGTCATCACCAATAATTGCTTGCTTTTTTGAAAATTAGTGACGTGACTTTTGGGTTGTGTGCATTCTCCACCGCATACAGATTGTCAACGATCATAACCATTCATCTCAAGCTCATATAATCATACAAAGCATACTTTGTACTGCTAACTTTCCCATACTCACAAATACTATCATATAGGTAATCACAGGTGGATAATTTCATAGTTACTATCACATCAAGAGAGCATTAGCAAAAGCAATACTACGTGAAGGGTTAAGCCAACCGAGTTTTATGAGAGCATTCCAAACAACCATGTTTATGCTATGGCTTATGATATCTCCCTGAAACCGTTGAAAGGACAGCGCCCAAATCACATTATTAGTAGCATAGCTTGATGAAAAATGCACGCAATATGGCTCATACCATGAGCTACAACAAATCGCACTAAATGAACACCTTTATGAGTAATTTTTGAGCGCTGGCCAGCGCTCAAATCCACCTCAGTGAGGGTGCTGACCAGCGGCCATCCATTCCGTATAAAGTATCCTACTAATCATGAACAATAAGCTTGTTGTCCAGCGCTTATTACAAGCCAAACGAGTTGATAGCATATCTGAAAATTTGCCCACTTTTGCTCTTTGGAACAACGTTTGATCGTGAGAGTGTCCAATGACAGTATGCAAGTTGATTGTCTGTTATTACACAAAGATATTCATGGTAAGCCGCAAGCATTCATCATAAGGTTTCACTTACACCTTTTCTTATCAGCGAGTTATCATAACTTGAACCAAACTCAGCTTTGTTTGCAGTATTACACCACCAATGCTTTTCCACTAGCAATCACGAGCGTTCTCTTCGATCACAATCCCAGTATGGTAGAACACCATGAGACAAGACGGAGGGAGAGAGAGAGAGAGCAAGAAAGCATGAGGGAAAGTGAATAGGATTGTGTGATTTCCCTCTTCATAGAACCAGAGGACACTTAGGTATACTAAGTGCAAATTGCTGCTCACCATTAGATTGACTGTCCATAATGTGCATAGATCCTGGCCATTGAAAGATTCACAACTTTCCCACCATTTTTCGAAAAAAAAAACTTTTCTATTATGTGGGATCTTTTATCATAGTAAGGCAATTTTTTTGCCCCCACTAGTAAATAAGGTTAGTACGACATTTACATTCCACAGAGGCTTGCGAAGCAAATAAAATGATATAGTATGTAACAGAGCCCATGAGAGAGAGAGAGAGAGAGAGAGAGAGAGAGAGAGAGAGAGAGAGAGAGAGAGAGAGAGAGAGAGAGAGAGAGAGAGAGAGAGAGAGAGAGAGAGAGAGAGAGAGAGAGAGAGAGAGAGAGAGAGAGAGAGAGAGAGAGAGAACCCACCAACCATACCCACAACTACCAAAGTCTCTCAGGGGGGAGTTAGCACCCCTGAGATAGAGTGCTAACTGCCCACCAAAAGAAATTTAGCAATTTTTGGTAAAGTAAACTTGAGTCTAGAAAATAAATTGTGTAGGAATAGGGTGTTTATAATCTCATACAATCTTCCTCTCATGAACCCATTACATTGAAAAGCAAGAACGATGTTTCTGAATACCTCACAGAAGCATACGATGGATCGCGGTTTCATTTGATAAGACCTGTATTCATGCCATCTACGGCTTTATAATAATTCCTGCAGTTTTTGAAATGCTCAAGCCTCATACCATTTTACTACTAACAGTGGATCTAATCTGGAGTATGATACAGACATAAAGTGTAGCTCTTTTATTTTTGTTCAAATTTAAGGGACATTACATAGAAGTGGTAGAGTTGATTGATTTTGTGTTGGACGTGGTTCGTAAAGAAGCTGAAAGCTGCGACTATTTGCAGGGTTTTCAAGTGTGTCATTCTCTTGGCAGAGGTACCGGAACGCTTTTGATTTCTAAGATAAGAGAAGAATATCCAAAAAGAATGATGCTAACGTTTTCAGTTTTTCCATCTCCAAAGGTTTCGAACACCGTCGTTGATGTTGCTTTGTCTCCACCGTGAAAAGTGTTTCTTTGAACCGAAACCAATAATACCTCTCAAAACCAAGATTTAAGATTGGTTATACTACTCTTGATATCTAATGGGGTGCACATGAGAGCTATATTGGAGCTACACACACACATACATCGACCATCGGCTTTCTTTCTAAACCATCAGCCACCATCCAAATCATCAGTCGTTACCCATATCGGTCAACGAGTTCTAAATAGATGTCTGCTACTGTAATATATGCTATCTTGCAAAACATGTTATGAAAAATTCTAGTACTAACGGGCAAAACATTTGTTGGGCTTTGCTGAGCTCTAAGCTCAGCCCAAACACACATGCACACGCACATCCATAAAGACCCACTCTAACCCTTACCCTAAGTACACACACGCACACGCACACAAACACAACACACGCAAATACACATACACACAAACACACGCACAACACACACAACACACAGTGCGCATACCCACAAACACATGCAGACCCACACACACACTCCGTAAACAAAAACACACACACACACACACACACACACACACACACACACAGCCTAAGCCTAAAGCCTAAAGCTACAACCTAATCCTAATCCACAACCCACACACACACACACACACTCCGTAAACACACGCACACACACACACACACACCCCCTCCATAAACACACACATGGCACAAACACAACACACACACACACACACATACACAAAGCCATTAGGGCATGCACACACACGCATGCACGCGCACGCGCGCACGTCCGCCATCAACGCGCATCTGCCTTTGCTCGTCAACGACGGACACAGGCAACTAGTCTATATATGTATATTTAAACTTATGTACAGTTTTGCGCATGTGTATGGGTGCACCCATGCATCCTCCTCCCCTCACCCATGCATGAGCTTTTTCTAACTAAAAAACTTGGGGAGGAGGATGCATGTATGGGAAAAAGGATACATGGCCCTCATCCCCATGCATGCATCTAAGGGGCCCACTCCAAATTCAAATTATGCTTTACCAACACACATAGTGTTTTGAAGTACATGTACATACTTTCATGGTGAAAGGTGTTAAACAAATGAGACTTTCATTATCAAAAATTTGAAGGGTGCTCTAAGGATTTTTTAAATTATTATACTTTCCACTGGAAATGTTGAAAAAAAAATGCATTTCTATGAAGATCGGCCTCCATTGCCCGTCAACGACGGGCACTCTTTACTAGTATATATATATATATATAAACTTACATACACTTTTGTATGCATGGGTGACGGACCCCATGCATCCTCATCCCTCACCCATGCATACACTTTGAACTAAAAAAAGATGGGGAGGAGGATGCATGTATGGGAAAAAGCATGCATGGCCCTCCTCCCCATGCATGCATCTAAGGGGCCCACTCCAAATTCAAATTACCCTTTACCAACACACATAGTATTTTGAAGTGCACGTACATACTTTCATGGTGAAAGGTCTTAAACAAATAGGACTTTCATTATCAATAATTTGAAGGGTGCTCTAAGGATTTTTAAATTATCAGACTTTCCATGAGAAAGGCTGAAATAAAAATGCATTTCTATGAAGGAAAAATCGGTTGTGAAGGGCTGGGAAGGCTTCAAAACGCAAGCCTGGTGGGGCCCTCTCACAAACTCTCTCTCTCTCTCTCTCTCTCTCTCTCTCTCTCTCTATAGTTGCACTCAAGTCTGCATGGCAGACCTACATGGTGCATAGCTTAGTTGGCTTGCCACACAAGCCTATGTCAAGCCTATGTGATAGACTGCAAACATGCTTGCATGGCAGACATCAAGCCTATGTCATGCCTATATGACCTGCCACACAAGCCTATGATAGGCCTACGTGGCTTGCCACATGGCAAGTCCCAAGCCTGCGTAGTTTTTTGTCTCATGACATGCCTACATGGCTTGCCACATGGCAACTTGTGAGCCCCAGCTCTCTCTCTCTCTCTAGGTCCACTCAAGCCTACATGGCAGAGCTTGGTTGGCTTGCCACACAAGCCTATGGCAAGCCCATGTAGTAGCTTGCGACATGCTTGCGTGACAGACATCAGACCTATGCCATGTCTATGTGGCCTGCCACGCAAGCCTATGGTAGGCCTACGTGGCAACTTTTGAGCCCACCTATATCTCTCTCTCTCTAGGTCCACTCAAACCTCAAGCCTACATGATTTGCCATGTGGCAGACCTACGTGGCAGTCTAGCAGATACCACAGGTCTAGCAGATACCAGACCATGTAGGCAGAGCCTGGTTGGCTTGCTAGCCTATGATGAGCCTATGTGGCTTGCCACGTGGCTAACCCCAAGCCTGCATCATTTGTCACACGGTAGCCATACCTGACTTGCCACCCAATGATAGATTTGGTAGATAGCAGGCCTATGTGGCCTGCTACACAAGCCTATGGTAGGCCATGTGGCAAGCCACACAAGCCTATGGTAGGCCTACATGGCTTGCCACATGGCAACTTTTGAGCCCCACCTCTTTCTCTCTCTAGATCCACTCAGGCCTACGACGGCAAAGCCTGGTTTGCTTGCCACACAAGCACATGTTAGACCTACGTGGTTTGCCACATGACAAACCCTAAGCTTGCAAAACTTGCCACGTGGTAGCCTACGACAACATTGGTAGATAGTAGATCTATGACATGCTTATGTGGCTTGCTACACAAGCCTATGGTAGTCCTACGTGGCTTATGACATGGGAAGTATCAACCCTACATGGTTTTTCACGTGGCAGGCCTACATGGCTTGCCACGTGGTAGCTTGCAAGCCCCACCTCTGTCTCTCTCTATATCCTCTCAAGCTTACATGGTAGAGCCTGGTCGGCTTGCCACACAAGCCTATGGCAAGCCTATGTGGCAACCTACAACATGCTTGCATGGCAGACATGAGGCCTATGTCATGCTTATGTGGGGTCTGCCATGCAAGCCCATGGTAGGCCTACATAACTTGCCAGTGTCAGCTTTCGAGCCCACCTCTCTATATCTCTCCCTCTGGGTCCATTTAGGCCTATATGGTAGAGTTCTATTGGCTTGCCGCACAAGCCTATGGTAGGCCGACATGGCTTGCCATGTGACAAACCCCAAGCTTGCATGATTTTTCATGTGGCAGGCCTACTTGGCTTGTCATGTGGCAAACTATGATAGGCTTGCTGGATAGTAGGCCTATGTGGCCTACTACACAAGCCTATGGTAGGCCATGTGGCAAGCCACACAAGCCTATGGTAGGCCTATGTGGCTTGCCACATGGACAGTCCCAAGCCTACATGGTTTTCCACATGGCAGGCCTACGTGGCTTGCCATGTGGCAACTTTCGAGGCCCAATTCTCTCTCTCTCTCTCTCTCTCTCTCTCTCTCTCTCTCTCTCTCTCTCTCTCTCTCTCTCTCTCTCTCTCTCTCTCTCTCTCTCTCTCTCTCTCTCTCTCTCTCTCTCTCTCTCTCTCTCTCTCTCTCTCTCTCTCTCTACTCAGGCCTACATGGCAGAGTCTGGTTGGCTTGCCACGCAAGCCTATGTTAGAACTACCAAGCTTGCATGACTTGCCATGGGATAAGCCTACATGGCTTGCCATGTGGCAGTCTGTGACAGGCTTGGTAGATATCAGACCTATATGGCCTGCTACACGAGCTCATTGAGCCAAAAATTGGTCAGATTCAGTAAAAAATGGTTAGAACTTCAAACGGGAGGTGTCCACAAATTTGTGGGCACGACACGAACCCACAGGTTCATTTGCACCTCAATTCCGACGTCGTTTGTCCGAAAAAGCCCTTTCTACCGAGGGGAATGCCACTAAATGGACTACTTTCCAACATTCCCGAGAACTAGTCCAGTGTCGCCGAACGAAGTCTCTTTTTCAAATCCTCTGTTTCGTCATTTGTTGCACGCCGAGATGAACCTACAGGGGTAAACCGGACTTCAAACGGGAGGTGTCCACAAATTTGTGGGCACGACACGAACCCACAGGTTCATTTGCACCTCAATTCCGACGTCGTTTGTCCGAAAAAGCCCTTTCTACCGAGGGCAATGCCACTAAATGGACTACTTTCCAACATTCTCGAGAACTAGTCCAGTGTCGCCGAACGAAGTCTGTTTTTCAGACCCTCTGTTTCGTCCTTTGTTGCACGCCGAGATGAACCTACATGGGTAAACCGGACTTCAAACGGTTCAATACTCATAGAAAAACGTGCATCCAAACCAGAAACCGTAAACGTAGTCTTGGGATTCTAGGCCCGTCGAGCCAAAAATTGGTTGGATTCAATAAAAAATGGTCAAAACTTTGAACGGGAGGTGTCCTCAGGTTTGTGGGCTTGACACAAACCCACAAGTTCATTTGCAGCTCAATTTCGACATCGTTTGTCCGAAAACGCCCTTTTTGCCGGGGGGAATGCCACTAAATGGATTGCTTTCCAACATTCTCGAGAATTGGTCCAGTGTCACCGAACAGAGTCCGCTTTTCAAACCCTCTATTTCATCTTATGCTACACACCAAGACGAAGCCACAAGACTAAACCGGGCTCCAAATGGTTCAGTACTCACAACAAAACGTGCATCCGAACCAGAAACTCTAAATGCAACCTTGGGATTCTAGGCCCCCGTCGAGCCAGAAATTGGTCGAATTTAGTCAAGAACAGTCGGAACCTCAGGATGGTAGGTGTCCAGAGGTTCGTGGGCTCAACACAAATCCATTGGACTAGTTGTTGCTCAATTCTGATGTCGTATGCTTGAACACGTTCTTCGTGTCGGGAGGAACGCCATTAGAGCACAATAAATGGACTACTTTTTGGCATTTTCAAGACGTGGTCCAGTATCGTCGAATGGGCTCCGTCTTGCATGCCGTCTGTTTCATCCAGTGCTGCACGTCGAGACAAACCCGATACACACACATGCAGTAGCAGCAACAGCACCCGTAGCACCTATGAATTTGATAGTACACACGCACACATGCACACACACTTCGCACATGCACAGATTCGCACAGACCTACTTCACACACACACAACATCGACTACTCGGCCGCATGCCTCGACCATCGACAGCCACCCAAACCATCGGCCACCCGTCAACGACATACACATAGACATATACTCACACAAACACACAAATCCACACACATACATGTACATGTACACGGACAGACACCCTCGACCGTCCGCCATCGGCGGGCACTCCTTACTAGTCTCTCTCTCTCTCTATATATATATATATATATATATATATATATATATATATATATATATATATATATATATATATATATATATATATATATATATATATATATATATATATATATATATATATATATATATATTTATTTATTTATATATTTAAACTTATGTACGGTTTTGCGCATGTGCATGGGTGCACCATGCATGCTCCTCCCCTCACCCATGCATGAGCTTTTTTTAACTAAAACACTTGGGGACGAAGATGCATGTATGAATAAAATCATGCATGGCCCTCCTCCCCATGCATGCATATACACATGGCCCTCCTCCCCATCATGCACCCTACTCCTCCTATGTCACCCTACTCCCACTCCCAACATTTTCAAAAAACAAAATCTCTCTCTCTCTCTCTCTCTCTCTCTCTCTCTCTCTCTCTCTCTCTCTCTCTCTCTCTCTCTCTCTCTCTCTCTCTCTCTCTCTCTCTCTCTCTCTCTCTCTCTCTCTCTAGCACCATCCATCGTTCGCCCTCCTCTTCTCTGCTCAGCTTGAACCTGCAGGCCATGGCCATTCTCTCTTCATTATTCAAAGCCTTGAGGTGCTCGCGTCCATCTCCAACAACAATGCTTCTTCAGCGTGTAGCCTGGCAAGGATCCACAAGACACTTTTCTTTGTGGAACTCAAAAATCATGTCTGAATTGGAAGGATCTGGGGCTGCTGTTGGAACTTCAAAAGAGCTGGATGTGGAGTAAAACTCATTGGGATCTTTGATGACACCCATGATTAATGAAAAAGATGGCAGAGTCGTAGTGATGGATGTGGAATGTGAATATGCAACCTTAGGAGATTCTTGCAGCTTTGGAGGCTGGGAGCCTGATGCATTGTGAGGGTTTATGGAGCTTGTAATCAAAGGATCCGATTGGGTGGGGAATGCAGCGGCTGATACCTAGGCAAATGTGCATTCTCCTGTAGATGCAGTTATTGCTATGATGGATGCAGTTCACACAGCCACAGGGGCTCCTTGCTACATATCATGCTATCATGCAAGAGGCTATCGTGCTCATTATGAAATCTTGGATTAAAAGGATTGACAGCAGCAAGAAGAGAGTCAGAAATTTTTTACGAGGTTCCCCATCACGCACCCTACTCCTATGTCACCCTACTCCCGCCCCCAACATTTTCAAAAAACAAAATCTCTCTCTCTCTCTCTCTCTCTCTCTCTCTCTCTCTCTCTCTCTCTCTCTCTCTCTCTCTCTCTCTCTCTCTCTCTCTCTCTCTCTCTCTCTCTCTCTCTCTCTCTCTTCTCTCTCTCTCTCTCTCTCTCTCTCTCTCTCTCTCTCTCTCTCTCTCTCTCTCTCTCTCTCTCTCTCTCTCTCTCTCTCCAGCACCATCCATCATTCGCCCTCCTCTCTTATGCTCAGCTTGAACCTGCAGCCATGGCCACTCTCTCTTCATTATTCAAAGCCTTGAGGCACTCGCGTCCATCTCCAGCAGCAATGCTTTTTCAGCGTGTAGCCTGTCAAGGATCCACAATGTGAGAAATTGGCAAAAATCTAGCTTGGTGATCCAAAATCACAGTTGAATGCTTACCAATCTCATCTATATGTGATCTAGGCACTATTTTGAGATCTTAGCCATTTTGTTTCATGCAATATCATTGTATTTGAGTCAAATTTGGTTTCTTAGTGTATTTCACAAGTGCTAAGAGTGTTTGATCCTAACTTTGCCCATACTCCATCATTTGATGTGAAGTAGATCTAGTTTTGGAGAGATTGAGATAGCTAGTGAGAATCATCTCACAGTTTGTTGCAAGATCTTGCATAGGAGATGGTAGCACACCATTATTGGATCCTATAGTGAGAGAGAAGCAACATTTTTTGTTCATCACTTTTATTTATCTCCACTTTACATGACTTCAATGAGTTCACACTTGTTGCAACCAAGTGAGAGATTGTCTACTTCCAATTATTCAATATGGAAGTTGAGGATGGAGTCCATCTTGATACTCCAAGATGTGATAGACATTGTACTTGGGATTGAGGAGGAGCCTCAAGTACTTCAAGAAGTACAAAAATACAAGAAGAGAGCTAGGATGGCTCTCCACTACATTAAGATGAATGTCTCTAATGAGATATTGAGGGAGATTTGTGATTGTTCTACATTTAAGGAAGCATGGGATTGTCTCAAGTCTATACGAGGCTAAGAACACCTTTAGGCTCCTCACTCTTAGAAATCAAATCTTCCAAAGTAGTCAAAAGAGTAATGAGAGTGCATCTAATTATGTTTTGAGAGTTAAGGATATTCATAGGGAGCTTGCATGTATTGGTGACTCAATCAATCAAAGTGAGCTAGTCCAAGTCATTCTCAATGGCTTGAGAGATGAATATGACAACCTTGTCCAATCCTATGCCATTAAGGAGGAGCTACCAAGTTTGGAGGCCCTTCAAATTGTGCTTATTTCTGAAGAATCAAGACAAGAGTACAAATTCTTGAGGATGGACAAGCTATCACTCAATCATGATGATGGCAAAGTTCTATTTGCCAAGCACAAAGAGAGGAGTAAGAAGCAACACCATCACTTCTCTAATGACAAAGCTAAAGACCAAGATGGAGAGGAGGAGGATACCTCTCATGCTTCTAATTCAAATCTCAAGAAGAAGAAGATCAAGTGCTTTATTGTGGCAAGAAAGGCCATTATGCCACCAATTGCTTCAAGAAGTAGAATCAACTCAATCAAGCCAACATCACCAATGAGAAAGAAGACTATATTGCAAGTGATGGAGAAGGCTCTCTTATGGCATCAAGCTTCACCTCTTCCACCTTCAACAAGGATGTCTCATGGTATATTGATAGTGGAGCATCTTCACACATGTGTGGCTCCAAGCACTCTTTTTCATCTATTATGCCTTACGATGGAGTCAAGAAGACCATATACATTGCAAGTAAGCATGAGTGCAATATTGAAGGAGTAGGGATTATTCCCTTGAAGCTTGCATCTTCCAAAGATCTCTTTCTCAACAATGTTCTTTTTGTCCCAAATCTTACAAAAAACATCTTAAGTGTTGGCCAACTTCTTGATAGTGGTTTTGATGTCAATTTCAATATTGACAATTGTGTGATCAAGAAGGACGGTGAGATCCTTGCATATGGATCAAGATTTGAAGGCATCTACAAATTGGATCCAAGTGAGAGTTCAAAATCTCTTGATGTTTCTTATATGTCCAATATTTCAAAGGAGGGTGATCACACAAGATGCACATATCTTCTCTCTTCAAGTATTATGGTGTATGATTATTCCTTATTATTCAAAGCATATGTTGAGAAGAAATTTCCATTGAAGATCAAAGCTTTGAGGAGTATTGGAGCTCTTGAAGGAATAGCACCATATGAAGTTTTATTCAAGATAAAGCCTAAGGTTGATCACCTTAGTGAACTTGGTAGTGCTTGCTTTGCACATATTCCCTTGGAAACAAGAAGGCAGGATGATCCAAGCTCATGGATCATGATTGGATACTCATCCATCAAGGAGGCCTTTAGTGTCTTTACACTCTCTATTTAAAAAGTGATTGTGAATAGAGATGTCATGTTGCATGAAGATTTAATCTTGGAAGTGGCCGAGATCAAGGTTTCTCAAGAAGCATCACAAGTTATATTTTTTGAAGGTATTCAAGTTATGATGGGGCCAAGGTGTGAGGAGGAGTTTCTTCTTCATATGATTTCAAGAAGATCTTCAAGATGCATGGCCAAGTCTTTATGGCTCACCTTACATGGAAAAGAGGGGCATCTTTCATGTTGTATCTACTACAACATATTCATATACGCTTCTCTTCCTTTGCTTGAAATGCTATTTTGCTTCATTGAATTTTTCGGATCTCAAAGTTCAAGAAAAGCTATACTAGTTTTGTATGATGCTTATGGTATGGACATGTTTCTTGTCATTATTGACTTAGATATGTTTCCAATACTTTTTGAAAGCAAGATATTGTATTGTCAAAAGTATGCTCTTGGTTCTAGTAAGAACAAGATCGAGCTTGGTACTCACTTTTTCGAAAATCATGTTTTCACATGTTTTGAGGCAAATTGTAAACTCCTCTTGAGATTAAGTGAAGCATCCAAAGTGGACACTTACATCCTTGAGAGAGTAACTAGCCTCAAAAAGATCAAGGTAGTCTTTGATATCAAGATTAGATCCATCATGGATATAGTTCATTGTATGTGGATTAGTCAAGCTAGAAAGCATAATCTTGATAATCATCATTGTTTCACATCCTATGATCTTGATCTTCATGATCCTTATGAGGCTTGGAAGCCTCAGATTTCTCTATTTATGGTGCATCCATCATGCAAGTGGAACTTTCAAAGCAAAGATCATCATCAAGCATGGAGGAAGCCCATGATCATAGTGGCATATTGGTGGAGCACTCTTCAAAGGCATTGGCAAGATATCTCTACCAAAGAGATCTTATCATGGATATGGTGAGGGTGCTGCTATGATGGATCCCTTGGCTGATCTTCACTTCTTATGCATACCAAAGGATCCACTGAAAAATATTTACAAACTTCTCAAGTGATATAGTACCTTTCCAAGCTATTTTTTGAGGAGGAGTGTGAGAAATTGGCAAAAATCTAGCTTGGTATTTTTTATGATAGAAGTTTGTAAGTGAATTTCACATGTGTGGAGGATGTTCCCACATGTGGAGGATTGTAAAATAAATCAAAATGTTTGATATAGGGGTCTCATAGAATCTCATAGTCATGCATTTAGGTGTAGGATGTTGATAGGGTCAAATTTGGCATAGATGGCAAATTATCCATTTCCACTTGTAATGCCACTATTGAGCCAAAAAAAAAGAGTAGGAGGCCAAACTCGTGCCAATTAGAGTGTAGACAAGTGTAATGCTTTTGTTTGATGAAGTTTAAGAGGTCCAATAGGATTTAGAGGTGAAACCATGAGTGGTCCAATAGAATTTTAGGTTTGCTTGAAAATGGTCAAATAGAATTTAGAGGTGCATGGATCAGTGGTCCAATAGGATTAAGAGATGGCAAAGTGTGGTCCAATCATAGTTAAGCATAGTGGTAGCTCATGGATCTACTAGTATCATTGTACTCCTCATTTGAGTCTAATTGACTTTGAGATTGAGTGGATTTTGAGTGTAAGTGATTTTCTGGATTTCTCTCTCTACCCGAGAGCTATTGATGATTTTCTCTCTCTACTTGAGGAGAGCAGCTTGTTTTTATTTAGATTACTTTTGGAACACTTCCCACACGTGTGAGTGAGAGTTGGAAGTGATTGAATGCATGTAGTAGTGTGTTTTTGCCATAGAATCAAAGATAGATCTTGAATCTCAATCTAGTCTTGATCTTGGTGCATCTACACACCTTAGGAGATCACAAGTACATGTTGTGGACAGTCCACACATGTGAATTCAACACACAAGACACTTTTCTTTGTGGAACTCAAAAATCATGTCTGAATTGGAAGGATCTGGGGCTGTTGTTGGAACTTCAAAAGAGCTGGATGTGGAGTAAAACTCATTGGGATCTTTGATGAAACCGATGACAATAATGAAAAAGATGGCAGAGACGTAGTGATGGATGTGGAGTGTGAATATGCAACCTTAGGAGATTTTTGCAGCTTTGGAGGCTGAGAGCCTGATGCATTGTGAGGGTTTATGGAGCCTGTAATCAAAGGATCTGACTGGGTGGGGAATGCAGCGGCTGATACCTGGGCAAATGTGCATTCTCTTGTAGATGCAGTTATTGCTATGATGGATGCAGTTCACACAGCCATAGGGGCTCCTTGCTACATATCATGCTATCATGCAAGAGACTATCATTGCACACTTTTCTTTGTGGAATTCAAAAATCATGTCCAAATTGGAAGGATCTGGGGCTGTTGTTGGAACTTCAGAAGAGCTGGATGTGGAGTAAAACTCATTGGGATCTTTGACGAAACCGATGACAATAATGGAAAAGATGGCAGAGACGTAGTGATGGATGTGGAATGTGAATATGCAACCTTAGGAGATTTTCACAGCTTTGGAGGCTGGGAGCCTGATGCATTGTGAGGGTTTATGGAGCCTGTAATCAAAGGATCCGATTGGGTGGGGAATGCAGCGCTGATACCTGGGCAAATGTGCATTCTCCTGTAGATGCAGTTATTGCTATGATGGATGCAGTTCACACAGCCACAGGGGCTCCTTGCTACATATCATGCTATCATGCAAGAGGCTATCGTGCTCATTATGAAATCTTGGATTAAGAGGATTGACAACAACAAGAAGAGGGTCATAAATTTTTTACGAGTTTATGTAAACTTCTTGCTCTCAACAATCACCGTTTTTGTATTGCTCGGCTGCATTGAATTTCCCTAGGTTATGCAAGCTTCTTCCTCTCAACATTCACCGTTTTCATTCTGCTCGGCTGCATTGAATTTCCCGAAAGAAGCTTCTCTTAGGAAGGTTCGGGGTTTCTGTTCTGGAAGAAAGACTGTTGCGTTCTCCTCCACCTTGGGGTGGCGATGCCAAAGTGTTGCTGGAATTGAAGCTCACAAGTTTTACCATTCGCATGGCTCGAGCTCGGGATGAATCTCCCAGTTGTCTAAGAATGTGCCTCTTTATGAGGATGCATCCCGAAGCCTGTAGAATCGCATCCAATGATTAAGTCTGGGCGGTGAAGGGATAACCCCAAAGCATCCATTGCTTTCACTCCCAATCCAGATACATCCAACAACACATTCCATCCATTCCTTTGTGCCTCTGATACCCATTCAAATGATTGTTTTGCTCTTGTGATCTTGGACACGATGGGATACGCAAACATGCCACCATCTTTTCTAATAATTCTCTTGAGGCCATGCTATGTGCGATTCAAGGCTAAGTGACATTGGCCCTCCCCTCCCCTCCCCTCCCCTCCCAAAAAATATGACATTGCCCTCCCCCTCCCAAAAAATGCGACACTTTGGCTGGCACGGCCATGTACATACACACACTTCTGCCATGTACATACACACACATACATCGGCCTCTCTCTCTCTCTCTCTCTCTCTCTCTCTCTCTCTCTCTCTCTCTCTCTCTCTCTCTCTCTCTCTCTCTCTCTCTCTCTCTCTCTCTCTCTCTCTCTCTCTCTCTCTCTCTCTCTCTCTCTCTCTGACAATTGTCATAGACAGATCATACAATAAAAGTAAGACATACCCAAAATTTCTCTCTTCATCACTGCTCTCTGTACTATCTATTGCTCTCCCTCGAAAATCTCACATAGCTCATGATTTTTGATGTGAGATATTTTTTTTGTACCAGTGGAGTCAATTAATCCGTGGCTGAAAAATGATTTATTCTTATGATGTGATATTTCTAATGAACTTTGCTTGTGTTAAGGGTTAATTTGAGAGGTTATGGTGAGCAATATCCAATAAAGGGCATTGTCAAGCGAAACTCCTATCACATCATGAGAGAGAGAGAGAGAGAGAGAGAGAGAGAGAGAGAGAGAGAGAGAGAGAGAGAGAGAGAGAGAGAGAGAGAGAGAGAGAGAGAGAGAGAGAGAGAGAGAGAGAGAGAGAGAGAGAGAGAGAGAGAGAGAGAGAGAGAGAGAGAGAGAGAGATTGTGGTGGTGGTGGTGGTGGTGGGGGGGAGATAACCTCTTGCTTTTTCAATCTAAAAGTTAAACTCCTAAAAACTACACACGTCGCCCTTCGTCAACCCTAAAAACTAAAATTGTCATGTGTTAAGCCTAAAAAATAAGCACACATGCCCCCTCCCAACAACCCTAAAGCTAAGCCCACCCTGTCGTCGTAAAAACTACACACCCTCTCTTCTTCACTGCTAAAAATCAAAAACTTCCTAAAGATTTGTAACCTTGTTTTGGCACCAAGGTCGGATAAATCCGACTCGATCCAAGATCCAATACGTTTGGATAATTTTCGTCTCGATCCGATCCCATCTAGGGTTGGAAAATGTCTTTTTGACAACGACGACATTGGGTACTCTTAAAAACATGTTTATACCTATCCTTGAAAAAATCACAAAAAAGAGAAGGCTCGAATTTTTGATAGTAAAAACTCGACTCGTATTTTTCAGAATTTTTTGATATCGTATCGACTTGAAAAATCTGTAATTTTTTGATATTCAAAATCAAAATTTTCTGGTACGAGATCGATTTGAAAAATCCGTAATTTTTTGATACCCAAAAATCAAATTTTTTCAATACGAGATCGACTCGGAAAATTCGTAATTTTTCGAATTATTGTAATTTTCGAGTCATTGTATAATTTCTTGAGTCTTTGTATATTTTCGAATCAATGTAAAATTTGATACTGTTAGAATTTTTTGATATCGTATCGACTCAAAAAATCCATAATTTCTCGATATCCAAAATTAAAAATTTCCAATTTGAGATCGACTCTAAAAATCCGTAGTTTTTCAATACCCAAAAATCATAATTATACGCGTTATCAAATTTTTTTTTTCTTCCAAAAACTCGAATTTTTTTTTTCAAAGGATCTAATTTTTTAAAGACTTCAATTTTTTCGGAAAATCAAATTTTTTGAAAGACTCGAATTTTTTTTTTTCAAAGACTCGATTTTTTTTTTCCCAAGGGAATGAATTTTTAATCACTAAGATTTTTTCCAAAGACTCGAATTTTTTCGGAAACTCGAATTTTCCGAAGACTCAAATTTTTCCAAAGACTCGAATTTAGAAACTCGAATTATTCTAAAGACTCGAATTTTTCTTTTCCAAATTATCGAATTTTTTTAAAAACTCGAAATTTTTAAGAAGACTCAATTTTTTTTCAAAAGAATCGAATTTTTTGGAAACTCGAATTATTTTCCAAATACTCGATTTTTTCTCAAAGACTCGAATTTTTTTGAAAACTCAAATTTTTTCAAAGACTCGAATTTTTTCAAAGACTCGATTTTTTACGAAGACTCCAATTTTTACAAAGGACTCAACGATTTTCTGAAGACTTCAATTTTTCTCAAAACTTGAATTTTCCCATGACTCGAATTTTTTCCAAGACTCGAATTTTTCCCAAGACTCACTAGATCATCGACCGCCACCTAGATCAGTCGTCATCGCCCGTCAACAACATACTGAATTTCCAAATCATCGACCGCCATTGCCCGTCATCGGCGGGCACTCTTTACTAGTCTATATATATATATATATATAAACTTACATACACTTTTGTATGCATGGGTGTGGACCCATGCATCCGCCTCCCCTCACCCATGCATACATTTTTTGAATTAAAAATCTAAAAAAAGAGGATGCATGTATGGGGAGGTGGATGCATGGCCCTCCTCCCCATTATTATCTATATATATAAAACTATTTATGGTTTTGGACACATGCATGTGCATGGGGAGAGAGGATGTATGGGGTGGGCACCCCATACATCCTCTGCCCACCCCATACATCCTCTTTTGACACATTTTTTAGTTATAACTTTTGTTTATGTATGGAAAAAGTGCATCTCCCCATACATATATACATTCATGTGCATTGAGAGTAAGGCCCATAAAATAATGGATTCAATGTGGAAGTTTTAAAATTTCAACTCTAAAGTTTGAGTCTTTGTGAACTTTGAAGTAATTTTAGAACTTCAACTTTGCACTTCTTTGAAATTTAACTCTTTGTGAACTATGAAGTTTAAAAAAGATGTAAATGGACACAAGAATATATGTAATGTGAACCTTTTAAGTAAATGGACACAAGAATCTATGTAATTGTGAAAGTTTAAGTAAATGGACACATAATCTAATTAAGGTGAAAGTATTAAAATACCAACTTTAAATTAGAGTCCTTTGTAAACTTTGAATTTTACAAACCATTTAAATGGACAAGGAATCTATGTAACCCCATAGAATCTAATTAATGTGAAATCTATAAAACTTCCACTTTGAAGTTCTTTTAAAACTAAAACTTTGAAGTTCTTTGAAGTTTAACTCTTTTGTGAACTTTGAAAATTGAAGTTTAAAAAAAAGATGTAAATGGACAAGGAATCTATGTAATCTCATAGAATCTAATTGAAATCTATGTAATCTCATAAAACCTGATTAATGCAAAAGTTTTAAAACTTGAACTTTGAAATTTAAGTCTTTGTAAACTTTTGAAGTCTCAAAGAGATGGAAAATGAAATACTATAACTATGAACTTTCAACTTGAAATTACTTGAGAATATTGTAACATGCATTACTTTATAATTAACCTTTAACTTAAATATTCTCAAAACTTTAAATGCATTGTGAGTGATGATAAATAAGGAAAAGTTAAAGAAAGATCTATTTCATAATATGGGGGTGGCAAAAACATAAGAGGAGGGTTTTTATGCAATAACAAAAAAGTTTTTGTTGGTTCTATAACAAAAAGAGGGGAAGTTGTATGAGGTGAGGCTTAATACCATAAAAAAAGGACTTATTAAATATAAAAGAGAGATTAAAATAAGCCCTCTCTCTCTCCTTCCACTCTCATCTCAATGTGATATCCTTCCACTGTCATCTCAATGTGATATCACATTGAGGAACATCCAAATCTGTAACCTGACACTCTATACCTTCTTGAAGTGTCTTTTCCTGATTGTTCTCTATCTTGAGCTCTTCTCCCCGCTCAACCTTCTCTCTCATCGCCCTTATGCGCATTCAAACACACTTGGCACCACGTAATGCCTTGTGCTCAGGTGTCCTTTGTATTTTGGGACCACCTCCAGGAGCATAATGTCCATCCAATTTTCTCTCTCTTAGGAATCTGTCATTCTCTCCTCTCTCCGGTGGAATTCACTTTCTCTCTCCTCTCTCCGGTGGAATGTGCATGTGCTATGTGGCAGCCCGTCATTGGCTGTCCACATCCACATTCCACCACAAACGTAAAAAAATTTGCAGAAAAAAAAACCGCAAAAAATCGGAAAAAAAAAAATTGGTCCACTCGTACGGCCCGAAATGAAAAAAAAAAAACCTTCGCACAATGGCATTACGTAGGGGAAGGCCGGAAGCCCTCGGGCCTTCCTTGCTGGTCGGGGCCTGCCTTGGGCAAGGGCCCTCCCAGCAAGGAATGCCCTTAGGGTTCATCCACAATGTGTGTGAGAGAGAGAGAGAGAGAGTGTGTGTGTGTGTGTGTGTGCGCTTGCTAGGTTGATCACCGGCATGACACTGACGCAAATTCCATAGTCATGTTTCCCAGCACTCATCATATGCGGACTTTAGATTTAGACTACAGTATACACATTCCAGAATCATCCTTGGCTCTCAGCCCTCAATGTCCACGAATTTCTAGAATCCCATAGAGTCTCGGCCCAACCTTCCAGAATCTAACAGATACCCGAAATTTATAGAATATGATACATTCCCAGTTTTCTTTCATACAATCTTAGTCCAGAGTCCAGACAAGTAGCCATTCACGCCCACAGTGGCAAAGGTAATGGACTTCAACAGTGCGCGTTTCTTATCCTTGATAATCTCTCACATATTCACTGAGTACAGGGTTATTCAACAATATCTTATTTTCTTGCTATTTGAACACGACGCCAATATGCTACAAGGACATTTCGTATATTACCTTTTTGGTACATAGTTTTATGATTTCGGAGGATTCTCTTTATCTTTGGGGAAGTTGTACAAACTCTTAACATGTTGGACTGCGAAACGACATCAAGTACATTGCAAATTGTGTAACTATCAAATAGATTGTGGATGTCTCCTTAAGCATTTGATCCGCACTTACTCTTAGTTCTTGATGATGCGAGTATAGAGAATAACAATTTCTTTTTTTTTTTTCTCTCTCTCTCTCTCTCTCTCTCTCTCTCTCTCTCTCTCTCTCTCTCTCTCACACACACACACACACACACACACACACACACACACACACACACACACACACACACACACACACACAATTTTTTCGAAGATTCAAATTTTTTTCCGAAGACTCTAATTTTTTCGAAGATTCGAATTTTTCCAAAGGTTCGAATTTTTCCAAAGGATCGAATTTTTCCAAAGACTCGAATTTTTCCAAAGGATCGAACTTTTTCGACCCAATGTTAAGCTTGGCAAAGAAGGATTTAATGACCCTGGATCGAATCGGATCGAGGCATATTTATTCCGAACCTTTGTATATTTTCGACCCTTTGTACTCTCAACTCAAAAATTCGAATTTCTGATCGATAGTATCAGATTTTACAATGGGTCGGATTTCTGAGAAACAGTATCGGATTTTACAATGGGTCAGATTTTATACACTGGGTCAAAAAGTAACGTAGTATCAAAAAATATACAAAGGGCCAGAAATTTATACTAGGGTGAAAATATGCACATGGGTCGGATTTGTCAGACCTGAGCTGGCCCGCTCCAGGGTTGAACACGCTTGGATAATTTTCGTCTCGATCCGATCCAAGGTCGGAAAATACCTTTTTGACAATGATGATATTGGGTCGGAAAAAATCCGACACTGGATTTTTCAACCTTATGAAAAACTTGAGCCTTCTATTTCTGGGTTTTGTATAGCTTTCAGGATGCTCATTATTGAGGCTGAGCATCGAAATCCAACAAAACACACATACATACCACATGCATGAACAACATATTCACTTTGAACTGTGGGCCGTCCGTTAACAGACATTTGCAAAACACAGATCGCCTACCGCCCGTCAACTTTTTATTAAGATACTCCATGTGCTATTGCTAAACATGGTTAAATTTTGACCCCTACTATGGCCGAGATGTGTGAGATATGCTAGATATTCGAGATGCGAGATGGGCGAGATCGGCCACCATCCAAATCATCGACCGTCACCCAAATCGTCGATGGCCACCTAAATCCACACCATATTTGTACGATCATTGGCCGTCCACCCAAACCATCGGTCGCCACCCAAAATTTCGGCTAATTGTCACTGACATCTTTTGACCCAAACCATTGACCTTCGACTCAAACCATTGGCCGTAACCCAAATTGTCGGCTACTCGTCATCGGCCGTCCATTACCCATCCATTGACCTTCGACCCAAACCATCGGCTGTAACCCAAATTGTCGGCCGCCCCGTCTTCAATCATCAATTGCCCGCTCTAAGCATCATCCACACGTCTAGACCACAAGACGCCACCTAGATCGTCGGCCGTCCATTGCCCGTCAAGGAGGGGCAGTCTTTAGTATATATATATATATATATATATATATATATATATTTCAAAAACTCTAGCTGCTGCTTCTGCTTGTGTTTGTGTGAGGATTGGCGATGGTTTCCACCGCTCCCTCACGTCACATCTTCTCCTTTCTTCCCCGCTTCAATCATCTTTTCTTTTCTCACAGAAGCGCCTTCGTTTCCCCTACTTTGAGCACAACCTCTTTAGTATCTCGCAAGTGCTTAGGGTTCCTGAGATGGCAAAACCTAAGACAGGGTTTTGTGGAAATGGATCGAGGCTCGTGCTGCTCTAACAACATGGATGCAAGGGAGGCCAGCCAAAGACCAATTGGAAGATCAGACACTGAGGCAGGTATGGTTAGTAACAGCTAGTCTTGCAGGAAATTGCACTGAATTAGGTGTTGTTAGTACCCAGTTTTACAAGAAAAAAGCTCATGCGCCATACCTCTACCGAGTGTAGCTAGTATTGGTTACTAAATTTGTCTTTTTTATTGTATTCTTAATCGTTCACTTTTTGGAGATTTGCGAGGGTTTGAACATTGACCTCTAAACTTTTACTCTTATTTTCGACAGTGATTTGTAAAATGCATTGAAGCTAGTGAATTGATCGTAGTATAACTGTATGATTCTGCATCAGGGTACGGGCACATGCAATGGATCTTAGGACCCTGTCCAACTTGCTGTTATCTTTGTTAAGTTAGTGGTTTGTTGACATATTCTATTAGCACTAACTCTTGTATTACTGCCCCATCTACTGTTATTTCTCTCAGTTAGTGCTAACCTAACAAACTCCAAGCCCCACTCAACATTCACAGCTATATAGAATCCCTAGAAACGATGGTGCTGTTCTGAGGGACAGTTTTGCTGCTCATTGGGATTGCATTTGCTGCCAACGAATCTGTTATATCCGCTGTTGCCAACTAATCTGCTGTCTCTGCTGCTGCCACTCTACCTATCTGCTTGGTAGGAGGTTGTGTAGAACACTGGCTGAACACTGGTGGGGGCGCTGAAGTGCGATGGTGGCTGCAGCATATTGCCATGGTGAAAGCTAGCCCCTTTGAACAATGAAAGCATTTATGAGGAGCAAATGCTGCGGAGGAGATACTTCAAGCTGTACGTTGGGATTTCGTTCAGCTTGGGCAATGCAGGGTCCCAAATACACTGATTCAATTAGTGCTAACTGAAAGTTCTGATAGAACCAGTTATGTAACTGTAGGCGGGGCAGCACCTACAGTTGCATTAATTTCTAATTGAGAGAGATACAGCCGCAGGTCTTAGCAATTTTATCTGTCTTTTGTGTTGAAATGGAGCCAGGTTACAGCTGGAACGTGGCTCTTAATGTCACTTGTGTCTGTAAAATCCTGGTGCTGATATGGCACAAGCAGGTTACACTGTCGGTACAGTTAACACAATCTCAAAAAATCAAAATACAACTATGCAATGGAACTAGCTGGGCTTTGAAGTGCACTGTTCCACTTTGAGTTATTTGCCAGAACACAGAGCCCTTAAGAGTTACCTGCACTGACAACCTGGAATCCCAATTCATGTTTTTCTTAGAGTGTGTATTTCGAAATGAAATGCATGATACAAAAAAATGAAATTTATTGAGTAGAAGAACAAATACGTTTTATAGCCTCAATGGATCCATCTTCTGTTCATATGTCAAACAGAGTAGATGGCTTTACAATAGCCCGATCAAATTTAACAATCTTTGGTCTTACTGATGAGGCTACAATAAGGAGTTGGACCACACTTTAGGGTTCTGGGTTATTTTTCTCCATTTCTTTTCACAAACACCGTGCTGTTACTAGTTTTATTTGATTGTGGGAACTGGATGCTATATAGGCTGGCCAACATAAGTGAAGTCTATAAAGTTTTCACAGTTTGTAACATTTTGATAGCTTTGGTCAGGATCAGAAACAAATCTGGCCTTCGGAGCTATTGTCAAGGAAAGTGAACACTTGATAGCTGCAAGTGAAGCCAAAAGTGTGGATGATTCTAATACTATGTGCGAAGCTGTCGAGAAAATACAGTTTAGGTACACAAACAATACACAAGAGTCCAAGGTTGCAGAAGAGGAAATATCGTGTGGATTATTAGAAGAGGGCTCTCCTCAAATTACCTGGAAGATCCAGCGATGGTCAGCTGAAGTAGTGAACCTCCATTTGGCAGTGGAAAATGTCCAAGGTCCCCGAGGTACCCCTTGGTTTCCATACACAGACAACTTTGTTCTGAACAATGGACGACATCTATCAAGTACAACGATCCTGGATTTATTGGGTCCTTTTCTTGTCGATGGTCGAAAACAGAGAATTGAGAAAGTTGTGGCAAACAGGACATATTCAGTCTCCCTTATAGTGGAGGGTTTGGATGACCTTGGGAACATATCTGCAGTATTCCGATCGGCAGAGGCTCTAGGGTTTCAATCTGTGCATGTTATATCAAAAGATACCAAGAAAAGGTGTGAGATTCTAGTAAGATTCGGTTTCATTTAACCTATCTCCAGTATAAGTATATTCACTTAATCTATCTCAAGTATTGCATGTAGTCACACGTTTTAGCATATACCTACCCACTCAGAACTGGAGGTGAAGTTAGAAAGGCAATTTTGGTGCTTCTTCATAATTTTTGGCATCAAACTGTTGTCATAGAGGATGGCGCCTTTAAATAGGAATGATCCCCTATTTTCTCTGTTCATTAAAGTGCTTTTGAACCATATTTCATCAATAAAAAGTCAGATCCAAGTTTGGTTTCCATTTGGTAGTGATGGAACACCATGTGAACAGCAGCCCAGAAAACAGGAAGCAACAGAGAAAGAGTAGGGGTAACCTATTGTAGTATAATAAAATTCAGCTACACAAAGAACATCTAGAAAGTTTCTAGAAATAAAGCCCCACGAGAAAATGGTTGGTAGGAGCCACCTTCCGAAGCCATTCTTTGAAGCCACTTTGAGTTGTTATTCAAGAATGTTCACTGGCTACATTTGAGTTTCAGATATTAATGAAATTATTGGACATTGATAGATGTAACTTTGTAGTACAAAGCACAATTTTTATAAAATTGTTGAAATTAAACTCTAGCCAAGTTACATCGGAACGTCGTTCTGGAGGTACGGAATGAGTGTTTCGGAACTCAGCGTTTCGGAACATCGGAACCTTAAAAAAAAAGCCTTCCTGCATGGTTCCCTCTTATAATTATGGGGCTGCTCTGTGAACTTTTTCCATGTTCTTTTACCAAATTAATCAGTAAAATTTAGACAGTTTAGAATCTGTAATATGTATTATGTTGGCAACGTCGTCATTCACTAGTTTATCCTAGAAGAGATGAACACTGGTTCCGAAACGTGACTGTGACTGTGACTGTAGCAGTTTGTTTGTTCATATGCACGTCTCCACAGTGACTCACTTTAGCAACTTACTCTGGACTCTACTATGGTTTCACATTGGTCTACAGCTCATAACCTATTCTGGGGACAAAGGTTATCTTTTGAAAGTTGCACTACACTTTAGTGTATGTGTCTATTCTGTGTTGAACATGCTCTCATCCTATATTGTTTCCCAAGTTGTGGCTATCTGGTTAAAAACAGTTCTCTCACCTTCAATGCATTTTATACTATTCTAGGCTGTTTGCTTGGATTGTGCTTTCATGAGACAGTAGGACTTCATGTCATTGGTTCTCCTTCGTACTTGCCTTCCTCGCAGTTGAGTCCTCCCTTCACCTCCAAACAAAGTGCTAAAAGCTGTCAGTTTTAGTCATTTATGTACACTTATCTCTGCGAGATGAAGATTGTTGTTGATGGTCAAAATACATTGTGCGGTCAATTCAAGCTGTCAATACAAAAAAGTCAGAATTGGGTGAGATTGTGGAATTGAGGTCAAGAATGGGAGTTAAATGCAAATATTGTTAGCTATCAAAACTGTATGATAATGAAAAATAGATATTTAACAGTGAAACACATTTGTTTGTTAATCGTAATGAAGTTGCTACCTGTATTTGATACTTTATGTTAATACATCTATGAAATTAAATGCTCTTAGTGGATGTTGTTTCTAAATGTAGTGTTTTTGGTCTGCTGAAAGGTGTGATAAATGTCTGCTGGATAAACAATGAGATTTTGTTGAATGAAGTTTTGTATTTTAGTTCTAAGTTCTTAGACATAAAGAGTGGTATTGCAGATACAAAAAAAAACGGAAGGTGAGTGTAGGTGCTGAAAAGTGGTTGGATGTTGAAATCTGGGATACTACAAAGAAGTGTGTTGATGCACTTCGGGCTCGTGGATACAGGATAGTGTCAACCAACATTTCCGCCGATACAGTAAGTACCTAGCTACCTTGTCATGTTTCTGCTTTATTTCATCTTCAACAGTTAGTTCCCAGTTTAGATTTAAAATTACTCAAGTTGGAAACATGCCGCTACTTATGTCACAAGAGTGGAAAAGCATGCCATCTGGAGTTGCATGAAAAAATAAATACCTTCAGTCTCCTACTAAGGAACAGTGGCTCTGTGAGTTCTTCCTTGTAGAAACTTGCCCAACCCTAATCATCAAAAGCTACCAAATGAAGACCCATTCAAGGGTATTTATAGTGTTTGATCACGATTGGGCTCCTACTGTCAGGTCTCCTTTCTTGGAAGTCATTTGGGTTCTTGTTACTATATGGTCCTGTTGGGTGACGGGTCCAAAATGCAATCAAAGTGGTTTTAGGGCTTGAAGTGTAATTATGAAGCCCTACCAGCAATAAAGTGCAATAGAGGTTCAATGTAGTTTCTTTTGTTATTTAGCAAGTTGTGGAGTATTTGAACATGAGAAATGCTTAACCCAAGAGGTATTATGGTGTGTTGGATGATTTTTGTTTGCAGATAAGAGCCGTAGATCACAAACGGCTAGTCAATTCATGATCACGAATATCCTCTTCCCTCAAAACGATTAATTTATAGATTGGCAAATGTTGCCAAGAGTTTTACAATGATTTGTCTTCAATCAACACCCATCGGATTAGGGTGGGAGAAGAAGAGCAAGTTCGTGAATCCCTTTACTGTATCACAAATATGCCTGCAACATAAAGAAAACAATAAACGATTACTTTGTCCATAAGTTCATGATGATAGTAAAACTCTTGACAAAGTGAGCACTGAGTAGGGATGTCGTAGCATTTGGTCCATGCTATGCATGCTGAAGTTATGGTCTAAGACTTTGTGGGTTGACTTCATAGGGTTGAAGATTTCACGTCTCCTTTGTCATGTCTGGCATCATGCTAGTTACAACATTAATATACTGCTTACGGTGTGATGAATGTGTTTGTAACTTTAAGAAAGTGATAAACAATATACTTCATCCATATTTGAGAAAATTGATGATGATAGCAAGATTCTTGACCAGCATGAATACCATGTTAGTTCTAAATTGAAATTACTACAGAGTTATGTGCAAGTTTTTCCAAGAAAGATTATGTTGCATTGAAGTCTTAGACATGCCTCACTCATTATGATAGTGAGATTGACTATGACATGGTTTAAAAGGTTTTGAGAATGCCATACACCTAATGCTACTCATGAACTGAAAAATGGTTTTGTATGGATTTTCCATAAGTTCATCAAGATTTACGCCAGGATTGAAGTGCCGCTAACAAATGTTCTTAAATGAGTAAACAAAAGTAACAGGGTGCTGCAGGAGTGAACCCGGTAGGCTAGTTTTGTGGACTGAAGATTGATTCGAATCAATTAAAATAAAATCGAATCGTGATTCTTTGGAACTATGTGTCAATTGCACAGCCCTGAAGGGTATCTGCGCTGAATTCTTAATCTCTTTCCTCCAATAGCTCCATGCAGATAGTGTCTTTAACTTGTGGAAAATGCTTTCTAGATGCTGTTCTCTTCATTGAGCTGATGAAGTTCATCAAAATTATGCCAGAGTAATTGGCAACAAGTCAATTAAAAAAGTTTGCTATCGAATAATTGGATGGCTGTCTTTTTGGATACTGTTCAAGTTAGAGGTTGGTGGTCCAAAGCTCCTCAAGGAGAAGGTCATCGTTTGTTGGCTTTGTGCTAGGAAGGCTAGTCACTGCTCTCCTTATCATGCCCTGCTGGTTGCCTGATTCTTTTTGCTATGTTATTGGCTGCTCAATGTTTCACCTGGCAGCATTAGCGGCTGCTTGATGGGGGCCAAGAAGGATCTACTAGCTAGGAGCTGGTGGTAGCTCTAAACTTTGTAGCTTTTTTTTCCACCAGAACAAGTCATATATATGGAGATTAGCAAACCATTTCCTCCACTTTAGGAATCATAACTTTCAAGAATGGTTATCGAAGATATTGAGAGGGAAATGGGCATGGCTGGCTCTTTCCACTTACCCATTAGTGGTTGGGTTCTCTTTATAAGTTGCAGTGAGTAGACCATACAACTATACCTTTCGTAGGGCTAGATTTTTTCAGCTGTGGTATTACCAAAATGTATTGGTCTGAGTCCCTTCATAAGAAGTTCTGGTCTCTCAGCCAGAATAATGTGCTACAAAAAAGATCCATGGAGAACCAAAATTTGATGATTTTCTTGCTGCAGTACTATTAGTAAACCTGAAAAACACATACATATGATCATCAAGATAGTAGTGGGAGCATTTCAAATTGAGCAATCCAGAATAAAGAATTAAAGCAGCTTAGGCAGACAAAGCCTGTTTTTAAGGTCACTGACTCACTGGTATTAAAGAACTTAGGACAGTTTGCTTCGCATGGGCAACTTCTCTAATATATTTGCAGATACTAAATTACCAATGTGGTCAATCCATGCAGAGAAAATGTTGTTCCTACTCTCTGATGAGAAAGCTGCAAAAGTTACATCATGTGATCAACTTTAGAAAAGAATTGCAGATAAGCAGAAAAGTGACTCAGAGGTTCTGTCTGGGACCGAAATTAACTTGAGAGGATGTGCAGCTTTGCTTGTTCAGTTGCATTGACGGGCGTATCGCAGCAGATCAAAGCATTGAAGCCCGTTCTAAGCTTTTCTGGGCCCAACGTAGGGAACAAAAACTCATTAACTCATTTCGTACCTAAGGAACGAGTTAAAGAATGTGTTTTTGGCCATTTTTTTTTCAGAGAGAGTGATTTAGTTTATGTAATTTGTTGTTGACCCAAGGAAATTCTAATGGATCGACCATCATTCATCCAGTTTACGTTCATGAAATGCACTATCACATGGAGATTCCAAGGCGAGAGGAGAGAGAGCAAGCTCAGCTATTTTTTTTATCAGGTAGAGGGTTAACACTATAACTGATAAACAGGGTGGAATTTTTTTTTTACATATTTCAAGTGAACATATATCCAGGGAATCAGATAAAGAATGCAAACATTTATGGAGGGAATCCTGCATCTGACGGCTGGGGCCTGGGCTAGCAAAACGCCCTAAAAGAAATATGCCCTAAAATCCCAAACTTTTGGACATAGCCCTCCCCTATCTATAAAATAACATTTAACTAGGTCAATTTCTTGAAGGCGGGAGTAAATTCTGTTAACAAATAACAGTTTAAAATCCTTGGGAGTAGCCAAAAATCAACTAATAACTAGGGTTAACATAGAGGGTTCACTGTACATTGTTTCTTGGGAGCACTCTCAAAACATAATATAAACTTTTGCTGCATTCAAGTTGACAGCAATCTGGCTGTTTACCTTAACATGTCTTGTATGGTACTAGGTTGCTGGTCTATTTTGAACACCTCTATATTTCCAACGACAAGATTTTGTGGCCTATACTGTTCAGAAAAAAGTCACAAAACAAACTTAAATAAACAGTGTGTTTCGAACAAGACGTTCATACAAAACATGTTCCATACGGCATCTGGAACAATAAAGATTGCAGGTTCAAGGACTAGCAAAGAAAAGTACAAAAAGGAGTCTCTTCAAGGCTCCCGGCACCTACAGTGGAATTACAAGGTGATATTAAAATAAGAAAGACTGAGATCCGTCCTTTAAGTGGGAGTTTACATCATGTGTCATCTGCCAAATGAGACCATCAGAGCACAGGATCAGTGATAATGACAGAGATCAAAATGTCAAGCTACAACAAACTCAAGGAAGAAACATGATTGCAATCAATCTAACCTTTGTGGTAGTGCTAGTTAACCTAAAGTGTAACGTTAAGATGAGTTTGAAGTGGTGTGCCAGTTGACTCAAACAGAAACGACAGTGCACACGAAGCACAAAGGCCTCTGGCCAAACAATATGTACGCAATTCGCTAACACTCAGTCTTGGGGGGCTTAAAGTCCTCCGCAGATGCATCATTATTTCGACAGGTCATTAGCTTGATGCTGCATGATACTCTTAAGAGAATTGGTAGTGGATACATTAAAATAGTCATCCAAAAAATGGAGGTAAAGAGCTTCTACAGCCAAACAAAGAGTAAATTACAAAAAAAGGCTGATAATAAAAAAAAGTATCTTGCTTTTGTATCATGTGTTTGGCCTTGATTCTTTGTGCATCAACGTCATGGAAATAATTATTGGCTTAAGCTCTTCCTCAAGTATGTCACTTTCAAGTACCAATCTGTCATCTCGAACCTTGCATAGAGAACTTTCTTTTGTTGTATTCTGAGTTTCAGACAGTAGTTGGGACATGTTCCCCACAAGATGGTGCCTTCTTTGTACTCCAGTTTCAGAATGTTGTAAATCTTAGATTTCATCGTGGTTGTGATGCAGGCATGGATCTCTTCCAAGCAATATCTTTTCTGTATGAAACTCAAATGTCTCTTGTATTCAACCTTGCCAAACATATACTGAAAATCTTGCTGCATATTATCTAGTTATTGAAGTTCGCTACAGAAAATGTGGACTACAATTATGACCTTTGAAGCATGATGCATTGTCAAAAGAATGTCGGTTTTCCTAGGGAGAACAACTAGCCAGCTTACTGCTACATTTGCTGTCGTATGTTTAACAATATTCAATTTGGTTATGTAATTAATACATGAGACGATATCGTTGTGTGACTGCTTTGACCAGGTTTCTATTCTTGAGATGGACTGGACAGTGCCGACTGCAGTGATTTTCGGAAATGAGCTGAAGTATGTGCAAGACTTGCCTACTGAAGTGACATAAAATGCTGTTGTTTACAATGCTGGCTCATGGGTTTGGAATCTGGATCTTCATTTTAGACCTATTAAAAGGAACTTGTCCTTGCTCCTGTCAAGTCGCATAACCATTCTAATTTGTCCGTCAGCAATCCCCCTTTTTCTAGACCAGAGACCTTGCTCACACCTGCAGAAATTCATATCATATAATGTATCATGAAACATACAGTAGCACTTCAGTGATGACTTTAATATAAATATCAGTGTCTACAGGCTATGCCAGTTAGATCATGCTGATAAGCTGTGCTGATTGTACATTGTCTTTTATTGGTGTCCACAGCTAGACAGCATGCTTTCGTGTTCAAGTCTATATTTTTACAACTGAAATAGCCCTTTCATGGGCCTGTACATTCATAAGAGCATAATGTAAATAGTCAAACCATATATTTCTACTTATGTTCCAAGGTCTTTTGAGTTTTCCACCTACCCTTTCAGCTTATTTTTGCTCCAGGATTTGAGTGACCAAACCAACAGAACAGAACATTCATAGGAAGAATACTGCAGATGCATATAGACGAATGATTAAGAATTTTTGCAGAACTGAAAATAATCTACTCTTTGATCTTAGCAACCGTTTTTCGAAAAAATTGGCCCTTTGGCCTATCTATATTGTATGTGGACCCACAAGATGGTTTGGTGTTGTCCATATTAATAGGGGCCCATGGATGGCCCAGTAACCATCAAAAGCGAGGTCCCAAGGGACCAAGCCATTTGTTCTAAATGTCCAGTAATACAAACAATAATATTACGTGGTCCAAGGGCGAAGGTGGTGTCAATGAAATGTCTGTAACTCTCTCAAACGGACACTGTCGTCAGCGTCGATTGAATGAGAGTGCTGGAGCCACAACATAATGGCAATACAAAAGGTTTATATTGAAGGAAAATCTTGCCAAATTATACATGGCAAGGTAGAGAAGTTACTGGAATGTCAAATAAAGGCATCAAATTGAACATAAAAGGAACTGCATCATATCATAATTATTCTGCTGCATAGACAGGTACGACACCAATCTGATGGACACAAATTAGGGCATAATATTCAACACATGACGAAAGCATGCAATACAAAGGGCTACCATTTCAATGGAGTAGACCAGGAGTGCCACCTAGAATGCATTAGGAAGACAACAAAACACTTAGAAAGTTAGCCCAAGCCAAGAGTGTGGACCATGAATTTTGGAGAATAGAAGTGATCGATGGTTGGAGAGAAGCAAAATGTATTATGTTGTCTGCAGAGGCCATGATTGCTAGGTCTGAGCAACGGTTACTGGCTCAAACAATGCAAATAAATTCCAAGCTAGTTATATAGACCATGATTTCTAATTGTTAACAACAAAAGGTGGCTTTGTTGGATTAGTATCCCTCTCTCTCTAATCGAATAGTTAATCTAGATCCATTTAGTTTTTGCAATCTTACACGTATTGTTAAACAGTCTGCAAAAATACACGGGAATTGCAAACATGTGTCTACTCCACAATATTCAAACAAACTATCGAAGAAGTATCAAGTATTGATAGAAGCCCGAATGTTTGATTCAAACATCTATTGAACCGGACTCGAACCTTTGTCAACCTCAACTCTAGCCGAAAACTCCAGCTCGAGTCGAATATTGTCAATAGTCTAATCAGCATGATACCACTCTAAATAAAGCTAGTTACTTGCTTAAACTAGTTTTGACATTGTAAATATTGTGTAACTAATTTTGACAATGACAGCAGCCGCAATTGTCACCAACTGGATAGCGACAACCACAATGGCTGCCTATCTTAATAGCGACAGCCATGATTGCCGCCAAGATCCATCTCAGACAACATAGCTCAACGTATTAAGATATTTGTATATATATCTCAAGTAAATGCATAGCTAAAAAGTATCAAGACAGAGATCTAGAGATAGTAACTATGAATGTATGCTTCTCCGATTGATTGTTCTATGCAACTCTGGCACTAGATCTAACTCTCGTATAAAATAACGATTGTTTGAACTATCTTATGATTTTGTGATATTGTTATGATTTTGTGTTTGACTACGTAATCGATCGTATCGATTATGAAATTTAAGATGAAAACCGTGCTAATGGCCAAGAGTTATGGATGTTTTTGCTGGAATCGAAAACAAACCTTATATTGACGACACAACCATCTCCAAATGGAAACAGAAGGATGGTAAAGCTTTTGCCCTAGTCATTCTTAATATATCAGATACTCAAATTGGCCATGTATCTGAAGCTCAAACTTCAAAAGAAGTATGGGACATTGTTAGCACATTGTATGACGTGACGAACGTTACTTCCAAGTTACATCTTAGAAGAAAATTCTTTTCACTCAAAATGTCTAATGGCGATTCGTTACAAAATCACATAAACCAGTTCAAGAATCTCTTGCAGCAAATGGCAGTTGTCAGATCAGCTATCAATGATCAAGATGCAGTTATCTACAATCTACACACGAAAACTGGGTGATGATTATATCAACACACTTAGATCTAATTCTTTCTAGATTGATTGCTAAGTTACTGCGGATATTATTAATCATCAGAAGGTACACGATGACAATGCTTGATTTCTTGATTCCGAAGCCACTCAACATATGCCAGTCATCTCAAATGTTTTTAGTCCTATATGCCTTATAGTACCAAGAAGTTTGTACACATCTTTTTGTCAGCGGAATTACTGCTATAGGACATAGAGTAAAATTCGAATCTGATCAATGTAGAATTGTTGATAGGATGAATAAGATCCTTGCACTTGGAAAGAGGTATGGATATCTGTATAAACTAACTCATCGTTATTTTGTCACTAATCAAGCCTTAAATACTTCTGTTTTTGTTAATAAAGGATTAGTTTGGCACAATAGGCTTGGCCACTTGAATCGTGCATCTCTTTCGAACATGTTTGGTTAATCTTTAGTTCTTGATTTCGATTATCCAGCTAAGAACTAGTCTGTCAAACTTGTATTATGGGAAAGTAGGCTAGGATTCCTTCAGATCAAGTCATTGGCATGTAGCTAAACATAGTTGTCACGAACTGCGGTTTGAATCGTTCAGAGCCAATTTGAACCTGAAAAAAAAATCAAAAAAACATAAATTTTTTTTCGGTTCAAATTGTTTTCCGAATCAAATCGGCTTGCCCTGTTTGAATCGGTTCGAACCGGATGGATCATTCGATTCAAATTGGCTGGTAACCTTGTAGCTAAAGATATATTAGACATTGCTCATTCGGATATATGTGGCCCAATGCAAACCTTGTTGTTGGTAGGTGCAAGATTCTTTATTACATTTATTGATGAATTTTCGAAAAGAACAGCCGTATATTTCATGAAGCATAAACTAGAAGCATTCAACCTCTTCAGAATATTCAAGGAGCATGCTGAAAATGAAATTGGTAAAAGAATCAAAGCACCGGCGGAGAGTATATCTCGATCATATTCAAGGAGTATTGCCTTAGCAAAGGCATTGAGCAACAATTTATTTCTCATCCATCACTTCCCAAGTGTTTCTAGGTTGAAGCTGTGTCCACTGCAGCTTATATTCAAAACATATGTTCGACCAAAGGCCTTCCAAGCAAAACACCTTATGAAGTTTGGACAGGCTCCAAACCGTCATTAAAGAACCTCAAAGTGTTTTACTAGTTATGTTTCTTCCGATAAAACTTATAAATTGTATGATCTCATTACTTCAAAAATATTCTTCAATAGAGATGTTATATTTATCGAGGATCAATTTATCAACCTGAAGGGGAAGAGCAAGATTCCAAAAGAAATACAAATTTGTTATCGACATGATAGTTCGAGTCTCAGATTTGAACATGTAAAGAGAGGAACATCTTATCGACAGTGAGTTCGAAGAAGATGTTGCAACTTAGGAGCCAAAGACATGATTATCAACCTATGCTACCTCCGAGAAGATCGACAAGAGTGCATACACAACTTATTAGGTGCATCCAAGGTTGCATCGAACCGCGGTTTGAACCACCGATTTGAACGGTCCGAACCGTTCAAACCGACTGTTGACAAAAAGGCCCTGTTTCGCGCCCGAGGCCTCGTGTTTCGACTTCCGAGAGAGAGAGAGAGAGAGAGAGAGAGAGAGAGAGAGAGAGAGAGAGAGAGAGAGAGAGAGAGAGAGAGAGAGAGAGAGAGAGAGAGAGAGAGTGCATTGAGATTGTAATGTGCATTGTGTGTGTTATGTGTGAGAGAGATAGTGTGTGTGTGAGATATTGTTTGTGTGTGTGTGAGTCTTGAGATTTTGTGTGTGTGTGTGTGGAGATTTGTGTGTGTGAGAGTGTGTGTGTGTGACATGTGTGTGCGAGTTTTGAGAGTTGAGATTTTGTGTGTGTGTGTGAGTGATTGTGTGTTAGTGTGTAAGAGATTGTCACGTGTGTGTGTGTCACAGTGTTTGTGAGACTTGAGTGATTGTGTCACGTGTGTGTGTGTGTGATGTTTTGTGTGTGTGTGTGTGTGTGTGTGTGTGTGTGTGTACAGTGTGACGTGTGTGTGTTGAAAGTTGAATCTTGATGGGGCTCATTGTGGGGCTTGGGCATTGTGAGAGGGGTGTGGGACATGGGTAGTTAGAAGTTACTAGTTAGAACTTAGCGGTTAGGATTAGAACTTAGAAACTAGATTAGAATTTAGAATTTAGGGTATACTACATAGATATTAGAGAGTCGGAGAGAGAGAGAGAGAGAGAGAGAGAGAGAGAGAGAGAGAGAGAGAGAGAGAGAGAGAGAGAGAGAGAGAGAGAGAGAGAGAGAAAGAAAGAAAGAAATCTTTATTAACGTCTTTTTTCATGCCCAAAGGCATATAAGACGAAACAAGTACATCAAAATGGATGGCACCAAGGCGGAGCAATGCCGTCAAAACAACAAAACTAAAACCAAACTAACTAAGAAGAGAAAAATCTCTTCAATGCTCTAACTCTCAACCTAACTCCGAACAATAAGCTTCAATGAAAGGCTCTCACGCAGGAGGCAACTTTAAATACAGTCTGAAAATTCTATGTTGACTAAAAGCTCTCACGTAGGAGGCATCACTGAGTGATGAGTTCCGGATGGGGTGACTAGAAAATGTCGACCATCCCGAAAAATAACCCTTTTTCCTATTACATTTGCTTCCTCAATGAGCTGCTTCCGTTCCTTCCACTGTAAGGCAGTTAGATCCTCATAAACGAAAACGTTACTGCCTTTAAGACGTCCACGACGCTTAAGAACTTCATTACGATAATCAGTGTATTTGAAACGGATGAAGACAACTGAAGATTCGAACTTACTGTGCCAAGCTGCTTCCACGACGCCTTCCTCTTCCTCATAAGAAAGTGAGGCCAGAAGTTCTTTGGCTGCAAGCAGGGGGTCAGTTTCGGAAAGACCTCTAACACGGACGTTTTGAGATTTGTATTCTCGTTTGGCTTGTTCTTCCATCGCCTGTGAAACCATCTGATTACTTTTTGCTTCGGTATTTTTCAGCATGTCGGCCCAACTTTTTGTCAAAGTCTGAATTTTCTCCTCCAGTGCCTTGACCTGATCAGGGTTCACTTCTGGAGCTTTGCTAAATGCATCCATTTGAGCTTTGAGGCTTGCATTTTCCGTTTCAAGTGTAGTTACTCGTTCTTGAAGAGCCAACAGATCCGTGTGCATACTAGTTATGAGAGACATCAGACCGGAAAGGGGTGGCGCACTGCATGTATCGCATAGATCGCCCAACTTTATTAATGTCTTTTCCATGCCAAAAGGCATATAAGACTAGTAAATGTACATGTCAAGTATGTGGTAACCATAGGAGCGTATGAAACGTCTCCAAAACAGTAACAAAAGTAGCAATCTAGAGCTAAAGCTATAAACTGAAATAGATGTGATGCTATTAGAAACATGTGGGAGCATGTATACCGCTAACAGTCATGAGTGAGGTATGATGCTATCATCTAGTCCTGTCCTGCTGGTGTCGCGCATCGGGAATCCTCATAAGCTATGAGCATCGTAAGGTGACAGGTGTCTCGGAACAAACACAGAGAGAGAGAGAGAGAGAGAGAGAGAGAGAGAGAGAGAGAGAGAGAGAGAGAGAGAGAGAGAGAGAGAGAGAGAGAGAGAGAGAGAGAGAGAGAGAGAGAGAGAGAGAGAGAGAGAGAGAGAGAGAGAGAGAGAGAGAGAGAGAGAGAGAGAGAGAGAGAGAGAGAGAGAGAGAGAGAGAGAGAGAGAGAGAGAGAGAGAGCGGGGGGGGGGGGGGAGCCACCAGTGACCATGCCGAGGGATAGAGATCCCTTGTGGGATCACGTCACCATCGCTGCGGCCTATGGCACATCGGGCACGAAGAGATGGACTTGCAGATACTATCACCAGTCTTACACTGGAGGGCCCTCACGCATCAAGGCACATTTGTTACGTTTGAGGGGGTATGAGATTGCCCCTTGCATGCATGCTCCTGACACGCTACTCACTCCTGTTGCATCGGAGGAGGTTGGCCCTTCGAGGATGGGGCCCAGACAGAGAGGTAAATATTCAACTCTTACATTTCAAAGTTCCAACATTCTATTTTCACATTGATCAAGTTTTAACTCAAGTATAAATTCTAATTGATAAATTGTATTGTTTGTCTTTTTTGGCAGATCGAGATGCAGTGGCGGCGACATAGCCAGAGGCCACCACATCACGCCCCCAGTTGCCATCCGCTCACCCCTCGCTTCCCATGGCTCAGAGGACAAAGCTGCAGATGAGGCAGGGCTTAGTACCCGGCATGACCCGTCTTCTGGTGCCGGATCCTCGACACCACCTCCAGCCATGACCATACCAGCACCACATCATCCACCTGAGAGAGGGAAAGGTAGACGGGGCCGCACTACACAGCTGGGGGCAAGGGAGTACTATGTGTCCAGCTTTGCTCCCAGAGCCATGGCAGAGGCAGAGGTTGTCGTTCAACAATTGTTCTGCACTGCGATCTGCCATTTCATTTGGCTAGGACCCCGACATGGAGGAGGGCGATGAGTGCAGTGAGTGAGATTGGGCAGGTGTGGCTGGGGCCATCTTGTGAGCACCTGAGGACGAAGAGACTTGTTGATGAGCGGGCTTCTGTTGACTAGAAGCTTCTAGCCTCTCAGGAAGGCATGGGCCCAGTACGTACTACTATCCTTTTAAAGTTATGCATTGTAAAGTTTAAAGACTCTATGACGATTGATCATTGATATGTATTATGTAGTATGTACATTGTAATTTGTACATTAAGTTTTCATACATTGTGGTGGCATTGCACAATGCATACGTATTACTTGTTAATTGCAGCTAGCTATTTATGTTCATTGTTTAGTCATGAATCATGATTATATTTTGTCAATTTCCAAATGATCATTCATCATTGAAATTTGCCATGAAATTTGAATTACGATCTCGGATCTATCATCTTGTCTTGTCACTTGTAAGTTGTGTAACACTGCAATGTGAGTCGTGACTTGTCACCTGTGAACTTCCAACTAGGTATGGTTGCACCATCATATCTGATGGTTGGAGCGATACGAGGAGGCGCCACATATTGAATATCCTGGTGTCTTCGTGCATGGGGACGATGTTTCTCAGATCCATTGACACCTTTGGGGAGGCAGTCACGGGCGACTACATGTTCTCACATATTCGAGTTGCCATTGAGGAGGTTGGACCACAACACGTTGTACAGGTATATATATTATACTTATTACAATTTACTATAATGTTAAATGGTAATTTGTAAATGTCAATGTTGAATGTTCATTGTTCAATGGCGATTGATATTATGGTTCACTAAGCATTTGAATTCGGAATTCCAGAATCCAAAGTCATGCACATTGCATTGTATGGTTGTGCAGGTGGTCATAGATAATGCGTCAAACTGCGTCTCCATGGGTAGGCTCGTTAATGAGACTTACCCCCCACATCTTTTGGACACCTTGTGCTGCACATTGCCTGGACTTGTTGGTCGAGGATGTGGCCAAGATTCCATGGATTGCGGAGGTGGTGCCTACTGCACGGTTCTTGGTGAGATTCGTCGCCAAGAAGCCCAGGGTCCTGGCCATGTTCAGGAGACAGTCCACCTTGGATGTCTTGAGACCTGCCCCCACCAGGTATGCAAGTTGCAAGTTGCATTCAAAAATTTGAATGCACTTCTGTAACCTGTTGGTAAGTATTTACTGTCTAGTTAGTAGTGGTAAATATTTCATGCATGTGCCATGTGCGATGTATTGTGTTGTCAGAAGTTAGAACTTGTCACTTGTGCCCTATGCAGGTTTGCATTTATGTTCTTGGTCCTGGAATGACTGCTGAAAGTTCATCAGGGCTTGAGGCAGATGGTTGTTGCCGTTGACTGGGCACAGTGGGGGCCATCACAGGAGCCCAAGAGTAAGAGATTTCAGCAGGCCGTTATGTATTCACCATTTTGGGATGAGGCTCGATCCATTGTGGTGGGCCTATAGCCCATCTACACTGTCCTGCGCCTTACAGATCGAGAGGGCTGTACATTGGGCCTCTTGCACGAGTTCATGGACATGCTAGGCGAGCAATTGAGCCTTTGCACGACCATCAGCCCAGAGAGGTATATCAAGATTCAAATTTCAAATGTAGTATGTAGTATGTACTATACAATATATAGTATGATTATTAATGTGTCTTCAATCTTGATTCTTGCAGGCTTGCGGAGGTCCGGCTCCTTTGGTTGAGCAGGTGGGAGTGGTTTCATAAGCCCCTGCATGCCATGGCCCACATACTCCATCCACTTTGGAGGAATGAGGAGCAATACACATTGCACAAAATAGGGAGCTCAAGGATGGCTGGAATGCCTATATCTCACAAGTTTATCCTGATGTACGCGAGCAAGATAACCTGTTGAATGAGCTCCAGATTTTCAGGCAGGGGTTTTGAGATGTTGCTGCACAATTAGTCAATCATATTGTAACTTGTTGGAACTTGGTTGCAACTTGCTAGTAGTAAGTACTAACAGCCCCTTATGTGTGATTCAGGCCAGCTACGTCCCGTGTCATGGTGGTCGAAGTTTGGGGTTGATGTCCCCAAATTGCGTCGCCTTGCCATCAGGATTCTCTCACAGGACTGCAGTCGCTTGTGAGAGAAGCTGGGGTGTCCATTCCTTGATTCACACGAAGAAGAGGAATCGACTCTCATCTGCACAGTTGGAGAGGTTGGTGTACGTACACGCCAATCTGAGACTTTTGGGTAGACTCCAGACCACCGCAGAGCCTATCTAGGTAGCTTGTAAGCCATAAATTATAATTTCTAAATTCTAACATTTGATCCATCATAGTATTAAGTAGACTGCAGCTAAATTTTAACTTTTGTTGGCCCTCCAAATTTGTCTTGATTTCAATGTGCATTGTGCCATTGTGACATGTGCGTAGGTTAATCCCGATCTAATCGATGTGGCAAAGGTTCCAAAGTTGCCACCGAGAGACCAGTCAGAGGAGGACGTGTACGCATTCCTCCATGAGGAGGCCACGCAGAGTGTAGGTGAGAAATTAGGATTGTCTAAGGTCTTGAATTAAATTTTTGAAGTTCGAACTAATTTTTGTAATTTACTAATTTGCAGGCAATAACACGTTTGTCCCCCTTTGTGTGCACTGTGCAGGACCTGTCACTCGAGCAGAGCGTAGGAGGAGGGCAGGAGAGGGTAGCAACTCCCGTGCTCATAGCCCTGACGATGAGGACGAGTCTGAGTCTGAGGCATCGTCAAGGTCAGAGTCCTTAGAGGAGTATGTGGATGAGGAGTCCGAGGAGGGCGGGGATGAGGATGAGGGGGATCATACCTTTGCCTCTAATGAGGATTTCGCAGCTGAGCCGTGCCACTCGAGAGGCCACAACAGGCTCCACAGCACCAACGAGTGGGAGGAGACTCAGGCGTAGGAGAGCTTAGAGTGCTCACTGCTCATTGTACATTAGATCATTGTAGTCTGTAGATGTCACTAGATGCGCATTGACTCTTGAGCTGTTTACAGTGTACACATCATGATTTATCGATAATCAGACATGTCGCATGTGGCATTACATTGGTGTGACCGGACTCATGATGCACCTGGCGTATGTATTTACTATTATGTTATGAATCATGATATATTATGGATTCTAGTTTGAAGTTTCTGATTCCTGAAGTTAACTGTAGTCTGTTAGTCGATTATCTAATTACTAATGGTTTAAACTTTAAAGTTTTACAATTTTGATTTTGGTATTTAATGTATTATGTTAGTAGTTAGTAGTTACATATAGAATTTTCAATGTTCAATGTTGAATGATGAATGATGATGTCAGATGTCAGATAAATCTAAGTTTCTAACCTAATTCTTTTTGGCTTTCTCAAACATTGTCATAACCTTCTTGTTTATTCTTTTCTTCGATCTCGACATTGCAATTTGCAAATAAGTTTGAACTTCAACTATCAACTTTGAAACAAAATTACAATCTAGTATCTACGGTCCTAGTACCTACGTCTAGACTCTAGACTGAGGACTCTACCTAGCTAGTAGCTGCCATTATCCATATCACTGTATCAGACTAGTCAGTGGTCACTAGTAGTAGTTAGTAGTTAGTAGTCACTAATAACTATTATCAGGATTCAGCTCTAGCCTCTGAGCTCAAATTTCAGTTATACTCCAGTCTCCAGGCTCCTAAATTCTAATTTCTAAACCCTAAGTTCCAAGTGTCAAGTAACAAGTTCCAACTCCACAGTCCTGACTCCCGAGTCTCCTTAGCAAGCACTTAGCAGATCCTTGTACCCAGGATATGGTTACAAGTTACAACTTACTGCAGTTCTTACTTCTCTTAAACTTGGGTCATTCTATTTTGATACGACAGGTCACAAGAGATTTGATTATCCTGATATCTGTAAATCTAGAGGAAAATTGAAATTGTTTAGCTATTAAGTATTTGTAGTATGTATAGTGAATATATGACTTTATTTTTGAAGAATGAAAAAAACAAGTTCGAACCGTTTTTCGATTCGAACCTGGCCTGGCGGTTTGAACCTCAAAGAATTGGTTCGAACCGGCCAGTTCGAATCGACCTGTTCGGATCGGGATGCAACCTTGGGTACATCAATGAGTCTCCATGTTATCTTATTCAAGAACCAACTAACATTGATGAAGCACTCAATCAGTGATAGACTCAGATCTCTAAAGAGAAGCAATGGATAAAGAGTACGCCTCTCTAATCAAGAACTAGACTTGGTCTATCGTCGAATTGCTTGCCAGCAGGGATGTGATTGATTGCAAATGGATATTCAAAATCAAATACAAAGTCGACGGAAGAATTAGGTTCATATTTACATTTCACATGTAAGCAACTATCCTTCACTATTCTAATGGACAGAGACACCCATGTTCAACTCTCTATGATCCCACAAGTTGATAATACCGAGAAGCACCAGAATCCACCGGTGTTGGAGTTGTGGCAGTAGCAGCAAGTACAGGAATGGTAGGTGCAGTGCTTGTTTGGCATTGAGGTTGTGCTAGTGGCTCTTCTTCCTCATAGAGGTCTTCTTCTTCGTAGCCTTCAGGTATTGTGGCATCGAACTGCTTCGGTGATTTGATCGCATGGATAGATCGAAAGAAAGCTCGACTAGTAGCAAGAGGATTTTTCCAAATCCCGAATATCGACTACAACGAAATGTTTAGTCCAATAGTCAAACATTCTTCAATCAAAACTCTTTTGTCGTATGCTGCCGCAGTCCAAGCACCGCATATTTTAATGTTTACTTCAAGTCCGTGCAACAATCTTTTATTACAATGTCGATCTTATAAAAAATGCTAAGACATTTGACATGACTGACCTAGGCGAAGTTCATTGTTGTCTCAGAATTGAGAGAAAAGGCTGATATATATCACTTGAAAGAGGTATATTTTCAATATGCTTAGTAGATATAATATGATAACATGCAAGTTAGCTCACTCACCAATGGATTTAGGGTTAAGATTGTTGAAGGACCAATGTCCTTAGACAAAGGTGGCTAATCCTGGTATGACCCATTGAAAGGCTCTCATCAGAGTCATTAGATATATTCGTGCAATGCATTTGCTATGGAGGAGTCAACACTAACAAACTGCACACACTCAGTGGATATACAGATGCAAGATAGGCTGGAGATGTAGACACTCGTAAATCCACATCTGGATTTACATTCTTTTTCAACTGCGGTCCAATCTCTTGGAATAGTCGTAAGCAAATGTCCATAGCTCTTTTATCTACAAAATTAGAGTATATCGCTACCAAAGAAATAATATGTTTGAGTCGGACATTTGTTCGAAACAACATGCTCCGACAATTATTTTATGTGATAATCAAAGTGCAATTGCTTTACCAGCCAACCCTAGATTTCATTCTAGGAGTAAGCACATTGAAACACTATGTCAGAAGCAAGATTCTCAATAAGGAGGTAAGCTTAGAATTCTTTTGATCGCAATACATAGCTACAAATATATTTACTAAAGCGCTGAGTATAGATGCACACAAGAGATTTTGTGCAATGCTGAATCTGAAGATCGAGGCATTCATGGATCCAGATTAATTGGGGGGGGGGGGGGGGGGTGTTGGATTATTATCCCTCTCTCCCTAATCCAATAGTTAATACTCGGGAATCGCAAACAGGTGTCCACTCAACGATATTCAGACAAACTATCGAAGAAGTATCAAGTATCAACAGAAGCCCGAATGTTCGATTCGAACATCTATCAAATCGGACTCGAATCTTTGTCGACCTTAACTCCAACCAACTCGACTCCAGCTCGAGTCGAATATTGTCGACAATCTAATTAGCATGATACCATTCTAATTAGAGCTATTTACTTGCTTAAACTAGTCTTAACATTGTAAACACTGTGTAACTAATTCTGACAATGACAGCAGCCAGAATAATCACCAACTAGATAGCAACAGCCACAATGGCCGCCTATCTTAATAGTGACAGCCATGACACAGAGATCTAGAGATACATAGATCGATTAGTTCAAGATAGAGAGAGAGTGTGCAAGCAATCGAATGATCATCGAATCATCGAGCTAGCATAGAGCAAAACTAACTTTTGCGTGTTAGTGAATGAGAGATAGTTTGGAGTACACGGTTATCACCATAATTATTTGTACTCGTCATTCAGTTGATTATGCACTTGATGCTTTTCTGAATTCAATCCAATTGTCTTATTGTGTTTAGTTATTATGTCAGTATGAATGTATTCTTCTCCAATTGACTATTCTCTGCAACTTTCCCACTAGATTTAAGTCTTGTACAAATGCTTTTGCAAGCAATATTCTAATAGTTTTGTGTTTGACTACATAATCAATCATATCGATTATGATGATTTCAAAATTAGAATCAAGTAGAATTAGATGAGTTGTTCGACTCGACATTTTAGTTCGAATCTGATAGACATAGCTCATGCATTGATGGAAAGGCTATTACCGCAGAGCCTACTAATTCATATCGAATCACTGCATCTTCCATGCATGCTTAAGATAGATAGAAAGAACCCAAGCCGTGTTGCTATGGACCAAAGGATGTGACAAATATATGTGGCAATAAATGGCTCTATAGGTAGAATGAGAAGCCCGATGCAGCTGTGTAGAGCCTGAATGCTAAGCTATCATAGAAGTATAAACCAGAAAAGAAACAGATTCATATTAACTGTAAATATGCCTAAAAAGAAAACTTCGAAAAAGGGAGGGGGAAACAAAGGAAGCAGTGGATAAGGCTATGAAAAATATCAATGTTATCTAATCGTAGATAATAATGAGATCAAGGAAGCAGAATGATCCTCATTTACGAGTGTGCCTCAAGCCTGTCACTCCAAGCTCTTGAATACAAAAAGGCCTGTGTGTCAAATGAGCCTTCCCACGGTAGGCACCCTCTCTATGAGTCCCACTACCTAGTACCTGCTATTCTTGTCACCTCGCACATGGCATCCAACAATGGGTGATCAATCCACCTCTGGCATGCGTGCTACTTGTGACCTATGCATACTGAGTGACTGATAGGGTACCACCCCCAGGCCCCACCAAAGACCTGTGACCCGCTTGGTCATCCCGGCAAGCATCTCGTCACTGATGGCTAGGATCCTAACAGTCACAATTCACTGCGTCTCTGATAGCTTGTCAGGCAGTCATACCGGGTCTCTGCTTGTGATGCACCGGTCCCAGCTTGGGACAGATGTCCACTCTAGTCACCAGCCATTTCCAATACTTGGACTCAGGCCATAATCGCCGTGCCGAGGTCATGCTAGTGCTGAGACTTGGCTCTAGTAAAAGAATAATGTATATTTGGAGACACGTGGAAGCAGAACAGTGGAAGATGTAGCAACGATAGGTACTTTCAAGAAGTAAACATGAATGGACATTTGGAATTGTAAAATGGCAAGTGTATCAAAGGTAGGTGTGTGAATGGAATGTGCAAATAACATGAAGATAAACAAGCAGCAGATGACAATATAGCATGTAAAATTGCAGTGGTTCGTTCAGAGGCTAGAAATTGGAAGGATGCCGATAAAGGTGCAGGCTGTCTTGCTCTCATGTGTATCAATGAATTATCTGCAAAGAGTACATGTATATAGACAAACGAATGAACAAGCTGTGGAATAGTACGAAAGTGACAATGCTAATGGATCCTTGCAAAAAATGAATTTTTGGCGGCCTACCTTATGCTATTCAAAACCACAAAAAATGTACATGTTCTTGAGCAAGCCAAAATGAATCCAGCCATCACAATGGAATGAGGATCTGATCACCATATAGAGAACTGAGCCAAGAAACAAAATAAGAGTTTTTCCTTGAAGCCACCTAAGTGAAGCCAAAGGAAACCAGCACCCAATTATGCCGCGTCTAGGAATAAGATCATGAATAAAAGCATACAAATGATGACATATCGCCTAGTAATTTCCAATTAAGACTGATTTGTAAACATAAACAACTGCTTGTGAGAGTAGTTGCTGATACCCTTCAAGGAAATGCAGTAGAGCCTCCTTTGAAAGACTCGAAAGTAATATAGATGAATTGTAGAATGCCTGTGAGTTACTCTAGTTATATTAGTCTTGAAGCCCTTGGGCGGATCTTCTAGGAAGATATTGAAGAACATTGGGTCCCACGACAGTTTGTGGCCTACCCCTGTTTCATTGGTCTAGTACCATAAGTCCAACTCATATGTCTGTAAATTATTCTGAGCTTAGCAACTATTCCCCAAACAATCAGCCAACTAACAATGAGAGTTTACACACCTATTTATAAGTACTTTCTCAAAGATCCAAGAGGTAGGTTATCATTTTACCTGACCTCAATAATATACATCATTAAGAACTCAAAATGTAGGACATACTTGAAATTTGAACAAGGCACTTTGATGGTCATGTTTAGAAAAATTCATGTATGTGATTTATTGTAAATGACCTGGTATTAAACTGGTATTTGTAGGGGAATCAGTGATGAGGCATTATTTTTGTCAGACATGCGTTGTAGCATACCGATGATTGGCATGGTGGATTCTTTCAATGTCTCGGTCGCTGCTGGGATTCTCATGTACCATGCTGTCCATGATCGCATTGCTAGAACAGTGAGCATCGTAAACCTTTTGCTTCTCTTGCTTGATTGGTTTGTTGCAGATTGCTGCTTGTACGTCGTTTCTACAAGTAGATTTGCAAGAGCAACCATCATCAGTAGCCAATTATTTTTTTATAGATAACTCTTTCTTGCACTAAAGGCACTTCATGTAGTAGGCTGCAACCGAAGAACATCCCAGGATGCTGTTGCTAGCAAACCTTTCTGTTACCTGATTGAAATTGTTTGCATTCTTTTGCTATTGACTGCGAAAACCTTGAAGGCCTTTTCCAGTGTTTGCTTGTTAAAGCTGAATAATCATTTTTATCTGCAGGGCAAACATGGGGATCTGAATATTTGTGAACAAAATATTCTTACTGCAGAATTTTACCTTCGTCATAAATCTCACGCCATCAGTGTATTAGATCATCTGGTTACTAAGAGACAGTGTGGCCAAACGGGTTTATCGACGTCTTCTTTGGATGTAGCAATTAGTCTCGCAGCCTCGTGAGATGTCGAGAACTTTATTCTGAAATTATCATCTATGATGGGCCCCTTATGCCTTTTTTATGTCAGCCAAATCTGATCCATGTCTGAAGAAGTGATATGATAACCATTGATTGGCTCTAATGTCATTGGGCGGCAAGCCTTCAAGTTGATTGGTTTTGCATCATTTTTGTTGATGAAAACCCCAATTGACCAAGTGTAACCAAAGACAGGTATGGTGGTGATTAACCAAAAGTTTGAAGTTCCCCTTTTTCTCAGTGGTTGCAGTATGAGAAACTCTTCCAGACTTCTTGTGTCTGATCACCCTTTCCAGGTAAAAATGGGGAAGGCATTCACAACAAATTTCATATTGCAACAATCTGTTGTACAAAAAGACTATTTTTGTGTGATTTACTCATACCAGCTTTACTACATCGGATCCCATCGGAACTCTGAACTTAAGCGTGCTTGGGCCCGAATATTACTGGAATGGGTGACCTCCCGGGAAGTCCCGGTGCCGTACGCCCTATCGATGTCCCTGCCACACAAACAGGTTCGCACTTGCATCTCCGACTTCTATTTCCACATTTGAAATTTCTTTGGCCTACTAGCATAGACTTCTCAACATCTTCCTATTAAGAAAGCAATGCAAGTTCTGTGACACTTACTTATGGAACCATGAGTAGGTTTATATCTATTTTAATGCTAGTGAGTAATCTAGAGATCTTATTGAGTTACATCCCTTTTCTTGGATTGCATTCGAAGATATAGCACTCTTACAAGTGTCATATTTCCAAGACAATGCAATCCTCAATTTTCTAGTGATGCTTTCTATGCATGCACCTTTTCTTTGAGATCGTTTTGTACATTTGGAAGGTAATGCTTTTCTCAAAATTGTCACTTTGGTCTGACATGTGGCTCAAGGAGACTTCTCAAACTTGTATTTTGATTTAAATGTCATTTAAAGCTTTGTGAGGGTTTTTTTTTTTTTTTTTTTTTTGTTGTGTAGGAAAAGAGACTTGAAATAAAAAATGGATTGAATGGATCTCAAATATCAATTTGGCTCAGTAGGCCATTCAAACTCTTGAATGTTTGAATGGATTGATAACTTATCACTTTGGTAATTGTACGTAATCTAATTCGAGGAAAACATGTATTGTTTGCCCTTCAAACATGTACATCTAAATGTGATTGCTAGTATTTAAACACCAATGTAGAGTAAATAAAGCATTGCATATAAAAATTGGAGTTGATTACTCAACTTTGAGGTGAGGAAGAGGGGCCTTTACCAATATGCCTCTTCTTAAGGGAAACTTCTATTCACCTTTTTATGAACCAGTTATTATTACGTGTTTTTACCTTTATCTTCTAAAGATTAGATCCATATGGTATAGGTTTACCATACTTACGTTTAGGTTGAATGTCACATTATACACGTAGGATGTCAGTGCCCTCGCACTTATTAACCCCAATTGTACATTGTAATGAGGTGGGACCCATCAAATGCCCAACGTTATCTCCCACCTAAAGAGGTGACAGTCCCATGACACCTACCTTGGCAGTTGAATGTGGTGGAAAATTGTGGCGTGCTTGGTGGTTGTGAAAAAGAATGGACGATCTTAGAAAATGCGTGGATGGAATGTCAGTTATGTAAAATCTGAAGCTTATTTAGTGCTCTCTCTTTCCTATGTACATAACATGTAGGAAGGCTGGTGGCGACCATTATTTGCTTTATCAGCTATAGTTTAGAGGAGTATCAAATGGTGTCTCATCCATCCTTTCCAAAGTCACTGTCCCTTGTGATAAAATTTATTTGATGTGGTAAGGGCTTTTGCCAATGAATTTGAGTCTCCTTTTTTCACTTTTATTTTTTACATAGGACTAGATCTCCTAATTGAACATATTTTTTGTGAAGACGACGATCATGCCAAGCCTTGTGACGTGATTTGTCTGCGGCTAATGCATGTATTCCTAGCAAGTAGATTTTGCATAGCTGGTGCAACATTTCATAATGGAGGTGTAACAATCGTGTATCATCCATTTGATCTGATGTGGCCACTCAAAGAGATGGCTCAACCAGCATAACATCTTGGCCATACACCAACCAAATCCTAGATCAATATGGATCTAGCCCTCAAGCAACGGGGAGAGAGACAAATCTAGTCGATAGAAGCGCTTTTCAAAACGACAGCATACGGCCGTAGTACTCTCAATGATTTTCGTAGACAGAGGTGGGATGTTTATATAGAGTAAAGAGACCACTCATACCTATCCATGCACGAAATCCACATGGAAGTTGTTACGTCCATGTCCGATTCAGAGGATTCAAAATAATCCTTGTCGTGGATATTCGGTACTGCAATGTACAAGCTTATTTGCTACACCTCTCCATTCTGGACTAGGTCAGAAATGTATTTAATAACTTTGTGAGGGCTCAGACGAACACAACAACACAAATTGGTGGTTTCCAACATATATTGCGACATAAAATCGCGGAAAAAAATTTCGTCGCATTTCGGAAGATCTGTCGAAAACCTTCTCGAGAAATCTATTGGAAAGGTTTCGTCGGAATCCGACATGTTGGAATTTGATAGATCTTGGTTTTTAACAACCAAATTTATTTTCAAATTTGTCATTGGATTCAACAAATGTCGGTTTCTAACATCCACGTGGACTATGATGTAGATGTTAGAAGACGACGTCCACGTGGAGCAAATCGGGTTTTATAGGACGTCGAATTCCGACAATTTTACTAGTGTGGAAATCCGATGGACAGAGAGCTTTTTAAAACACGTCGAAAAGTTTCAACATCCCTCCGACTGATTTTTCTAGGTTCCAAAAGATGTTGGATTCCGACAAATTTCTACCAGTGTCAGAATCTAACATTGCTTGTAATTTACCAATAGATAGAGAGCTTTTTAAAACCCGTTGAAAATTTCTGACATGTCTCTGACAAATTCTTTTGGGTTTATAGTCTATTGGAGTTCACCGTAATGTAGGGTTGTCGGGATACGACATCTCAGCAAACAAAAAAAAATATTTTATTGTATTTCATGCATTGTTTATGCATGCGTTTTTTTTGAGGAGAGCTGTAGGAGAGCACACATTGAAATCAACTAACGATTTTTTTTAGTGATCATTACAATTATTTTCTTTCTCTCTTTCTCTCTCGTACGTATCTAGGTTGCTTTTTTTCACCAGTTCTCTTCTCCCATTTTCCTTCAAGCTTTCACACGATGGGTTTTATAATGTAATGCTATCATAGACACGTAGATAGCTCTCGATTTTTTGATATTTGGGTAGGATCTAAGCTCTCTTTCATTGGATTAGTATACCATGGATGGATATTTTAGGAAAAATTACAATAAAATTTTTTGAAACAAGGGTTTGAAACATAAAGTGACAAGGGTTTGAAACAAAGATTTTGAACGTTTTTTTGAACAAGGGTTCGAAACGGTTTTTTATTTTTTATTTTTTATTTTAAAAAGTTCATTGTCAGCTTCACTCTCAAATTAACTAAGTGAATAGCGAATAAAAACATTTATCTAGGGCATATAATAAAAATAATTAAAGAGCATATAATGAATCTAAGCTATGTTTCAAACATATGAAAGTTACGTTCCATTCACTTTCAAATCACAAATAATTGAAATTCGAACATTAAACCAACATAATTGAAATGTGTGTATCGATGTTTAAACGGAACCATATATATTACATGATGTTGTGAGACTTGTCTACACTATTCATCATTAGAGGCACCATGGTCATCATCAAAGACAGTGGTCATTATCATTGAGACTCGTAGATGCCACATGCTTTGGAGTTGCGCTTGTCTACATCAATACAAACAACAAAATTGACAATAATAAGTTTTGGACCACCGATCAATCTACCAATGATTTATAAATATGATTAAATTTGATGGATATAGTGATGAATGTAACTCACTGTGAGGTGGATGCCCCGATGGGCTAGCTCTGTCACCAAACCAGTCATATGATGTGCGAAATGCAATGTCATACTCCACCTTGGTGGGATCACGTCCGAAGTCGTGAAACTGTCGAAAATAGCAAAAATGAATGACAAGTTAAAAATGAATCACAAAAAATAGATCCATATCCGATGGCACTAAAAAATGAGTTATAGAATATAAATGAGTTACATCATTTGGGCTTGTAGGCCCACCTTTCTGCTAAATTCTAGCTTAGGATTTCCCATGCCATGAGTCAATCTACCCACCGTAGCGTTCTTTTGCAGACGGTATTTTTCTTGATCCGTGGCCTCATCTTTGTAGGCCTTCTTGTGTACTTTTTCACATGTGTGAGGACTCTCAATTCAATGTGGTTGATCTTCTAAGGTGGGTGGCACATAGATCTACACAAGATTGATTCACACAATTTAGATTGACAATTCTAAGACAAGAGCACACAAAACATGCATCAATCATTCAACATGTATCATTCACTATGAGAGACCACTTTTGAAAAAAAAAAACTAAGCATGGAATTAGCTTACTCTCGAGTAGAGAGAGAATGTACATGAGGCACTCAAGTAGAGAGAGAATGTGGAGACAAAACTAGGTGTAGAAGCTCTCAATCTCTTCAAAAAACTTAGTACAAATGAAATCTCTCACTCTTTAATAGTAGTTTGAGATCTGAGAGGAATAGTAAGCAAGTAAAATGATTGAATCTCTTACATAGCACCTCAAAATTTGATTGATCTAGTGAGTTGTCCCCTCCTACATGTGATTGGACCAATTCTATGCATCTCTCTCTTTTGATTGGTCACATGACAACATTACAACATCAAAAGACATGTTGCTAGCCCTCTATCATCATGCCAAATGTCAAAGGCCTACACTACCTCAAGCTAAGTCAAAGCTACTTTTGGCCTAATCACCTACTAACATATGTATTTTTGGCATAGGACACCCAAAACTCAAGTTTATGGCCTTTTGACTATTCAAACTCAACATAAATGAACTAAAATGATTATGCCTACCTTTCACACGTGGGAACATGCTCCACACATGTGAGATTTACATATGTGCATGAAATTGCAAAATACTCAAGTTAGATTTTGCCTATTCTTCACACTTCCAATCTGCCTTGAAACACTAGGCACATGCTTTGACTTGGCTGTCCAATGTGTATCACGCACGATATTTCTCTTATGTTGAATCCATTTGCTCATATTTTTGAATGTAGCTCTTGGATCAAACTCATTTTCTTGCAAGAATTCTTCCTGCAACTCCTGCATAATCTTGGATTTTGATTCTCTAGATTGTTCACTCCATTTTTAAAATAATCTTGTTCCAAAATGATGGGAACATAACAAATGGAATTTATTTATAAAACTTGTACTCTTTTCATCCCTCAGTACATTCCCTTCGACATTCAAATTGTAGTGAGGGTTGGAAGAAGATTTGTAGCTAGGAGCGGGTGGAGATGAAGGGCCTCTTTTGGCGTCTTCTTGTGTGCTTAACAAATTCAAATCTGCCGCCCTTTGTTTGGGCGACATGGATTCAGCAAGGCTAGCGGCATAATCTTCATATAGGATCTTGACCTATGACGACCACTACTACTACCACTTCCACCTCCACTCCATTCATGGTTGTGTGCAAAAAAAAATGAACAACTTGGTGGTAGTAAGGCATGTGACAACGATGCAAAAAAAAGTCTTCAAAAAAATAGAATTTTTTTTGGCAACGTACACAATGAATCATTAAATGGGAATATCTGCAAATGTTGGATCATAATCAAATCGCTTATGTAACCTACATTTCAACAATAACAATTTCAGGAAACATCTTTAGCAAATAAAATTTTGAATACAATTTGAAACGTTTGAGAAAATTTTGAAACACTTTTGTTCTTGTATACAGTGATCCATTGACAATACCAACAATAACAATAATAACAAATAATTGAGAATATCTGTGGATGTTGAGAAATCTTGCCTAAGTCACCTGCATTTTCAAGATCAACAATTTTACTAAGGACCAAAATAAAAAAAATATATAATACAACTTGAAACGCCAAAATAACTATGATTTCTAGTAAGTGCCATCAATTCTTTTTACGTTTAGAAGCTATCGAGCTACATGCAATCATATAGTACTTACTAGTCTCTAATTGCCCTGTCTCAGATAATCAACTCTCTATTTCATCTAAAAAAACTAGTCCTCAAAATCAATTGAACCGTAATCGACAATTTTCTATTAGTTCTAGCCATAAATAGTAATGATGGTCCTTAGCTATAGTATAACTGTTTTTATTAATGTTTGTGTAGCTCATTAGACGGAGAATCTTGTGATAAGGGTAGAAATGTCAATAAGGTAAATTTATGTGTGAAGTCAATTTACCATATTGTGTTAACTATTACCGAATTTTACAAAAAATAACCTAATTGCAATTCTTTGTAGGCTAACTATTATCAAGAACGAATGTGGTGCACCTGCATCAAATGTGACGGGCATGTAATGTGTCAAAGACACAATGTCAATGAACACTTGTGGAAGTATGGAAGTAGAGTAGATGGTCAAACATCAAATCCAAAAGGGATTGAAGTTTGTTTTAAAAGCTTACACATTTATTAAATTTTTTTTAATATTAAAATATTTATGTAACCATTGACTTGTTTCGATAACACATTCTCTGTCGACTTGTTTAGGCACCATCGAATGCCAATAGATGGGTTTGATCCGTTAATAAACAGAAGAAGCTAGTAGATTGCTACAAACATATGATGAGGAAGACATTACAGTTGAAGATGATGCTCATGATGATGATACTAAGGTACTACATGACAAAGCAATGCATGACATGTTTGAGTCATATTTTACAACCAACCATGACAATGAACATGCACACTCAACGAGTGGAGAGAACATGGATGAAAGTGAAGAGTTGCATGACAATGAAAATGAAATATTCTTACGCAAAGATGCCAACATTCTCTTATATCTAGGACTATCTTTTTCTCGACTGGCAACAACACCTCCTTCTAAACCTACAAGTTACGTACAAATGGAGTTCTAGTAGTGTTATGTCATTGTTCAGGTATGCATAAACCCTAAACGCATTATAGAGTTATGCACCCATTTTTACAACAACAATATTATTTTATAGTTTATTACAAAAAATACTTCCAAAAGACAATGTGATGCCGAGAACGCGAAACGAAGCTCAAAATATGTAAATGAATTACAAAAAGATTCATGCATGTCCAATTGACCACATTTTATATAGGGGTGTGCATTCAGAAAAAGATCAATGTCCAACATATAACACACCACGGTACAGAATAGACGTGCAAGGATCAAGAGTGCCACAAAAAGTGTTATATCATTTTCCTGTCATTCCACGACTACAATGCTTGTTTTGATGTAGGTCTTTGGCACAACTTGTAGATTGGCATGTTAAGAATCAATCTAGGATGATGTAATGCTTGTACTAGGTGACTCACCTGTGATCGAGTTAAAAAAAAAACCTCATCATTTACGATTTGGTTTAGCAATGGATGGCATAAATCCTTTTGGTGTTCGAGCCTCACCATGGTCCACGTTTAACTATAATATTCCTCTATGGTTGAGCATAAAAATGAGGCATTTGTTTCAAGCTCTTTTGGTTCTAGCGCACCAAGGTTATGGTGTGATGAAGGTGACGAACATGTTAAAAGTGAATTATCGCAAGGAAAAGGCGTCATAAAAAAATTGTCAATACTATTATGCGAGAAAATTGGAATGTTCATTTTATATAACTGTGGAAGTATGGACAAGTGGATTTCGAAGTACGAAGAAGCTAAAAAGGAGAGAAGTGTGGCCTTGAGACACAAAAAACAAAAACACTCTTATAGGAGAAAGAATAGGATGATGACTAATTATTTGCATGAGAATGAAGAACCTTCAGAACAATTACCTCAACGATGCACATGCGAATAAATTTATGAAACTCTCGAAAAAGTATGTGAATGAATTTATGAAACTCCTAATAGAAAATGGTGAACACTAGTAAGATACCATCATAGATAGCATTATCAATTCCGAAAAGCCCAAAAAGAGAGGAGATTTTCCCTTCTAATACCTACCGATCAACTCCTATCAAAGGTAGAGGCGTGCTGTAAAATAGTATGGTTTCAAGCTCAACTCATTTCAAATCACTAAATGTTCTACTGTCTATGAAGTTATGCAGCTCCGTATCATTGAATGAGGCATAACAAGATCACTATCTATTCGAATGTAATATGTTGTCCTTGATTCTTACAATCAATAGATGAGGTCTAGGGCAAATACGTATGACCTTGGAATATGGTGTTAGGGTTTGCTAGGTTTTCTTTTGAAACCATTACTATATGGGTTATTATGGTGTTAACATGATATATTGCTCTTCGGTACCGATACTAGAAGGGTTTGCGACTTACCACATTAGCAAGATGATCATGACTAACTCTCAAGAAGAATCTTCAGCACGTATTTAGGTATTATACTACACCTACCCTACTTTTTGACACATGTGCTACTATGTTCACAATTCTAAGAGTTGGTTGGGTACTAATAAACCGAAAACATTCAGTTTGTTCTTGAGCATTATTTAGGTCTTTCAACCTAATACTACTCTTTGCTTGAATTTGATACTGAAAAAATCACCTTCAAATTAGCATAACAGAAATTAGGGTTTCTACATTGGATAAAATAATAGTGAAAAACTTATATGCAATGTTTGGACTCTAAGAAATAACCATAGACCTATAGAACATAGAAGTTAATAATAATATTAATACAAAGAATATTGTTTACATGAAATTCACACAAAATCAACTTTATCTGAAAAGCTGCCAACCACCAAATATCATTTTTTGATTAGACACTGAAGTTGAAATATGCCTTATGTTTTGAATTTGAAAGTGCTCCATTCATGATTGTAAGACTAACTCTCTCCATTTTTTGTCCTTTAAGAATCTCAAATTCATCCAACTTTAGAACCACTATTCACTTTCTCATTTAATGTAATGCTATAAAATTCTATTAGGAAATATGAACAACTGATTAATATCAATAAAGGAATTGTTGGAATTGTCATATTATGAACCTCCCTTTGAGCAATATACTTCATATCATCATTACTATTTGTGCTCACTCAAAGAAATGTGTACTATTTTAGTCCGTTTTTTGAGGACTTTTTTTGTTCTCCAATTAGTTTTTCAAGTTCATCTGTGTTTCATGATACTCCCTTGATATTTGCTTCATTTTTTCTTTTAAAAAATATATTCTTTGCATTGAATATGCATTACCATATGTTTTCAAGTTCTCACACTAACTTAAATGACCACATTTTTCATAGCACCACATACAAATTATCAACTGGGTAATTGAGTGGAAATCATGATGTTTTAATGTATGTGGATCAATAGGAATATGTTTCCAATGAACAAAATCCAAATGATTTAGTTTTTCTTCCCTACGATGGATCATCTTAGAAGTTGACAATTTTGATTCTTTGAAATTCCTTGTTCGAAGAGGACCATACTCTGCAAGAAGATCCGCATGAAGATGATAAAGCTTAGTCATTATAGAAAAAAAGTAATAAACAGTACGATGACAATAAGATATGAATAAAAAGTAAAATAAGATCAAATATAGTAGAAAACTCATCTGAATATATGGACATGCCATATCGTCTTTGGAGATGGAGATTGCGGCAAGCAAATGTTCATCTTTGGAGAGGTGGCAGCCACATCTTTGAATGGGTGTTGGTTTTTAAAATTTCCACCTTTATTGTTTGTAAATGTTGTTTTTTGAATTTTTCCAAATATTGAGAGAGAGTAATTTAACATTTCAACTGTGGTTAACTATGATTAAGCATAAGTTATTTTTTATGTGACTATAATAGTTAGATTGGTTTGCATTAAAAATAGTACAGGGAGATGCATAAAGAAGTTACGAACACGTTATTCTAATTAATTTATTATGTATCTCTCTCCTACGTGTCATTCCTTGTAGGGCCCATTCTTTGTCCATTTTTCTCTAATGCTAGTTAGATTGGTTTGCATTAAAAATAGTACACAGGGAGATGCATAAAAAAGTTACAAACATGTTATTCTAATCAATTTATTATGTATCTCTCTCCTACATGTCATTTCTTGTAGGGCCCATTCTTTGTCCATTTTTCTCTAATGCATGCATGTAATACACATGCTTGTACCACATGCATGTGGTCATCAGTCCACATGGTCCTATTCGGCTATTACTAAAATTAGGTCCACCCCCTATGTCCAAGTGTAGAAGATCAATCTTGCAATAATCTCACAACCTATCAACCATCATAATCACATAAACAAAAGAAAGTAGTGTACCATCACCCAAGCAACTCTTTACAACTATATATTAGTCAAAGAGGGAAAAATACTACATATATAGACACTCACTTTTCGGGTGATTCTGCTGCATGGTAAAATGGATCATGTTATGAGACAACTGTCACATAAGCAAACGTCGAAAAATTACTAAAACTAAAAATGTACATCAGATTATGAAATAAATCGGGTTTACTATTTTTAATACTCTCGTGTAAGCTTTAGTTTATTTTACATACGTTGTTCTTTTGTCTAAAAAACTCCAATTTATCAGCATTTAAAATTTTAGTGAGTATATTTGCTAGCTTTAGTCCTATAATGCACTACATCAATCTCACCAGATAACAACTTTTTTCTAATGAAATGATATTTGATCTCTGTATGTTTAGTGCGTGCATGAAATACATGATTTTTAGCTAGTCGAATGATATTTTGGCTATCACACTTAATGAAATGATATTTGATCTCTGTATGTTTAGTGCGTGCATGAAATACATGATTTTTAGCTAGTTGAATGATATTTTGGCTATCACACTTGATCATTAAAAGCTTACTCTGCAAGATGCCAATATCTTTCATGATCCTTCTTAGCCAAACTACTTCTTGCATAGCTAAGCATAGAGCTTTGTATTCGTCTTCTGTCATAAAAAGAGCGATTGTTTCATGTTTTTGCTGGACCAAGAAAACGTACCATCGCCAAAATAAAAAATGTAGCAAGTGGTGGATCTTATGTCATCCATACAACCTACCCAATCTGGTCTACATAGCCTTGTAAAACTTGTCAAGCATGTTGTCTCTTACACAACAATCCATGGGTGGGTGTTCTCGAAATATAATGAAGAATTCTCTTTGCGGCCTGCAATTTGTTTCCCTAGGTGTAGCCATGAATTGACTTATCAAGCTTACAACATAGCTTATACCAAGACGCGTAGTTGTAAAATAGATTAAAGAACCAACTAATTGATAAAACAATGTAGCATCAACTAGTGTATTTGCATCCTGATTAGGTAACTTCTTACCAACCTCCACAGGTTTAGAAACTGGCTTACTGTCACTGCAAAGACCACTAGGAAAAATCCCTAAGAGGAGGATAGGTAAACACAACAAGAGACATGTAGGAGCAAGCCTCCCAACCAAACCTAGATCAATCTTGGATCTAGCCCTTTTACATTTCAAGTGTGTGACCGACCCTAGTCTCCGGGGCGCTGGCATGCCAAGGCGAGTGCCAGGACAACATTCCAGCAAGGGAGGCTGAGACTTGGTTGGAGCTCGCCCTGAGTCGCAACCCTCACTCCCCTATAGTATTGGTGGGATTCGGCACCCCCCCTCATAGCAAGCACTCTATCCAGGCTCGTAAAGCACGTTTCTCTCTCTCTAGAATTTTCTCTCTCTAGATTTTATTGATCCCCAGGCTTCCTTTAATCATGCCTAGATTGTGTGAGGTGATTGCACATCAATCTGAGCTCTCTGGACTTCGCTAGAACCAATCAAAGATTTTCAGCCTTAGGAACTTGGCGCCGGTTGAATTCTGGTCACAGTGGTGCCGTGAGCGACGCCAGCGCCATTGGCACCGGGAGCAGCAGGGGCGCTGCTGGCGCCGGGGACAATGCTGGCGCCGGAAGTAAAGCTTATAAAAGTAGCTTTACAACATCCACCCCACCTTTATAAAATCTGATGTCCTCATCAGATGTCAGATTAAAGTAAATGTGTCGCCCAATTAAAATAAATATACATTTAAGGTACTTGGCAGAGTACTCAATTTACTGGCCACTTTTTATTAACATTGAAGCTGGCACACCACAAGTCGGAGGCTTAGCTTTTTGTACTGAAAAATTACATAACTTGAAAATATCTCTTTGTCTGGGAAAAGCGTAGATTTTATATCGCTTTTGTAAAACCCAAAAACCTTATTAACTGGTGATAGAGGCCTTTTTGTGAAATGTTTGCCCCTGTCGCTTCTGACTTTTTGACTTTGGAACTCCTTTGAGCTCCTGATTTGTCCTTGATGCACTTTGTGTTGAGCTCCCTGAGCTCCACATTTGATCAGTTCCGCACAGGTATCAAGGCTCCCTGAGCCAAAGGATGTATCGTTTGATTGCCCACTTTATGGTCCACTCCGTGTTTTATTGCTTCTGCACCTTGATTTCTCTCCTTGTCCTAGCCTGATCTTGATACTTTTCCTTCTTGGCTCTTTAAGGTAGGCAAAAATTGAGTACTCCGCAATGCACCTCTCACTTAGCTTGAAGTAGCTCTTTGAATCAGTCCAAATGTAATCATTGACCTCGTGGAAAGCCAAAGGGTCGCACCAGTTTGATCCGCATATGAACTATCTCTTCACATTTGTTTGAAGCACCATGTCCATCGCGCAAAACTTGACTTTCACAATTCCATAACTGGTCAGTTGCCTCACAGTCAAAACAAGAAGTGTACATCGAGCTTGGCTTCAAGTAGCTCTCTTTGAATCAGACACATGCACCCAGAGTTTGCACTAGTCCGATCTCAATACGAACTGTCCCTTAGCGCCCGTTCGAAATACCAAGTCTCTCATGCAAGACTCAACTTTCACAGTTCCTTCATTGATCAGCTGCCTTACACGTAACACAACCCAGTGTACTCATATGTTTCCTCATCATTGCTGGTCCAGAGAAAGCCTATAACAAGCTTTCCTTCCCACAACAAAAACTTGTCAACTTATTAGGTCCAAAGTTCGCCAGTCTCCTTGTGTGAGTATGGCTAGGTCACCTTGAATTTGCCCCCGTTTTGATCAACTTTCATTCAAAATCTGCCCCAAGAGAGAGGTGTGTGTGATAGTTCCCCTCCACTTTTAAAATCAGTTGATCGGACTTACAGTAGAGTTCTTCGGACAAAAAGTGTTTCCAACACTTTGCTTCCCATCTGCTAGGATTATGGCTCGATCCAACTTGTTGCCCATCTCTGAAGAGGATCCTAGTCTTTTCCCTTTGAGGAAAAATCCAACTGATACTGGATATCACCCATGCTCAGTGAGTTTCAGTTCCGAAGGTGGCCGTCCCAAAATGAAGACCAACTGCTCCATAGAAGATCTCCCCTGAAATTGCCCTTTCCAACTTTTGACTTCTTGCTTGCGTCTGGTGGGCGTTGTCGCAAATGAAACTAACCCAAGAAACAGGCTAGCCATCCATCCTTTGCAAACATTGAGTCGTTTCGTTGCCGTTCACGTGCGAGTACTTGAACTACAAATTCGCCCCACAGATTCTGTAGTCCTCTTTGTTTGCTGCTGTCAGCCTTCAAAAGAAAGGTTCCTTCTCGAGCCATCAGCTCCTTGTATCACAAGCAATCATGCAAACCAGGAAAAGCACGAGTACTAAGACTCACCACGAATACATACAAGTAAGACACTCAGGGAGGTTTACTAACAAGTAACAAAGACAAGGTCCTCCTTTGAGATGGTCCTGCCAACGGACCTTTGCCTGGCCGCGTCCATACAAATCGATCACAGAATCAGCCCACATATGACACCCCTCCAACTATCCGTGCTTTCACCATTAAGCAGCACATTGCCTCAGTCACGCCCCATCACTTTTTGGTCGATAGCCCTTATAGCTAAACGATCGGCAACTATCCCGCACCGGCAGCTAACCACCTGTGCTTTACACCCGAATTCGAGCAGCATCTCTGTATCAATGGTTAACCCATACAGTTCGAATATGTCGCCCCGCACCCCACAAGGCACAGACCGTGCTTACACCAACCTAATGGCAGCACACTGTCTCATCTGTCCTACGTGCAGACAGCGCCAAGCCCGAACCGCGAGAACTGACTGTGCTTACACCTCAAGGGTAGCACCTTGACTCATCAAGTCCCCCGTTCTGCTGACTACCCCGACCGGGGACGCACCCGTGCTTACACTGTGGGCAGCACCTTGCACAACAATTGTCTTGATGAACCCCAAACAGTGGCCATTTCCGTGAGATCCGCATAGCTGACCGGCCAGTCGGCTCTGATACCACATGTAGCGCAGACATCCCAAAGGGAGCCCGGGAACCACGACTTAGCTTCCCAGCCTTCAACTCTTGCCATCCAAACCCACTTGACATACAAGCAGCCAACTCGCCAACAACGATCAAACTTCTCCAACTGGAAGTTCAAAAACCAACATTGAGATCCAACCTGGCGCCATGCCAGATCGGGGGTCCCGATGTGGGTGACTTCCCTCCAAGCAAGCCGCCCGACATACATCAAACTTAACCAACTCGAAGCTTTGTTACAAACGAGTAACATCCATTCCAAGCAAGCGGTCTGACTTACATCAGACTTAAGCAACTGAAAGCTTCATCACGAGCGCTGGAAGACAACCTGGGGCCACGCCAGACTGGACAGCCATAAACAGGTAACTTCCACCCAAGCAAGCCATCCAACTCAGCCGACAGGTTAGAGCCCGTTCCCCAAGAGCTTAACCTATTCACGTTCATGCAAGGAACATTCAGAACCACAAGCCGTGACAGATATGGAGACAACCAGTTCCTGGACCAAATGGTCCCAACAGCATACCGCTAGCGCCACGGACCGAATGGTCCCGACGACATACTGCTGACGTCCCGGGATACGACCCTCAACTATGTGCCAACTTAAAAATTTTGAAGCGGCCTTACAACTGGCGCTTTTACCGAACATTGAAACCCAGAAGGTAATCAGAGTTGGTTTGAGAAAAATCCCACTTTATTGATAAATCTGAGAAGGTTACATTTCAAATGTGTGACCGACCCTAGTCTCCGGGGCGCTGGCATGCTAAGGCGAGTGCCAGGACAACATTCCAGCAAGGGAGGCTGAGACTTGGTTGAGGCTTGCCTTGAGTCGCAACCCGCACTCCCCTATAGTATTGGTGGGATTCGGCACCCCCCCCTCATAGCAAGCACTTTACCTAGGCTGGTAAAGCACATTTTTCTCTCTCTCTAGGATTCTCTCTCTAGATTTTATTGATCCCCAGACTTCCTTTAATCATGCCTAGATCGTGTGAGGTGATTGCACATCGATCTGAGCTCTCTGGACTTCGCTAGAACCGATCAAAGATTTTCAGCCATAGGAATTTGGCGCCGGCTGGATTCTGGTCACAGTGGCGCCGGGAGCAGCAGGGGCTCTGCTGGCGCCGGGGACAATGCTGGCGCCAGTGGCGCCGGAAGTAAAGCTTATAAAGGTAGCTTCATAACAGTGCGTCCACGGTCGGGGTGGTCGGCATAACGGGGGACTTGATGAGTCAAAGTGTTGCCCTCGAGGTATAAGCACGGTCAGTTCCTGCGGTTCAGGCCTGGCGCTGTCTGCACGTAGGGCAAATGAGGCAAAGTGCTGCCTAGGTAGGTGAAAGCACGGTCTGTGCCTTGTGGGTGCGAGGCGACATATTCGAACTGTACGGGTTAATCATTGATACAGAGATGCTGCTCGAATTCGGGTGTAAAGCACGGGTGGTTGGCAACAAGTTGGATTGAGCCATAATCCTAGCAGATGGGAAGCAAAGTGTTGGAAACGCTTTTTGTCCGAAGACCTCTACTCTAAGTCCGGTCAGCTGATTTTATAAGTGGAGGGGGAACTATCACACACACCTCTCTCTTGGGGCAAATTTTGAATGAAAGTTGATCAAATCGGGGGCAAATTCAAGGTGTCCTAGCCATACTCACACGAGGAGACTGGCGTACTTTGGACCTAATAAGTTGACAAGTTTTTGTTGTGGGAAGGAAAGCTTGTTATAGGCTTTCTCTGGACCAGCAATGATGAGGAAACATATGAGTACACTGGGTTGTGTTACGTGTAAGGCAGCTGATCAATGAAGGAACTGTAAAAGTTGAGTCTTGCATGAGAGATTTGGTATTTCGAACGGACGCTAAGGGACAGTTCGTATTGAGATCGGACTAGTGCAAACTCTGGGTGCATGTGTCTGATTCAAAGAGAGCTACTTGAAGCCAAGCTCGATGTACACTTCTTTTTTTGACTGTGAGGCAACTGACCAGTGGTGGAATTGTGAAAGTCAAGTTTTGCGCGATGGACATGGTGCTTCAAACAAACGCGAAGAGATAGTTCGTATGTGGATACCTGTGCGGAGCTGATCAAATCTGGAGCTCAGGGAGCTCAACACAAAGTGCATCAAGGACAAATCAGGAGCTCAAAGGAGTTCCAAAGTCAAAAAGTCACAAGCGACAAGGGCGAACATTTTACAAAAAGGCCTTTATCACCAGTTAATAAGGTTCTTGAGTTTTACGTAAGCGATATAAAATCTACGCTTTTCCCAGACAAAGTGATATTTTCAAGTTTTGTGATTTTTCAGGAGAAAGAGCTGAGCCTCCGACTTGTGGTGTGCCAGCTTCAATGTTAATAAAAGTGGCCAGTAAATTGAGTACTGTGCCAAGTAGATCAAATGTATAGTTAATTTTAATCGGGAGGCATCTTTACTTTAATCTGACATTTGATGAGGACATCAGATTTTATAAAGGTGGAGTGGATGTTGTAAAGTTACCTTTACAAGCTTTACTTTCGGCGCCACCGGCGCCAGCATTGTCCCTGGCGCCAGCAGCGGCCCTGCCACTCTCGGCGCCACTGTGACTAGACTTCAGCCGACGCCAAGTTCCTATGGCTGAAAATCTTTGATCGGTTCTATCGAAGTCCAGAGAGCTCAGATCAATTTGCAATCATCTCACACGATCTAGGCATGATTAAAGGAAGCCTGAGTATCCATAAATTCTAGAGAGAGAAAATCTTAGAGAGAGAAAACATGCTTTACCAGCTTGGGTAGAGTACTTGGTATGAGGGGAGGTGGCGAATCCCACCAATACTATTGTAACCTTCTCAGATTTATCAATAAAGTGGGATTTTTCTCAAACTGACTCTGATTACCTTCTGGGTTTCAGTGTTCGGTAAAAGCGCCAGTTGTAAGGCCGCTTCAAAATTTTTAAGTTGGCACATAGTTGAGGGTCGTATCCTGGGACGCCAGCGGTATGCCGTTGGGACCATTCGGTCCGTGGCGCGAGCGGTATGCTGTTGGGACCATTTGGTCCAAGAACTGGTTGTCTCCATATCTGTCGCGGCTTGTGGTTCTGAGTGTTCCTTACATGAACGTGAATGGGTTAAGCTCTTGGAGAACGGGCTCTAACCTGTCGGCTGAGTTGGATGGCTTGCTTGGGTGGAAGTTACCTGTTTATGGCTGCCCAGTCTGGCGTGGCGCCAGGTAGGCTTCCAGCACTAGTGAAAAGTCTGATGTAAGTCAGACTGCTTGCTTGGAATGGATGTTACTCGTTTGTAACGAAGCTTCGAGTTGGTTAAGTTTGATGTATGTCGGGCGGCTTGCTTGGAGGGAAGTCACCCACATCGGGACCCCCGATCTGGCATGGCGCCAGGTTGGATCTCAATGTTGGTTTTTTGAACTTCCAGTTGGAGAAGTCTGATCATTGTTGGCGAGTTGGCTGCTTGTATGTCAAGTGAGTTTGGATGGCAAGAATTGAAAGCTAGGAAGCTAAGTCGTGGTTCCCGGCTCCCTTTGGGATGCCTGCGCTACAGGACGCCAGCGGTATGCCGTCGGGACCATTCGGTCCGTGGCGCCAGCGGTATGCTGTCGGGACCATTTGGTCCAGGAATTGGTTGTTTCCATATCTGTTGCGGCTTGTGGTTGTTCCTTGCATGAACGTGAATGGGTTAAGCTCTTGGGGAACGGACTCTAACCTGTCGGCTGAGTTGGATGGCTTGCTTGGGTGGAAGTTACCTGTTTATGGCTGTCCAGTCTGGCGTGGTGCCAAGTTGGCTTCCAGCGCTCGTGACGAAGCTTTGAGTTGGTTATGTCTGATGTAAGTCAGACGACTTGCTTGGAAATGATGTTACTCGTTTGTAACGAAGCTTCGAGTTGGTTAAGTTTGATGTATGTCGGACGGCTGGCTTGGCGGGAAGTCACCCGCATCGGGACCCCCGATCTGGCATGGCGCCAAATTGGATCTCAATGTTGGTTTCGAAACTTCAAGTTGGTTAAGTGTGATCGTTGTTGGCGAGTTGGCTGCTTGTATGTCAAGTGGGTTTGGACGGCAAGAGTTGAAGGCTGGAAAACTAAGTCGTGGTTCCCGGCTCCCTTTGGGATGCCTGCGCTACAGGAGGTGGCGAATTCCACCAATACTATAGGGGAGTGCGGGTTGCGACTCAGGGCGAGCTCCAACCAAGTCTCAGCCTCCCTTGCTGGAATGTTGTCATGGCTCTCGCCTTGGCATGCCAGCGCCCCGGAGACTAGGGTCGGTCACACACTTGAAATGTAACCTTCTCAGATTTATGAATAAAGTGAGATTTTCCTAAAACTGACTCTGATTACCTTCTGGGTTTCAGTGTTCGGTAAAAGTGCCAGATGTAAGGCCGCTTCAAACTTTTTGATCTGGCACATAGCTGAGGTTCGTATCCCGGGACGCCAGCGGTATGCCGTCGGGACCATTCGGTTCGTGGTGCCAACGGTATGCTGTCTGGACCATTTGGTCCAGGAACTGGTTGTTTCCATATCTGTCGCGGCTTGTGGTTTTGAGTGTTCCTTGCATGAACGTGAATAGGTTAAGCTCTTGGGGAACGGGCTCTAACCTGTCGGCTGAGTTAGATGACTTGCTTGGGTGGAAGTTACCTGTTTATGGCTGTCCAGTCTGGCGTGGCGCCAGGTTGGCTTCCAGCGCTCGTGACGAAGCTTTCAGTTGGTTAAGTCTGATGTAAGTCAGATTGCTTGCTTGGAATGGATGTTACTCGTTTGTAATGAAGCTTCGAGTTGGTTAAGTTTGATTTATGTCGGGCGGCTTGCTTGGAGAGAAGTCACCGACATCAGGACCCCCGATCTGGCATGGCGCCAAGTTGGATCTCAATGTTGGTGTAGCGCAGGCATCCCAAAGGGAGCCAGGAACCACGACTTAGCTTCCCAGCCTTCAACTCTTGCCATCCAAACCCACTTGACATACAAGCAGCCAACTCGCCAACAACGATCAGACTTAACCAACTTGAAGTTTCGAAAACCAACATTGAGATCCAACCTAGCGCCATGCCAGATCGGGGGTCCCGATGTGGGTGACTTCCCTCCAAGCAAGCCGCCCGACATACATCAAACTTAACCAACTCGAAGCTTTGTTACAAACGAGTAACATCCATTCCAAGCAAGCGGTCTGACTTACATCAGACTTAAGCAACTGAAAGCTTCATCACGAGCGCTGGAAGACAACCTGGGGCCACGCCAGACTGGACAGCCATAAACAGGTAACTTCCACCCAAGCAAGCCATCCAACTCAGCCGACAGGTTAGAGCCCGTTCCCCAAGAGCTTAACCTATTCACGTTCATGCAAGGAACATTCAGAACCACAAGCCGTGACAGATATGGAGACAACCAGTTCCTGGACCAAATGGTCCCAACAGCATACCGCTAGCGCCACGGACCGAATGGTCCCGACGACATACTGCTGACGTCCCGGGATACGACCCTCAACTATGTGCCAACTTAAAAATTTTGAAGCGGCCTTACAACTGGCGCTTTTACCGAACATTGAAACCCAGAAGGTAATCAGAGTCAGTTTGAGGAAAATCCCACTTTATTGATAAATCTGAGAAGGTTACATTTCAAGTGTGTGACCGACCCTAGTCTCTGGGGCGCTTAGCATGCCAAGGGCGAGAGCCATGACAACATTCCAGCAAGGGAGGCTAAGACTTGGTTGGAGCTCGCCCTGAGTCGCAACCGCACTCCCCTATAGTATTGGTGTGATTCGGCACCTCCCCTCATACCAAGCACTTTACCCAAGCTGGTGAAGCACGTTTTTCTCTCTTTAGGATTTTCTCTTTCTAGAAAGTCATTTTCTCTCTCTGGATTTTATTGATCCCCAGGCTTCCTTTAATCATGCCTAGATCGTGTGAGGTGATTGCACATCGATCTGAGCTCTCTGGACTTCGTTAGAACCGATCAAAGATTTTCAGCCATAAGAACTTGGCGCCGGCTGGATTCTGGTCACAGTGGCGCCGTGAGCGACATCGGCGCCAGGAGCAGCAGGGACGCTGCTGGCGTCGGGGACATAGCTGGCGCCGGAAGTAAAGCTTGTAAAGGTAGCTTTATAACAGTTGGTTAAGTTTGATCGTTGTTGGCGAGTTGGCTGCCTGTATGTCAAGTCGGTTTGGACGACAAGAGTTGGAAGGCTGGGAAGGTAAGTTGTGGTTCCCGGCTCCCTTTAGGATACCTGCGCTACACGGGCAGGGCGACAGGTAGCATCATGGCCACACCTAGGGACACGCATTGCGTGCATAAATGGGTCGCGGCCAAACTGGCCGTGCCAGTCAAATACGAGGCCTTGAGACCTCTCTCTCTCTCTCTCTCTCTAGAGAGAGGTCCTTCCGGCCACGTAAGTGATCTCAACCGTCAATAGTTGGCATGGAACGAGGCCCTAAGATCCATGATGGGGCACGTGTGATGAGCCGGTACCACGGATCCTCAAGGAAACTTCACTACACCTGAGAAACTCTGAGCCCGCCTACTTGGATGTCTGCCACGTTTCAATTGTCCATTCGATCTGGCCGTTGCAAAGAGACCTGGCCAACGTGCTGAACTGAAGCCGGGGCAGGAGGCAAAAAAGGCTTGGATGGCGATGGCGGGAAGGTAAGTCTTACACGTCGTAATAGTAATAGTATAATATAATGAATGGAGAAGGAGAACGGAGAAGCGGAACTGGAGCGATAATGGTTGATTGATAATATTCATGTATGATCTCTTTCAGAAGCTTCCGAGGATGATGGATGTAAGTAAGAGTTCTGTTTCTGAAGAATTGCATCAATGACCGAAAAGACATGTTTGTTGTATTTTTTTTGAGAATAAGAGCCTAGAGGCTTTGTTTTATTGATTTTCAGATCTCACCGAGACGACATATTTGTTGTATTTTCTTCAGAAATAACAGGCCCTGTTTCATTGATTTGCTCACTGCCGTAAGATCTGATCGGAACTGACTGAGACGTGTATTTGTTGTATGTTTTAGAGAAAAGAACAGGCTCTATTAAACGGATCTTCTGTGGAAGTCGTGGAGATTGTTCTGATTTGTGCTTTATTCAGTAATAGCCGCTGCGACAGCTTTCTTGTTGCTAAAAGTGCAGAAGATATGGAGATTCTGGAACGCCCTATTTTCTACATGCGTTTTGCATCGCTTGTTACAATATTATTTGTTACAGGCATCAGCCTCTTTGTTTCTAGTTATGCCGCTTCTTTGAATGAAAATGAGGTCGTCATCGGGGAAGCGGCTGCAGAAGCCAGAGGGACAGTTGTTAACCTTCCTCCCATTCAGGTTTTGTTTCAGATTCCCGCAGATTCTAAGGCAGTTCTATTCATTGCTCCCGGCTGCTCTGGAAGAGCATCTTACTTTTGGGATAACCTTCCTCACTGTGCTGACTGCAAAGGCCTGCCGGAGGAGCGAGCTCTGCTGTTGAGCGCTCTGGCGAGGCATTATGCTGTCATCGCCATCTCTAGCGAAGGTCAATGTTCGAGCCCCAAGTTGTATTCAGAAAGAGTAAATTTCATTCTTGCCGATTGGATTCCATCCAGAGGTCTTGAAGGCCTCCCTGTTGCAGCGCTGGGGGTATCTTCGGGAGGATACTTTGTTTCTAGTCTGGCTTTACAATTTCCTTTCCAAGCACTCGTCATAATGATCTCAGAGGGAAATTTGAAATCCATTGAATCTAGTCAAATTTATCCTCCAACGTTGTTTGTGCACATGCCGAAAGATGAAGAGCGCTCTCTTGTTGTAACAAAAGCGATGGATCTGCTCCGAAGCAAAGGCTTACAAACCAACGCAATCGAGTGCCATGAAATTCCTCTGTATCCTCTTTTCTTTTCTGAAAGGATCCCCGGTCTTGATGATGAGACATCAGAGAAGATTTATGCAGTTTTTAGAGACAACGGTTGGCTTGATGAGCAGGGCTATCTGAAGAGGGATGGCCGCACTATCAACTGGCAGATGGCCGTAAAAAAGCGGCAGGTTCTTCCTTCAGGGGAGGCTGGAAAAGTAAAGTGGGAGGATCATATCCAAGAAGAACTCAACCTTGCATATGCGTATCATGAAATCAGCAGCGTACCATCAGAAGCAATCTTGGACTGGCTAGATTTAAAGACCTCCAACCCTCTACAGAAGGAGTAGTTCCTTCCTCCCAATCTTTCATTTGAATGGATCAATTATCCACTGCTTTGCCCCCGGGGGGTTGAAGGGAAGGATATACTAGTAATTACTGTGTATATGGTGTGGTATGTGAATGCGACTGTGTCCCCTAAAATACGATTATCGTTAAAATGGTATTGTTTCATAACTGCTGCTGCATGACACAGCAATTATTACATCAAAGATATCCAGTGGCGGATGATATGTTGTATATAATATGTATCAGTCTTCTATTTCTTAAAGACACTTTTGTGTTGCATTTTCATAAAAATAGGTGTCTTGGATCCATTTCAAGGCACTGATGGAGATCATTTGTTTTGTTTTCTAGAATCGTTTTCAGTTGGAAGTTGATCGCAATACTTGCTACGAATACTTGTGTGATATAACATTAGGGATAATGGATAAGAAACGGGGTTCTCCCATATGCAATTTATGAGAAATCAGGTTTGGTTTGAAAATTACTGCAAAGTTTATCTTGTGTTTGAAGCTTGTACACATCAGAAAATGGAAAATTGTTAGTGGTGGAAGCTACCTAGCAAAAGATATATGGTCCAGTTGGTTGTAAATTCTGATATTCGATTCTCTTTAAGTGTGCTGCAAAAGTCGGGTTTCCTACTCAGCCTTATTTGCTTTTTGGAGTTTGAATGGAGCTCTGTATGTTTCGTGTGACTGTCTCTTCTTTACGTATTTCCCATACGGAGTAACTTTTTAAGCTCTCCTTTCAGCTTGTGAAGCACTCGTGATGCGCTCAGTGTTACTGTAGTTAGCGCATGACACTCCCCTTTATACATTATGAACTAACTTTGCTACGCGACAGTTAGCAAATCTGCATACTGTATGTGTTATGAGGTGTCAGGAATTGCCATGCCGCGTACTTGAGCCTTGGATTCCAACTGGAGCCTCTTAGCTAGCCTCATTCAGTCACGCATGGATCAGTGGGTAAGTCAGGTAGTGGTGCTCGCTAATATAATTCTTTAGTTAAATTCTTCCAATATTTCAGCAAGTCCATGATAATTAAGATGCAAAACTCTTAGTTAAAAAAAAATGTTATGTAAGGAAGATTTGTTAGTACTCGAAGTTTTCTTTGTCACAGACTTTCTTAGTATGTCTACAACTCCTAGCATTAAAGTAACTGTCAAAGCCATGCTTACAACGTCATGTAACACACAAAGCCGAATTCTTTGTGTGCATATCCTTTTGGGTTTTTTTAAGAGAGCTGTGAATACCTGAGCATTGTCATGAAGGATTCCCAAGCAAAGAAGTGCTCTTGCTTCATCCTTCCTCTTTCCTGCCTTTTGGTCTCGTGTGAAGGATTCGACAAGCACTGTATAATCTGCAATCTGGTTTTTGGCAGCACCTGCTTCATGAATACCAAATATGATCTAGCGAGAGAGCGATTGTGTGATTTGATTGGATGAAATCAGTACATAAGATTGACATAATGATGTTCCAGTATAGGTACAGGTGCACAGGCATCCACACCTTAGTTGCCCGTTTCGGAACGGAACGCGTGGAACGGGACCAATTTTTTTTTTTATGAAAAAATACGTATTTTTTAACCAAGGAAAAAATTAATCCTTCCTGCCATCAAATCCTCCATTCTCTACCTCGCTCAGCTCTGATTGAATCAGCTAGCTGAACAGCATTGTGCATGTCCGGAACAAATCTAGTATCCTTCATTTGATATGTTTATTCCGTGCTTTGGTGTTGTGCACTGCAAAGAGAAATCAATATTTTTGGAATAATTTTTACATGTAACATGTTTATTTTGTGCTTTGATGCTGTGCGCTGCAAAGGGAAATCAACATTTTTGGATGTGATGGGCACACGCTTCTACTTTTACATGTAATGTGCACATGCTTCTAGTTTCATATTGCGCATGAAAAGTGTTTGCATGCTGACGTCCCAGTTAAGCTACTACAACCAGTTACATTCTGATCAGCATGTAAAAGCGTTCTGCAACTGGTCCTCAACATTGATAATCCAACATTTGACACTGAACAGTCGTGAAAAATATTGATTTCTCTTTGCAGTGCTCAATCAAATTTATTGAAAAAAATTTAGTCAGATTATCACGACTGTTCGCTTAAACCAGTTCCGATCAGCTTGAATAATTTACATTGATTTTCCTTTCATTCTCTATGGCTTGCCCGTCCCTGGAATGGACCTGAATTTTTCACAGGTAGTCGCAGCTGTAATAGATGTTCAGAACAAAAATAAAGTTCCGACCATAGAACCAACGGTTCCCAGAACTGTGGGAACCATGGAAGGAAGTGTACCACGGTTACTTGAACCGTGGTATGGTTCCTCTATTTAATTAAATAAATAAATAATTAATTAATTACCAAATTCACAGATTTCACAGAGGGTTTCATAGATTTCACAGATGTTACAGATTTAACAGATTTCACATGATGTACAGATGATTTGACAGATGGATACAGATGATTTGACAGATGTGAAATTATCTGAAATCATCACTGATTTGACAGATTTGACAGATTTCACATGATGTAAAGATGATTTCACAGATGATACAGATGATTTGAGTCATTTGACAAATGATACAGATGATTGACAGATTGCACAGATATTTTTGGCACTTTTTTTGCATTTTTTTGGGTTATGTTTGGGGGAGGGGGAAATTAAAAAAAATAATAATTAATCAGTACGGTTCACCACGGTTTTGGGCAAAAAAATTTAAGAATCGTACGGTTCTCAAAACCGTGGTGAATCGATAACGGTTCATTAATTCTACGGTTCCGACCCAGTTCGTTCTGGAATGTAACCCAAAAGGGTTGGAACGGTCTTCTAAGCATTGAATGATACCGCTAATAAACAAATGACTATACTAATAAGCTGACACCGGAGAGATGCTAAAGTGTTTGCTCTCGGAGAAGAATAGGCAACAAGTAGTACTTTTTTGTAGAAGGGGAAGGTACTTTCTAATAACAAAACAAAATAAAGAGTGTGGTATTATATCTACAATAGTAGTACTCTCTGAGGTATATGTGTATGGGACAAAGAAGAGGCAAATTAACAAAGGAAAAAGCTCCGCAAAGAGAAAAAAATCGCTTCAGCCGATAATGCTTGCAATAAAGCAGGAAAAAACTAAAGACAAACCTTACCCTACAATTTGTCTTGCAATACTTTTCTCTACGTGTGGAAGGCCATAGGTAAAGCATGACTCTCACCGTGTCCACCCCTTTCAAGAGCTGCTTGCTGCTCATGCGAATTTGTCCGTTCAGGAGCACTAAACTCAGCAGGTGCATCTCTACCCTGACGAAGCCAGAGATAAGTTCTAGTATTGAACTGAATTCTAAGATTTAGTTATACTACAAGATTCAAGGCCAAAGATATGAACCATAATTAAGATGATCAACATCTGTGATCCAGGACACAAAGACGAGTGTAGCAAAATTCCTGTTACTGGACGCCCGCCTGAATTTTCAACATCTTCATGCCTGCACTACATTTCAAAAAACAAAGACAAATTTTAGGACTAAGGAGAAAGTCCATAGAATATTTCATAATGCCGCAAAAAAGATGCCGTCATGGAGCGGGACAAATTTGGATCAATCCTGATAGATTGAGATAGAAATGCAACTCTGAGATTTTTTGACAGAGAGGGTGTGCTAACAATGACAAGCACCTAGATTATAATCTTTGACTAATTTTATGTTTCTACATCCTTAAGTTCAAATAACTATACTCTTGTATAGGAGCTTCACGGCCTAGCACGAGCAATAAAGTATTGGATTTCATTTCCTAATGGATATGGGTCCCCGTTGATGTGCTAAGCCAAGATTTCAAAAACTGATCAGTTAATCCTGCCTTTTCAAGAAGCTATGAGGGCATCTCTGCCGACGCTTCATCGTCGACTACCCATGTAGTAGGCATAGCTAGGAAAACATTAGGAAAATTGCGCTTTTAAAATCCTTCGTTTATCTTGAATTAAGAGCACTTCTCCCTCAGAGCCATTTTCTGAAGCAATCTTCGTGTCAGCCAGAGAAGCATTCTTTTTAGGAGGCTCAGGACTCAGACGGTTGAGCCACAACAAAGGAACGGGAAACCTTTCCGGCCGCTTCTGTCTTGCCCTCCTAGTTTTGATGGAATTACGTGATGTTAAGTCTGACAAAGGATTTGTCTCAGGCTTGTGAATACGTCGCAGCAGAAAATTGGATTGCTGTCTTTGCTTGTGCTTGCCTTGTGCATCGTTTCCTTGCAGGCTATCTTTATTTAGCCACCACATCGGGATACCTTTCAAACCCTACAAGACTGACACCAACACAAACCCCACACCATTCAGTAAGTTGTGGATAAGAAGCAATACCGCCAATAGGAAACAGAAAACCTGTGTTGCAGCTTCTTATTATGTGTCAACAGTTATTAATATGCTCGAGCGATCGAACTGTTGGCAAATTTGATCAAACAGGAATTTTATTTTAGATCGAACTTCTTTGATCATACAGATTTCTCATGTTTCATCAACTATGCAAGATTCTATCAAACATATTCTTCTGTGCAAGATTCGATCAAACATACTAATCTGTGGAAATCTTGATCGAACATATTAAGTGCAAATCTCGATTAAACAGAAGATGAAACTTAAGAAGCAGTGCAAGCAGATTTTTCTTGTTTCATCATCTATGCAAGATTGGATCGAATAATGTTTGGTGGAAATTTGCGCAGAGTAATGTTGTTGATCGAAATTTGCACATAATAGAGGCTCTGATTGATCTATGTTTCATGGAAATTTGCGCAGAATAATGTTTTTGATCGAAATTTGCACATGGGAATGTGTTCGATCGAACAATGTTTGATGAAAATCAGCGCAGAATAATGTTTTTGATCGAAATTTGCACGTAGTAATGTGTTCAATCGAACAATGTGCAGAATAATGTTTTCGATCAAAATTTGTACAGAGTAATGTGTTTAATTGAAATTTGCATAGTTGATTAAAAATGGAAATTCTAGTTGCACTGCTTCTCAAGTTTCATCTAATGTTTGATTGAAATTTTCACGAGAAGCGGTGCAAGCATGAAAATCAGAATCGTTCATGTATTGTGCCTGGGAGTACGAAAATGGAAGGTGAAGCGACGGAAAACAAAAAAGGTGCGCAAATCAAAGTGCTGATCGAAGCAGGGACGCGATGGCCCTTAACGAGACAGATTTTAAAAAAAAAAACACCAGAATCTGAAATCGTATGTTGGAAACTAACGGTGGTGAGAATCGCGCTGTGCTATTAAACTGTGAGGGCAAAAAGGGCACGGCCGGGGGGTTGACTTAAAATTTAGGGCAAAATTCAAATGCTAGAGATAAAAAAATATGGACTAGGTGACCTCCATGAGCAATGAGCAAAGGTTACTCTCTTGTAGCAAAGACTTATGGATGTTTTTGGCCGCCTTTTGGGCCCTGGTTTTTTGGATGGTGTGGAGACCCTTTCAGCTCGGAACCAGGCTCATTTACCTATTTCTTGTGGAGGTGTGGGTCTTCTCTCTATGGTTTCTTCTGCACCTGCAGCTTTTCATAGGAGCTGGGCTCTTGTCGCCCCTGCTTTGTCTTCTCGGTTCCTTTCTAGCCTTCGCCCTCTCTTGGTGGATTCCATTGCTCGTGTGGATAGCGGTTCTCTGCCTTTTCAACACCTCATCGTTGCGCGGGAGCTGCTCCCCCTCTCTGCCCAAGCATGTCTTCTTCCTTTTGAGCAACTCCTTACTTTAAGAGACCCTCTTGGAGCGCGTGCACAAGCAAACCCTTTCCAACATGCTCTCTGAGGCTCTTTCGGCGTTGCATCAAGCTCGGCTTCTTTCTTGTGCTGGTTCAGGTGCGGGGGCTTGGCTGTCAGCTCGGCCTGTTATTCCTTTCTTTCGGTTGTCTTCGGCCATCTTTACCACTGATTTTCGTCTTCGCTTGGGGCTACCTCATCTTTCGGTCTTGGGTCTCTACAGGTGTGTTTGTGGTCACCTTATTGTGCTCTTGCTATCCACCTCCTCCGCTGTCCTTTTGGGAGTGAGCGCATAGCTACGCATGATGTTGTCAGAGATCCAGAGATGGAGGATTCCATGTCCTCAGAGAACAGTCTCATGTCCTTCCTTCTACTGCATCCCACTCTTCTCGCAGGCGTGTTGACATTGTCCTCTCTCGGGATGGGCTTCGTACTTTGGCAGATGTTGTTGTTGTTGATCCCACGCGTGATGACCTACTGCCTCGCTTTGCTTTCCACCAGGAGAAGCGGCATGCATGGCAGCTGTTGCGCCGACGCCTCAAAGGGGCGCTGGGACTTGAGCGGTTTCCCCAACATGCGCTTAAGTCTAACATTCATCCATCATGCACTTACGTAAAAGCCAACTCAGAAACGTAACAAGCTTAACCATTCAGACTTAAGAAAACTGGAATCCCAACCAACCCGAAAGCCAACTCAGAATCCGTCCCCAAAAAGTAACCAAAGGCAAAGACAAGCCACACATGAAACCCGAGGCATAGTGGTCGCCAAACTGACCAATTGGCATAGCGGCAAGCCACACGTCGATGACGAGGACCCTTAGGCGTCGGCGACGCAAAAAGGTTGTAGTAAGGGTCCTTCCACTTGGACCAGTCCCGGAGGCGAAATTGAAATGGTAATCATCCCCAAGGATCAACTTTATTAGATTTGGAAGAGGTTACATTCATACATAGACTGACCGGTCTCGGGGCCACCAACACGTGCTGGGCATTGTGCCTAGCTCGTGCTGGTAGAGGGAGCTGAGACCTGGCGACTGGAGTCCTGGCGCTGGTTGAGCTGCCCAAGTTTCTGTCTGCCGGACTCCCCCTATAGTTCTGCTGTGATTCGGCGCACCCCCTCTGGTTTGAAACATAGTGCTTTCTGGTAAAGCACGCTTTTTAGAACTTAGTTTTTATTTTGCTGATTAAGCCTGGCAAGTCTGGCAGAATCAGTCTGGCTCCTGGACATGGGTCTCGGGAGCCGTCCCGGCGACAGAATCAACTTGCTTCATGACTAGGCCATGACTCGAGCTCCAGAGCTAGCTCATGACTTGTGACTACTTGACTGGCTCACCACAGGTCGGAGGCTCAATCCTTGACGTTCTAACTTGCTCTAGGACCTTAGAGAGTGTCACCCCTTAGAGTCTTACAGGGCACGCTGGGTGCACCCGAGTCAGCTTTACAACATTCTCCCCTCATTTGAGAAAACTGATGTCCTCATCAGGGCCAAACTAGAACCTAAGACTCATGGCACGGGCTTAATTCACCGGCCAGACTTTATTCACATATACAAGGGCACGTGCTTGATTCACCGGCCAAAGGAGACCAATTGTAAAGAGAAGTAAAAAACATTGTGTTTGCACCCAGCATAGGAAAAGTGTGGATCTAGTTCACTTATGTAAAACCTGTGTAAAGTTGCTGCACTTGGACATTAGACTGAAGCTCACTCCTCGATGAGAAATGCGGCTTACTTTATTAACATGAAAGAAAAAGGTACTTACAGCTCTCTTAAGCCTCAGATATGTCGTTTTCGTCGCACGTCTGGATGAGTCCCCTAGGACTCTAGATTTTTCGTTTGGTCGCCCAGGTTGAGCTCCTTGAACTCTGCATCGGCACTTAGATTCACCTCTGATGTAGAAGCTGCAGGCAATGTTGGCTCCATTTGACCTAGCGTCAGCTGGTTTGTCACTGCTAGATGTCCTTCGTTAAAGAGGTGAGCTTTTGCTTGGTCACACAAGTTGAGCTCCTTGAGCTCTGCATCGGCACTTGACTTCACCTTTGATGTAGAAACTGTAGGCAATGTTGGCTCCATTTGGTCCCGTGTCAGTTGGTTTGTCACTGTTGGCTGCCCTTCGTTAAAGAGGTGAATGAGATTGGGAGGGATGGTTGGATCAGGTTCATTTGTGTCGTTCTTTTCTAGTTGGTCCCCTGGCACAGCTCTGACGACACAAGGTCTCCTGCCATTATATAATAACACAAGGTTAATCTCTTTTGCCAAGAAGGCCACCACATGTTCGTTAAACTAGCTTAATCCCAAATTAGCGTCGAAGGCATCCATCTTCAAGATTGTGAACGTTAGTCGATTCTTCCAGGTTCCCAGGGAGATCGGTAAGTTGGTTGCCAATCTACAAGTGGTCATTGTACCTTTCGCGGTCTCCACACAAATAGGAGTCACATTTTCTTCACATTGGATGTCCAATTCCCCTGTCAGTTTTTTTGACAAGTAGTTATGTGACGCTCCCAGGTCTACCATGAAGTAAATGATCCTGCCTTGAATACAGCCTTTCAGGTACAATAACTTTGATCCTCTCGCAGGAGTCGCCATGAGATGTTCACGATACGCCGCAAGTGCCCCTATCTGTTGTAAGGCATTCAGGTCAGACTCCGTCAAATCCGTTTCTGGGTCCTCTTCGTCATCCTGTTCACCATCTTCTTGATCAAATGCCTCTCTCTCCATCCTATCAAATCCTTCAATGGCAGCCATGATTTTCTTGTTCAATGGTTTGGGGCATGACCTCCAAGAGTGACCTTGCTGATGACAGTTGAAGCAGCGCATGGAACTGCCCACTGTTGGTGAGCTGTTGCTGTGACTAGCTGAAGGTCCAACATTGTTTTTTCTCTGGAACGTGTTCCCTCCATTGTTGCCTTGGTTGCCAAACCCTGTTTTTGTTGGGAATTTGTTCACGCTACTCGAGGCTTGGTTGACATTTGAAGCTGAGTCCCCCCTTGAAAAGAAGCTCGGACTCGGTCTGGATCCACTAAATACTCTTGTTGAGGCTCTCATAATCACAAACCATTTCAGCCGCCCGAATAGTTGAATTGAAATGATGGGGGCATGTAGCTGTGTCTTGCACACCGGGTCCAAGACTGCATTCCAGACAAGAGGTAATGAGTTTTGTCCGCCTCGGACATATCTTCAATAACCCATACACTCTGTCTGAATTTATTGAGGTACTCTCGCAATGACCCTTTCTGCTTGAGCCCTGATAATTCTGTCCTCAATCTCATGTGTGAATCCTTCGGTATGAACTCCTCTCGTAACGCAGTTTTGAATGCGTCCCATGTCTGGAAATGCATTCCTGCCATCCGGTACCAATTTGTAGTGTAGCCCTCAAAATATGCATGCTAATGCCAAGTCTGTTCTTTCTTCCTCAGGAGTGTTCATCAGACGGAAATAATGGTCCATGTGAAACAACCAATCTTCCACAATTCGAATGTCATGCTCTCCTTTGAAAGTAGGTGGTGCTTTTACTTTGGCAGTCTTCTTTGGGCCTTCTGTGTTTCGCGCTCGTGGTTCTCTTGGTATCTGTGGAGGAGGTGCCACTGCATTCCCTCTAGTTGCCTCCAACTCTTCAAACCTAGCTTCGAGCTGTGTTAGCCCGTCTCTCATTTCTCTAGCAAGGTTAAATTGAGTAAGGTTCATGGCTCGCAGGGATGTTTGCCATTCTTTCCTTTCTGTTTCTCTGTCCTTCTTCACCTCGCTAAGCATAGCTGTCATTGCGCTTGATAAGTATTGCCGCATCTTCACTTCAAAGAGGTCTTGTTGCGCCTCTGGCAAGGGTTCGTCTCTTGGTGTAGGTTCAGAAGGGCCACCCATCTCTTCTTGGAGAGGCGCCACTGTGGAGTGCATACGCTTTTTCTTTCTTGACTTGGACCTGGTGCCATCTCGATGCATGCGGGAGCCGTATTCTCGAACCTGCTCCTCTCCGTCCGTCAATGCTCGTAACTTATCAAGGTGGTGCTCCATTATAGTAAGAGGTGTACTTCCAACAAATTATCGCCTCAATCCTTTTTATTTTTGAAAACTCTCCCTTCTGTCGGCCGGGCCCCACAATTCTCTTTTCTTCTTTATTAAATTAGCTTCAATGAAAATATCCCCTCCTCAAACTTAGCACGTTCACATCACCTGAGAGCCAAGTAGGAACCGGATCATTTGTGTCCAAGCAAGCACACAACAAACGGAACATACCAACCAAAGCAAACACAGAGGATCTCTCTCAAGCCACAATCCCCTTGAGACCGGACGTAGGACCTTGCCTAGCCGCGCCCACACAAATCTATCACAGAATTAGCCCACGGGAAATATCCATCCAACCATCCGTGCTTTCACCATTAAGCAGCACATTGCCTCAGTCACGCCCCACCACTTTTTGGTCGATAGCCCATATAGCTAAACGATCGGCAGCTATCCCGCACCGGCACCTAACCACCCGTGCTTTACACCCGAATTCGAGCAGCATCTCTGTATCAATGGTTAACCCGTACAATTCGAATATGTCACCCCGCACCCCACAAGGCACATACCGTGCTTTCACCTACCTAGGCAGCACTTTGCCTCATCTGTCCTACGTGCAGACGGTGCCAGGCCCGAACCACGAGAACTGACCGTGCTTACACCTCAAGGGCAGCACATTGACTCATCAAGTCCCCCGTTCTGCCGACCACCCCGACCGTGGACGCACCCGTGCTTACACTGTGGGCAGCACCTTGCACAACGGCTGTCTTGACAAATCCCAAAAAAAGTGGTCCTCCCTGTGAGACTTGCGTAGCTGACCGGCTAGTCGGCTTTGATACCACATGTTGCGCCGGCGTCTCAAAGGGACGCTGGGACTTGAGCGGTTTTCCCAACACGCGCTTAAGTCTAACATTCATTCATCATGCACTTACGTAAAAGCCAACTCAGAAACGTAACAAGCTTAACCATTCAGACTTAAGAAAACTGGAATCCCAACCAATCCGAAAGCCAACTCAGAATCCGTCCCCAAAAGGTAACCAAAGGCAAAGACAAGCCACACATGAAACCCGAGGCATAGTGGTCGCCAAACTGACCAATTGGCATAACGGCAAGCCACACGTCGATGACGAGGACCCTTAGGCGCCGACAACGCAAAAAGGTTGTGGTAAGGGTCCTTCCACTTGGACCAGTCCTGGAGGCGAAACCGAAATGGTAATCATCCCCAAGGATCAACTTTATTAGATTTGGAAGAGTTTACATTCATACATAGACTGACCGGTCTCGGGGCCATCAACACGTGCTGGGCATTGGTTCGTGCTGGTAGAGGGAGCTGAGACCTGGCGACTGGATTCCTGGCGCTGGTTTAGCTGCCCAAGTTTCTGTCTGCCGGACTCCCCCTATAGTTCTGCTGTGATTTGGCGCACCCCCTCTGGTTTGAAACATAGTGCTTTCTGGTAAAGCACACTTTTTAGGACTTAGTTTTTATTTTGCTGATTAAGCCTGGCAAGCCTGGTAGAATCAGTCTGGCTCCCGGACATGTGTCCCGGGAGTCGTCCCGGCGGCAGAATCAACTTGCTTCCTGACTAGGCCATGACTCGAGCTCCAGAGCTAGCTCATGACTTGTGACTACTTGACTGGCTCACCACAGGTCGGAGGTTCAGTCCTTGATGTTCTAACTTGCTTTGGGACCTTAGAGAGTGTCACCCCTTAGAGTCTTACAGGGCACGCTGGGTGCACCCGAGTCAGCTTTACAACAGCAGCACAAAAGAAGGAAAAAAACTACTCCAACAGGCACCCTACTGATGCTTTTATTCCCCTGGCAATTGAGACTTATGGCACCTTGCATCGACGCTTTGAAGAATTTCTTCGCATATGTTCTCATTAGGCAGTAGAGCGTCAAGGTATTCCATGTTCCATTCTCGTGGCCTCTTTCAAACAACGTATTTCCATTGCCCTGCAACATGCTGCCCTATCAATCCTGCAACGGGCGACGGTGGCTGGGTCTGCTACATCTCATCTCCCTTCATTAGCCGACTCACCACCTGTTCACTTTTTTTTATTTGCTGCAGTCAATTGGCAAACTCCCACTGACATCATCATAGTTTTTGCACCTTTATTTTTAATGCCAGGATTTGGATTAATCTTAGTTTTAGTGCAAGCTTCACTCTTGTTTGAGCTTACACTTGCTTAAACTTTCCCTTCGGGGTGTATATATCTTTTTCATCGATGTACCTACTACCTTTTTATATAAATAAATGCACCAGGGTTGCTTTCATGAGGTTGTTTTCTTCTCTTCTTTTCTCTCATCTCACACAACCACACCAACACGGTAATCGATTTGCCAATGCAAGTTATTGAACATAGTCGACCAAGCGAGGTGGCCTCTACACACGATAATTGATTTGCCCATGCAGGTTATGATCATTTTGGTACAAACATAGTTGATATAGGTAGATCTTCTTTTACTTTTTTCAAATATAAACTACCAAGGGTGTAATGGCACGTGTCATATGCCAAGACAACTAGAGTGTTATAGCAAAGTAGTAATGATTAGCTCTCACTATAGCTCAGAACATTAGCCCTTCACACATGTCAACGAATCTCTCGCCCTTTGAAGATTATGAATATCTAGTTATAAAATCATTGCCAACAGCAAATGTAGACGTCAACAGATAATTTATGAACGTCTTTCATGAAATTGAAGTCGTACTTCGGATTAGACTAGAGAGTAGAGATACTCAAACAGACTCAACGAACTCATTGACATGGTGCTCAAACATGCTAATTGCAAAGGACCTATTGCCGCCACCCAGACGATCTTCAAAAGCTTTGCTCTCTCTTGCTCTTCTATGCAGACGGTCAAAGCTCTTGCAAGAGTAGTGTGTCCATCACATTGCGTTAGCAGAAGACCAAAGGGAAAGCGGCAGAGGGAGCGGCTCCGATTACTGGATTAGAGCTCTAACAAAACAGTGTTGCAGTGGCAGAGCCTCATAGGCTCTTATCATAAGGCTCTGGAGCCGGTTCCAAGCAGAGCTTGTGGAAGACAAGCTGTGGTGAACCTCCCGAGGTATGGAGAGGCTGTAAAGAGCTACGATGTTCGGGCCAACCATGTTGCCCAGCAGAACAAATAGCCAAATCATATTAAAAGGAGAATGTACCTTCCTATATTCGGGCCTTATGCCATATGATAGCAAGGTTGGGTTGGTTGAATGCCAAGAATGGCACAATCACTCTAGATTGGTCTCATAACTAACATCTTTGTAATGATGGTTTATGATTTCCTATCGAGGGAATCTGGCTCTATTGCTTGGATGACACTATCCTAACCATTGGACCACACTCTCTTCTAGCAATGGGTATCGCAAGAACTTCCACAGTCCAACCAAAAGTTTAATCATGTTGAGATACGAGGCCCTCATTAGATCCAATAAGAATGCATATGATATGATCTCAGATCAAGACAACCTTAGGTTTCATCCTATGGATAATCTATTGGCGAGTAAATGCACGACCCTTGTCACTCTCTTTGTGGGATCAACACACATCTTTGTGCGATGCTAACCACTTTGATCTAATAATTGTCTTTCAAAACAACATTCGACACTAGTCAAGTAGTTCGCACTAAGGTGTTAGTGTGCGGCTGACAATCTAAACAATAGAATCGTTCTCAACACATACAATTTGAGACACATGAAATTTGTAGATCATTGCTAGCATGACTGCTCTCCAATGTTAAGCATCTGGCGGGTCAAATAACATAAGCAACCCGCAAATGGCTAATCTGTATAGTTCACAATCCTATGTATAGATAATCGTCCTTCAAACAATAGCCCATTATCAAATTGCTCCCGACAGACGCACCGATGTTAGGAATTTTTTGGACGAGGGGTTGGTTCCGTCAGAAATCCCTAAAAGGGGAAGGGCTCACAATGCCCTTACGGTAGGAACCGAGGATAGGCGCTTCTAACCCTGGTGGCTCTCTCAATCGCTCTGTGCTCTTCCAGCCAATGGAAGTTTTCCAGACTTCCAGAAGTATGGTAGAAAGAGGGTAGGTTCTGCTTCAGTCAACTTGGTCTTGGCCCAGTATTACGGTCATCCTCTCACACTACTATCGAGACTGATTCTCCTAGAACAGTACTAAAACTATGACATTTCGCGTCCTTGCAAGATCCACTATTGGTAGGATGCAGGGCTCTGGTGCTCTAAGGATTTCATCCAACCGCTCTATCCCGAGCATGGATATAATTCTCTGGTGGTGGTGTATCTTCAGCCCTAGCAAGATAGTAATAGTTAGATGCGAAGTACCAATGTATGGCATGTTAGGTCCTAGAGGGAGATTGGGACGCATCCCTGCCATTGTGATGTTCAGACCATACACGCATTTTAAGGACCCTAATTATTGAAAATATTTCGGACCTTTAGAAATATGACTACCTAAAGGGTCGGTGGCATCCTGCTAGACCTGATTTCTTCTTTCAAACCTCTAAATTGTTCTCATCTCTAACGGTGAACTCGTGGCGGTGCAACCACATAGGTCTATTGTGTACCTAGGATCTTCTTCCCTGGTCTCGATTAGTAATGTTGTCTGATCCAGACGACCGTATCGCTGGTTCTCTAAGTAGAAGGGGGTGGGCTATATCTGCGTACGTGACAGGGGTGGCTTCTGTCAGATGCCAAAATCTATCTTCTGTGAGTACATATGCTTCGAAGTAGCTGTACTCCCCACAATGTTGTGTTCTACGTAGAGTGTCTCCAGGGCATAGATACTGGTAGAGTTTTGGGGTGAAAAAATAGTAGCATGGAGGTCCTCTCTGCCTCAATTGAGAGATGTCACTACGCGCAGGTTGGAATTGACTCTCTTCTCCCATCATACGAAGTCCAACTCATTGTTTCTATTATCTCACTTCTAGACCCCTACTTTGACATTAGGTTATGTGTCTGCTAAAGTCCTAGGACTGTTAAGGGTATATCCATTGAAATTGTTCAGTTTTTATTGGACACCCTAAACACTGTTTTTCTAAGTGGGGTAGGTCAAGTGAAATGTGGTGAGTACATTACGCGTGCCATTCTATTCACTGGACGGTAACATTTTTCCAGATTCCGGGTCTAGGTGTTTCGCTAGACAGTACCGGAAATGGTGTGCCTATTTTGCGACTTAACCGTGACAGCGTGTTTCAGCAATTTCCGGCGGACTACCCGCTCTGGTATTTCACAGAGGTCGGGCCCAGTTAACACTTTTCATAATAGAGTCACAAAACGATTTCAACTTGAAAACTTCAAATAGCGTACTAACGGTAATTTTTAGCACATAGTGACTATTGCTAAAACTCAAGTAGTGTCAAGCAATTACTTATCAACAGGAAAACGATTTTATCATGAGTGAAACAACATTCGCGATTTCGGTAAGTCTAGTAGTGTCACGCAACGAGAGAGCATTTCATCAAACATTCAAACGCTCCTGACGTTTGTTAATTTCCACAAAATACAGCATAAGCAAATAAGAACCTCTAACCTTAAACGACCGGCTGGTGACGTGACTTACTACTAGTCTAAATCCAACATAACAAGCTTACGGAAAGTTGGTACACCAAATCACTTATATTCACTAGCATTGCAGGCATTGTAATGTAAAATCGCTTATAGGTCCCTTCACTATGCGTAATACGATTTCGGATCAGATATACTTTAGCACAGAATAGTTTAGCAAAATAACCATCTTTCACACAACTGGCATAACATGTAATGATCTGAGATGAAATTAAAGTACCTTAGTGACGAGTTAGGTAGTCGGGATGCCGCAAGAACTGCTAGTCATGAATGAGCATCAAATGAGCATGTTGGTTGAGCGGTAGCGGGTCTTTCTCATCCCTCTTCTTCGGCAGGAGATGCACCACATGCTTCAGTAGGTGCTGCTAGAGAGAGTGACACACCCACAAATCAGCCATCCATTGGGCATGCTAGACCACGAGCACCATATATACAACAAAGAGGGGTTAGGCCCAGACAGTAGACCCTTGATCGATGCGGGTGGCAAAGCAGCAAGCCTGGTGCACTCGATTTGCTGTCCAATTTTTTTATGAGTGCGACATTCCTTTTGCTATTGTTGACACTTGGGTGTTTAGGGAGTTCTGCGCGCAGATGGCGGCCGTGGATGCACGATATTGAGTGATGGATTGTCGTCTGTCATCAATATCTTGGTTTCTTGCCCGCTTGGCACAGTATTCCTATGTGGCATGGATGCCACTCGAGGTGGTGGAGCCATCACAACCGACTTTATCTGGGAGCATGTTAGAGATGTTATTGTTGACATCGGGGTGGAGCACGTGGTTCAGGTTGTCATCGACAACACTTCGAACTGCAAGCAGATGGGCGAGATTATGATGAGGGAGCACCCCAGCATTGTGTGGACACCTTGTGCTGCACATTGCATAGATTTGCTCATCCATGACCTGTGTGCGCTTCCATGGATCAGAGAGGTATAGTTTTTTCCATTTGCTATGCTTTCTTTCTTCGATGTTGCTAACCACATCTCAACTATTGTCTAAACTTTTTACTGGATGTCTGTGTTGCAAATCACTCCTACGGCCATGCGCCTGGTCACTTTTGTCACCAGGAAGAGGCGTGTGTTGGCCCTATTCCACACCTTCTCGACCCTAAACCTGAAGAAGCCATCACCCACATGCTTTGCGTTTTACTTCTTGGTGCTAGAGTGATTGGTAGTGGTGAAGGACACATTGTAGTTTGATACGGCACATTGATTATTGTAATTTGTCTGCTGCAAGAAGGACGAGATCTAAAAAATATGGGAGTCTAGATGAGAATACTTCCACCAACCCATCCACGCCATAGCCCACATGTTGAGCCCCTTGTAGCGCTCTACCCGGGAGAGGAATGATCCGGAGTTGCCCCGGGGATGGGTGGAGTACACGGAGCGCATATGGCCTAGACCAGGTACATGTGGGAAATCGCTTGGTAGCAATGTTACTACAGTAGTGTATTCATTGCTAGTGTGTAAATTCGAGGGGACTTACACGTGCCATGTTTTTTCTTCTGCCAACAGGTTCGATGTTGGCTAACATTGCATGCCAGCTGCTCACATTTGAGCACTTTCAGGTTTCTTTCAATGGAGAGCAAAGTTGGTGGAGGGAGGATCAGCTGAGGTCTATTACATGGTGGTGCATCCATGGGCGCAGCACATGTGACCTACGACGATTGGCCGAGAGAGTCCTTGCACAAGACTGTTTAGCAGGAGCTTGCGAGCGGAATTGGAGCACCTAGGCCTTGTATCACATGTAGAAGAGGAACGGGTTATCCATCGAGTAGTGTAGGCGGTTGGTGTTTGTGAACACCAACGACCATATGCTGAGGCACATGCGAGGAAAGGGCCAGATGCTCGAGGTGAATCACATTATTACCCCTTGTACATGTCTATATTTTGGCAAATTGAATTGCTTTGGAAATATGTAGTGAGTTGCAAAATAACTGCCTGACAATAATGTATTGTTTTTGGTTGCAGGTGAATCCTGACACTTTCTTCGTGGATTTGATAGCTGCTGCTCCTCGGACACCACCCACGCAAGAAGAGATGGCTGATGAGACATACAGGCACAGACTGACACACGGGCTTTACGGCGGCAGAGGAGGACAAAGAGGCAGAGGGATATGGCTAAGGAGGGAGACGATGAGGGCTCAGAGGGTGGGGAGATGCTCGGGGCAGACTATGAGGAGGAGGAAGAGTGGGTTGAGGGGGATATGGAGGAGGACGAGGAGATGGGGGCAGAGGCACAAGGGGATGACCTGGCTGACATGTTGGTGGACCCTGATGTGGAGATAGAGGAGGAGCCAGCCATTCTTGCACATAGGCCTGGGGGAAACCTAGAGGTTCTAGGAGGGGGGGGGGGGGGGGCTGAGTTTTCTTTTTGTAGTGGAGCATCACAGGCAACCGTCGACCAGGCATCATCAAAGTGGGTAGGACCATCCCAGGGCGGAGGATCACAGCCACCTGACACACATACACGACGGAGTAGACACATGGATGGGGGCAGTCAGATGAGGACCAGAGGAGGGGAGAGAGACATAGGTAGAGGTAGAGGCAGGGGGAGGGGGGGGGATCCAGAGCCAGAGCACGCAACGGAGCCAGGGCCACACCACAACATATGGTTCCCTCCGGTTCCGATTCATCTGCGGACCCTTGGGATCTGCATTCAGGGACAGATTCAGATGATGTTTCCTACCATGACTCTGACGAGTCTTAGTTGTATAGTTTTTATTACGTTCATGGAACATCATTGTACCCCATTTTGGTGTCATGTGGTCGGATATTATATATTATGATTATCCTATTCACAACATGTCGTGATTCAGTACTGTTCTTTGTGGGGGGTGAAGGAAGGGAAGCTTGATGTAGCAAACCTTGCATCCTCTTCTCCTCTCACAATTACGATTACAATTGTTTCTATGCTTCTTCTAGTATTCACGTTTCCATGGTAGCATAAAGCTTCATAACAATTCCAATCAAGAAAAGTGAGTCCGTTTGAGTATCTCTACTCCTCTAGTCTAATATGAAGTACTTTGATTTCAAGAATAAATTATCTGTGATGTCTACATTCGATGTTGGTAATGATTCTTGTAACTCGATAGAGGTAGAATTTGTTCGGAGGCTTACGCCCAAGAATGCTGTCCCTTTTGTTACTCTCACCCACGCCATAGTGCATCTATTAACTCTTTGGAAGAAGAGTACGCCGAATCATATTTGTCAATAACCATCCATATATATCATATTGAATCTAAGGTCAGCTGTAAGTTTTGTGTTTATTAATGAATGAAGGTCATTGGTCCAGCGGATTCGAGACAAGTACAACCTAGTTTTGACCTAGCAGCTCTTGCTAGTAAGAAGAGTACGAGTTTCAAGGCATATGCTTAACTATCTATGATTCTCAAGGCTTTTTTGGAGACCAACTCTAGGGGGGCTTTCACTCATTAGTTGGGTGGTTTCTCTCTTGGATGTGGGAGTTATTGGTGGACCCACCCAATGAAGAAGTACACTTTGTTGATCTAGGGTCATCCCAAACTAGAGACAATGAAGGATTCTGTACTGGTTGGTATTGGGCCATAGGCGATGATGAAATGCCCCCTCTAGAATTAGACAACCAAGAACCTCTCTATGAGCTCAATAGACTGACAAATGTATCCGAGATGATGATAGAAGAAGAATTAGTTGAAACCATAGACACATTTCTAGGGACCTTTGATTTAAATGAGGCTAAAAGAGAAGAACTTACGTTAACAACACTAGATACGATAGATCTTGAAGAAAAACATGTTATACTAGAAGGCCACTTGATCGAACCACGACTGAAACCACAATGGACGGAGGAAGCCCAACTGAATCTAGAAGGATTTTCATACGCAGAGCCAGATTGGCTATAGAAATTTCATTGCATGAGACTAGCCTACTGCCTAGAGAACCAAATCCAACCATAGATGGTGGAAGGAGGGCGGCCAGAGATCCACCTCTCTTCCCCTCAAAAGTTGTAGAGACTCGAGAACAGTTACCACAAGACCTCACAATGCCAATTCTTCTTGAGGATCGAGAAGATATTACAACCGATATGGAAATAGCAATAGCACTCTCATTGCGAGAGTGGGAAGCCTCATACACAGATGACATGCGACAAGAAGCAGAGATAGGGGAATTTCCAACACAAAATGATAGTGAGGACGAGATTCTTGAACCAATTGAGAGCTATAGTGATGAATCTGAGTGGGAGAGAGACTGTATCTGGGGATGAGGAGCCAGAGCCCAATGAGGTGGCAGGTGATAAAGCAGTAAGTGAGGAAGAGACGATAGGTGATGACATAGTGTCAGAATGGAAAACAATGAATGAAAGCGAGGTTGAGTCAGATATGGATCTCGATCAAGTAGATCATGATGCTCATAACATAAACGAAGAAGTCTTAGCTGAAGTTGACGATTGAGCTCAAGCACCAAATGTACAAACACCTAACTCTATACCTATCACACCGGTGACAAGGAGAGTCACTTCGCCAATAGTTGTTCCTGATGACACCGAGAGGGTACCTAGTATAGTAGGCTCGCTACCACAATTCCACGGAATGAAGATGCCCACGAGCATCTCGAAGATTTTGAGACACTAATGGTTGTTAATGCAATTATGAATCCAGCGCATAGGATGATGTTATTTTCCACAACTCTGGTAGGAGAAGCCAGGCACTGGTACTATAATTTACCCAAAGCTTCCATTACCACCTTGGACGAACTGTTACGACTGTTTAGAGTTTGGACTCAAATACAATGTCGATAGCTTGATGTTCGCTCTGACCATGATACAACAAGAACCAAGAGAATCAGTACGCCTATATGTTAAGCGACTCAAGGAGCTCATTCGCCAATTGAAGATAGGGCTAGCGACTGAGGTATCATCTCAATTAGTACTCACGTTTTTCTTGAGGGGCCTACAACCAGCTATCCAGCTAGAAGTACGCCAATCTGGGGTGACATCATTTGAAGAAGCAGTGTCTAGAGCCAGAACCACAGAAGAGGCCTTTCTTGCTACAAATGAATGCCAAACCATCTTAGCCATAATGAAAACTGTGAACCATATGGTACCATTGAAAGAGAACACCAAACCAGTAGAACGTGATAAATCACCACAGTCCCACTTTTGTAGGAAGTGTTGCACTTACACATTCCAAGACCTTTTGCAGATATTGTAGGGAGTGTGGCCATTTGAGGATGGATGTTGGTCACAAGAGAATGGTTTGAATACTAGAAATCGAAGGCAAGAACCGATAGGCCATGATGTCATGGATGATGAACTACTTAGAACCTACCAAACTTGGAATCAACCGCAGATAGATTGTAGAGTGACCTCTCAAGGTGAGGTGACTAGAACGGAAGGAGAGAAGCCCTCGATAAACTTGGCAGAAACACTCATAGAAAAGAAACGACTGAGGGTAACCCAAGATAGGGTACATATAGACATCTCTAATGAAGGGTGTGAGGGAGCAAGTAAGCGACTGGTAGACTCCAAGGACACTGAACCTAGAGACGGATCACCCTCAATAGCTACTGTTGGAATAGAAGAACCTATACCTTTGATTGGAAGCCGTATAAATGAAGAAACAACTCCCTCAGAAGTTAGTATGAGGCCATTCCCCTTGGAATGTAGACAAACCAAAGGGATTATACTTCGAAGAAACTCAGTCAAAACTCGATTATTCCTTAGGGCTATACAAGCTAGGATTTGGGAATGGAATCTTGTGAAGAAAGTAGTTTTGGGTGAGAAGCCCGGATCTACAAGCATACAAAGCCATGGACATCGGATACAGTGGGATGGGTTAGATCTACAGTGTTATGGGCTAGTCACTCACGAAATTTTAAACAGAAAGACTGAAGATTCACAGATCGAAAAGCTTAAACGACCTCCTCAGAATAGACGAGACAAGACCAATGACAAGAGACCCCCACGCGACTCAATAGAAACACTCATCCCCGAGGGGACTAGGGCGAGAGTACTGACGCTAACCCAGAGTAGGCTACAGACAGACCCACCTAGCAAAGAGTGGATGGAAGAGTGTGAGTCTTGGGAAGTCCACTAAGTCTAAGGAGCTTATATCATTCACATCTGTTGTTAAGGGCAATGCTCACTGCTAGATGACATTCAAGAAGATAATGGATTACATTCGAAGAGATCGAATACATGTGTAGTTCATCGTAACTCCGTATCCAGCATTCAAATACATATCCATCGCATTCTAGAACGACAAGCGAGACGACAGAGACAATGCGACCGAGATTCTGCAGCATTCATGACTAGCAGTTCTTGCGGCATCCCAGCTACCTAACTCCTCACTAAGGTAATTTCATCTCAAATCATTACATGTTATGCCAGTTGTGTGAAAGATGGTTAGTTTGCTAAACTATTCTGTGCTAGAGTATATCTGATCCGAAATCGTATTACGCATAGTGAAGGGACCTATAAGCGATTTTACATTACAATGCCTGCAATGCTAGTGAATATAAGTGATTTGGTATACCAACTTTCCGTAAGCTTGTTATGTTGGATTTAGACTAGCAGTAAGTCACGTCACCAGCCCGTCGTTTAAGGTTAGAGGTCCTTATTTGCTTATGCTGTATGTTGTGGAAATTAACAAACATAAGGAGCGTTTGAATGTTTGATGAAATGCTCTCTCGTTGCGTGACGCTACTAGACTTACCGAAATCGCGAATGTTGTTTCACTCATGATAAAATCGTTTTCCTGTTGATAAGTAATTGCTTGACACTACTCGAGTTTTAGCAATAGTCACTATGTGCTAAAAATTACCATTAGTACGCTATTTGAAGTTTCCAAGTTGAAATCGTTTTGTGACTCTATTATGGAAAGTGTTAACTGGGCCGGACCTCTGTGAAATACCAGAGCGGGTAGTCCGCCAGAAACAGCTGAAACACGCTGTCACGGTTAAGTCGCAAAGTAGGCACACCATTTCCGGTACTGTCTAGCGAAACACCTAGACCCAGAATATGGGAAACGTTACCGTCCAGTGAACAGGATGGCACACGTAATGTACTCACCACATTTCACTTGACCTACCCCACTGTCCAATAAAAACTGAACAATTTCAATGGATATACCATTAACAGTCCTAGGACTTTAGCAGACACATAACCTAATGTCAAAGTAGGGGTCTAGAAGTGAAATAATAGAAACAATGAGTTGGACTTTGTATGATGGGAGAAGAGGGTCAGTTCCAACCTGCGCGTAGTGACATCTGTCAAGTGAGACAGAGAGGACGTCCATGCTACTATTTTTTCACCCCAGAACTCTACCAATATCTATGCCCTGGAGACACTACGTAGAACACAACATTGTGGTGAGTACAACTACTTTGAAGCATATGTACTCACAGAAGACATATTTTGGCATCTGGCAGAAGCCACCTCTGTCACGTACGCAGATATAGCCCACCCCCTTCTACTTAGAGAACCAGCGATACGGTCATCTGGATCAGACAGTAGTACTAATCGAGATCAGGGATATGACTTAGGAGAAGATCCTAGGTACACAGTAGACCTATGTGGTTGCACCGCCACGAGTTCACCGTTAGAGATGAGAACAATTTAGAGGTTTGAAAGAAGAAATCAGGTCTAGCAAGTCTAAGATGCCATCGACCCTTTAGGTAGTCATATTTCTAAAGGTCCGGAATATTTTCAATAATTAGGGTCCTTAAAATGCGTGTATGGTCTGAACACCACAATGGCAAGGATGCGTCCCAATCTCCCTCTAGGACCTAACATGCCATCATCGGTACTTCGCATCTAACCAGTACTATCTTGCTAGGGCTAAAGATACACCACCGCCAGAGAATTATATCCATGCTCGGGATAGAGCGGTTGGATGAAATCCTTAGAGCACTAGAGCCCTGCATCCTACTAATAGTGGATCTTGCAAGGACGCGAAATGTCATAGTTTTAGTATTGTTCTAGGAGAATCAGTCTCGATATTAGTGTGAGAGGATGACCGTAGTACTGGGCCAAGACCAAGTTTACTGAAGCAAAACCTACCCTCTTTCTACCATACTTCTGGAAGCTTGGAAAACTTCCATTGGCTGGAAGAACATGGAATGATCGAGCGAGCCACCAGGGTTGGAAGCGGCTATCCTCGGTTCCTATCGTAAGGGCATTGTGGGCCCTTCCCCTTTTAGGGATTTCTGACGGAACCAACCCCTCGTCCGAAAAACCCCTAACAATGCTCCACGACTAAACCCTAAAAAACATGGAATTAGGGCATGGAAATTGAAATTTGTGATACGGGCGTAGATAGGTAGAACGGAGGTCACAAGAGTCTCTGCAGGCATGTGGAAATGCATTCTAGGCTTAGACATTACCTGAATCGGTTGCCCACAAGTCATTTTGTGAAAATGGCGAAAATACACAAGCATTTGGAATGTGGTGTTCAAATCTCACTAGGCATGCCATAACAGCTGAAACTGATGGCGTACGAATCACCGTGGGCATGAAGAAAGGTGGTCTAGAGCCAAACTATGCTCGATTTGGTTGCCTACAGCTCAATGTCAACACTTGCAAAAAAATCAAGCCTACACTTACCAAATATCAAAAACTGATCAATTCGCTCTCCACGAAGCTCAAATCCCCCAGGCACCATGCACACCACCTCTGTATCACCGAGTAGATGCCTGACGCCTATTCACGTGCAAAGATTCGATGCCTATAGCTTAAAAGAAAAAAATTTGCCTCTTCCTCTAGTAGCGCAGCTCTGCCCACGAGGAGGCGGCCTGAAAATCCTATATGAATCTGGATTTTTTTTTTTTAACCATTCTTTGCAGCGAATCGCGATTCGCTGCAACTATGGTTCCAAGACATATTCATAACTTGTGTTACATTTCTATCATCCTTTTCTTCACCCTCCTCGCTAAAGGTTGCAATGTCATTTGCTTTGGATATATGTTTTTGTGCACATATTTGACATACATTGAATTTATTAGAAAATTATGATCTATAACAATTTTTGCTAAACTGTAATTGAATAGCAACCAAAAATTACATGGTACAAGTTGTTTTCAGAAGTTAACAATCGATTGCATTGTTTCAATCCATTTATTTCTTATGCTACAGTTTGCAATGTGTCCATCTACCATGTGAAATCAAGTTCGAAAAGCTTCAAATGTCTTGAAAATATCTATTTTTAAATTGTTCTTTGTTTGTTGTTCTAGAATCATAAATGATCGTTTCGTATGTTTATATGTTTGCAAGCCTCTGTATAAAGACCACCTCCTCTTTTTAGTACATCTAGTAAATTTATTATCTCATTTTGCAATTTTTCAATTTTTTAATTGAAAGACACATATTGCAAACTTCATTTTTTGTGTATAGATTGTACATAGGTTATCTAATTCCAACTATTTTTGTTTCTTGGACTACATTCATGACATCATCCATGAAACAAAAACGTTTGTTTGCTAGATAGATAACGTTGAAAAAACAAAGCGACGATATTAGATTCTTCAATAGGACGAGACTGGAAATTCTAGAGATGAATAATCAATGGCTGGAAATAAGAATGAATCTAGTGAAATCTATGAAATGTTGTTCCACCTATGGAAGCTCAACTTTTTCTGTGGACCGCGTCTGCAACAAAAACATACTAGAAATTGATAATATACCTCCATACACGATAGCCAATACATTTTTATGGGAGCATACATATAGAAACGAATCAAAGAAAACACGGTATGTTTGTAATACTCGTGTCAAAAATAAACATAGAATATGCTACACTATATCTCAATCACTCGAATATATACAAAGCATATTGCGATTGGAGCCTTTTCTAGTGCAAAATCTAGCTTTTGTTGATGTTTCGATTGAAACAAAAAGACGTTACAAATCGTTTTCAGAAGGCTGATGTTTGATAATGCAATTGCATGTGATCTACATATTGAGAATGAGTCCTCCAAGAAAAGGTCCCTTCATAGATTGCTACAACAAAACTTGCAACAAAGCCCGCTATTTAAACGGTTTTACACCATCTATGAGAAAAATGCTTCTGACAATACTTTAGCCTTCATCTCTCTACGATCCATCGATCACCTTGTCCTTGGCAATGTTCCATATGAAACCATGATTGTTGATCCCTTCCAAAAATCATATGTTTTGCTAGAAGATACAACCCCATTATCGAGGCATAATGACAAACGTCATCATGATATTTATCAAGATTTAAATGTAAAACTAAGAACAACAACAAAATCTATTCAAAACATATACATCTTATAAGTAATAGTCAGCATCATGATAAACCTACCTTAACATTAGAAACAAGCCTCTTTCCTTTTTTATTTTCATTTGCTCATGGACTTTATGATGGAAATATAAGCTTCCTTCATTATACTAGCTTGCAAGCAAGTTCTTTCTTTTTGGTTTTTACATTATATCCGCCCTACATGATAGTCTTATACCAAATTAGACAAACAATTTTGATATCAAGTAGTGTCCCATCAATAGTATTACAAAGAGATATAATCAGCTATCTCTCAAAGAACAAAAAGACATATGAACAACAAGTATTCAGTCATGTTTTAAAATATATTGTGCCAACTGAGATTCCAAACACACCATCTTGGCATGGACGCAATTTAAAAGATCTCTTAACAATGGTTCAGTCCTGTTCTGTTGTTAATTTGGCCTATCAAATCACATTCAATCATTGATCTGATACTATAGCCTGATAGAGCTTGTTGTTAGCTTTTCAGAGGTACTGAGTTTGTGTGATTTGGTTCAAAATTAAGAAAGTTATGATCAAATTAGTGGAGATGGGTCAAGTTAGCCAGAATTTTGGAAAAAAATAATTTGTGAATTTTTTCAAGTGAGAGAGAATCACTTCAACTCCTCATTTGTGAGGTTTTGTTTCTTTGTAAATTTTTTTCAGTTTCTTCATTTTGAAGTCTCACAGGCTAAGGTAAAAAAAAACCTGACCTAACCCTACCCTCGCACAGCCCTAACCCTACCCTCGCAGATTAGGTTAAGATAAAAAAGAGCCAGAACCACAAAAAAACACCTTGCCCAGAATTTGTAACCCTAATTTCTTAGGGTAAATAAAAAAAAGATACTAACCTAACCCTAAACGCGACCCCCCCTCGCGTTCTCTCCTCCTCACGCGACCCGCCCCGACCTTACCCCGTCTCTCTCTCTCTCTCCCTGCCTGCGCCTACCCTACCCTACCCTACTCCTCCCTCTCTCTCTCTTCCCTGCCTCAGGCGCACAGGCGGCGCCCGTGCCCACGGCCCCTGGGCCCAGCAAAACAAAAAAATATTTTATTTTTTTTATTTTCGTTTTTTCCATGGATATAATAATTTTATATATATCACGGTTCCTGCAATTTTTTTGAGCACCAAAACATTTCATGGAATTCAAAGGATTATGTATTTCAATTTTTTTTTAACACCCCCTTTCTAAGTTGTATATAATCCATTTTACTGATTTTTTCTTTTAACTTCCGTAACTTTCTTGTTTGAGCTCGGATTTCACTGGAGTAAAAACAAAAAGTGATCTAAACGACAAGCCTGACACTAAGAAGTTATTAAAATCTTGTAACTATTACTTTCCTTTTATTTGTTTTAAGAACCTTTTTTTTGAGTCAGTCTTTTCATGTTTCCATTAGTAATTTTCAAATTTTCATATCTTTTTCGTTTGAGTTCGGAATTCAACGCTGTAAAAAGAAAAAATGCTCGTAGTGACAAATTGAACACAACTGCTACTTTATTTCAATTTGTTACACTTTCCATTCACAGCCACTTTATTCTTCGAGGACTCAGAATTTTTTAAGTGGGTGGAGAAGAGCAATTTTACCAGCCTGTAAAATACCATTCTAAATAAATTTCAAACGGTGAATTCATAGTCCACAAGTCTTCACTAGTCATTAATGATGGATTACCGTTATAGTCAGAACATTCATCTTCCATCTATTGATGAAATACAATATGAAATCGTATGTTACAGCCTGGCATTTGACGGACAACCAAATTCAATCAGCATTAATGATTGGTTGACTAAATTGGAAGCTTATTTCTGTCATCGCCATTATTCTGAAGAGCATAAAATTTATTTTGCTTCATTGTGCTTTCAAGGACAAGTTCGAGCATGGTGGGATACTCAAGCACATTCGAGCACAAAGCTTTGGAGTCAATTCAAAATTGCTTGCATCAATAGTATTACCAGATTTTATGAGAAATCATTTGAATCTTTCAAACAAATTGGTTCTGTACAACAATTTAATCAGCAATTCTTGGCATTGGTTCAGAAGACAAAATTTGAGGATAGAAAATGTTGAACTACTATGTGGTTTTCCTTCAAACGCCTATAAAGAATGTGCTTCAACCAACTCTTTGGCTAGTTTTATGGAGTTGCGCAATATGATGGATCGTGCACTTGCTCTGGAGCACTTATCTACAAACCATATCAATGAATGGTGGAAAGTCACCGCTCAACGGAAACCTTATTATTACAATCAACGACTGTCTGAATACGTTAGTCCTACATTTGATGGAAGCATTCACTCCATTAATGTAGACAGTTGGCTAGAAGCTTTGGATTATAACTTCTACTGTAGTGGAGGTATTGATGACAGTAGTATGGTTTTCTTTGCCTCATCGGGTTTCCAAAGACGTGTTCAGTCATGGTGGAACATCGTTCACGGCTTCCTTCCTGAGAATTGGTTAACTTTCAAAAGAGTTTGTAGACAGATCTTCAATCGATCTGACTTCATCCAATGATGTTCTTTGGACCAGACAACTACAGTTGCTGAGTACAATAGAGAATTCCAACAACTGGTCCCAGTATTTGATTATGAAGAAGTATATCTTGTACAATGCTATATATATGGCTTACAACCTCAATATCGGAGCATTGTAGAAAACTATCTACAAACTACTCTCTAGCCTGGTTTCCAATTAAGGGAAACTATGGAATATGTTTTAAAGTACGAGCAACAAGAACAAAGACTTAAGTTGGAAAGGAAGATGCGGATTCAGAAAGTGAGTGTATACACTAAAGCATCAATGGATCGACAATTGCATGTGAATGAAAGGGAAGAAATCTCTGAAGATGAAGATGATCCCATCAATGAGTCTGATGAGCAAAGTGATAACGACGAAGCGGATGAGCAAAGCGAGGACAATGAGCCAGATGAGCAAAGCGACAACGAAAGTCAAGTCTCAGATCCAGATACAGTTGTAGGCAACAAAAGTCCAATTCAAGATTGTGATCAAGTTACAAAAACAAATGGTGAAAATAAGGATTCAGACGAAAGTCAAGATTCAGATCAAGATGTGAAGATAATTGAACATCCTTTTGAGTTTCACTTCGACCATCAAAGTCCGGAACTTGACCTACATCAATGCCTTAATTTGGTCAATGAACAAGTAACTATAAATCGTCAGATTGAGAATATTGCTATGCTCGAAGAAAGTCGATCAAGGCATTCACCAAACTTTCAGATTCAGGACTATATGACACCGATATTCTATGATTTGAAATTGAGTGGTTATTATCAGGATCCGATCTACGAACCATGTCAAATTGATATGGGAGCTTTTGAGAATAATTCTATTTTTGACAATGATCTAAGGGAGTATGAGGTATTCAACATGGATACTAGTAGAAATGAAGAGATTTCATTAATCCATATTCTACTTGTATCAATACTTTGTATTATTGTTCAACGCCTCATGGATCCATTAGTCAAGAGCCTCAATTGGCTTTTGTTGGAGAACCTTACTCCTATGGATTCTCTAGAACTCAAATGCCATCACCTAATTTGCGTTTATATTTGAAAACTATGGATGTGAATAATGATTGGGAATGTTCTCTCAATCAATCAACACTCTATTGAAAACTGAATTTTAAATATACCAGCATTCTATATCAGTTTCTTTGGAGAAGTTTGCATTGCTCGGTGGGTTCTAACAAAATAAATATTTAATTGAGTAATGTCAACAATGATTGTTCATCAATGGATATTTGGAACAATCAAACCATCAAATCCCTAGTTCAACTTTGGGTATTTTCACTGTTTAAGATTGATGCTTCAACGATTTATATGGGCAATTGCAAATTTTATATTTCGAGACAAGAGTCCATTTTTGAGGTCAATCAGGTCAAATATTCACAAACACCTATGAATGAGGTATTGACTCAATTTGAAGAAATATATTTCGGTCAACAATATGCCCAGAATTATGTTTGATCATACAACCGAGTTTCAATATTCATGCCGACTACTTCGCATAGAGCATTTATATTTGAACAGCAACTCCTGACTACCATTGCTCATGGAAGAATTATAATGTTCTTCATCAAGTTGGTTAAACAACATGGATTGCCAACTATGTTAGAAGAGCCAGATGCAAGACAAAACCAAGAATCCGAGGGAATTGGATAAGCCTCCAAATTGGTATGATGTCGAGGAAGTAGTCAAAAGAGGATATTGTGGTGACACACTCTGTCCATTTCATACAGATTGGTTGCCAACAAGCAATATGGTGCTTTATCAAACTCTTCTTCGACCATCAATTTTTCTCCATGGCAACAAGAATTACAGTCTGAAGCTAACAAAACGACTTCAATTCGACAGCATTGGATTTGTAAAGAGGCAATAATTGTTTTTGGACAACACATCCTCAATCATGACTACTTAACCAAGGCGATCAAATTGATCAGGCAAGCGTCTTCATTTTTGAGGACAAAAATGTTTAAGTAGGGGGAATGTCATGTACTTTTAGTACATCAGTGCTTTTCAAGGCAATATAATATCTATTGTAAGCTTTGTAGGCCAAAAGGAGCTATTAGCCTTAAGAACAAGGCGGTTCCCTCTTTAGGCCCTCCAAAGTAATTAATAAGGATAATAGGCCAACAAGGCCCAATGTAGCCTAAATAGTACTTAACAAGGGATAACCATCCCTCAAGATAGTTAAGTTTAGTTAAGTGAGAGCATTGTCTATAACTAGACAAGAGACATCATTTTGTGAATCTTTTGGCTCATTTGCAAGTGAGAGCTTCTAGCTTCCTTGTGAATGTGAGCCATACGGATCTCCATTGCTAGGTCTCATATGCCCTATCCACATGAATAATGTTCCATTTCCATTGATTGTACTCTTTCTTTCATTGCTAATGCAGATTCCATTGTGATCTCAATGTTTCTAGCTTTCTATTGTTATGCTATCATGATTGTCTTGTTATCTTCTTGCTTCTAGCTTTACTTCATTGTGATTGCTATTAGTTTGGGATTTGGCACATTCGAATGATGGTACGAAGCTAACAGATGATCCGATTCATATTGACACAGTTTTGGAGATTCTGCAAAGCAAATTTCTGCAATAATCACGGATCAAGTGTGTATTGCCATCCACATTTATTTATGGGTTTGATTGTAGCTAATCATCTTAAATTCATTACATACTAATACAAAATTCCTTGCAGGATGAGATTTTTTGATCATGTTGCCTTCTACATCCAGTACGCAGTGAATTTGAGCCATACAACGATATGCTTGTTCATTTGTGGACTTTCCATTTTTGGTTGTAGGAAACAACATCAGCAAGGAAACGTCCAAGGTTACATATTCAGTCTACAAAATAGAGTGCAAAGAAACACATCAAGTCTACATCGGCCAAACATGCAATTTGCGACATCAATTGCAACAGTATGCAAGGATGCTTCCCAAAAAATTGAGAAAACGCTATTGTGTAGATCGGTCTTTTTATGAACAATTTCATGTTGAGATTTAGATGTTTTTGAAGATAGGGGAGTGGCTAATAGAATCGAAAAGTTTTATGTTCAACATTACAAATCAACTAGCAAGCTTGGATACAACAAATTAAGATGCATTCTTGTACATTCAAAGGCATATTGGTATTTAAAGAGACTCAAGTTTTGTAATTCTCTTCATGCTATGTTCATTTCTGAATCTCACATGTCTTTGGAGTATATTTGCTAGTTAAGTTTTTTGTTTGTTTATTTCAGGTTTTAGTTTGCTTCTATACTATATGCTACAAAAATTTTGTTTGTTGAAAATTTCTAATCGTGAGGATTTTAGATCTTTTCTCTTTTTTTAAGCTTTCAGCATTGTTGATTCTTGTTGCAACTTTTACAATGTGTCAATAGATCGTTTGTTCAACTCAATGCAAGGCTAGAATCGTGTAGCTAGTTCTTGCACCTAATTTTCTAGAGTGTACAAACACCTTTGTCTTGGACTGCAGTCAAGTTTGAATACTTTATATTTCACTCTTTGTAACAAAAAATTGGATCCGTTCTTTGGTTTTTGTCTAGGTCTTTGTGTTCCATTTGATAGGCAAGGCTTAAAGCCAAGAGGGTCAATATGAAGGATTGTGAGGCTGTCAATAAATCTCTAAAGGGTAAGATAGTAAATGGCTATACATATTGCTTTGAAATTGATCTAGGAAGCTAGTGAGAGCTTTGTCATAAAACATCTTTTTTTGGAGGTCTAGGAGTGTGTTGTGTAAAAGTACTGTACTTTAGGACCATAAATGGATCTACAAAAGATCCACAAGAGTGATTGGATGCTTGCTTAAAAATCTAAAAAAAAAACAGACACAATAAAGTTGATCTAGATTGGCAATTTGACAAACAACAAGCATTAACATTCAAAAGCATTGATCAACATTGCAATCCGAGCCCACATGTGCAAGACAGCCTGATGTACGGCCTGTAGACTGAGAATGGAGTAGAAATCAATTTGGTTGCATTTGGATCAATAAAACTCAATGTACATAGTGGAGTAGCTCGAGATTGCCAATGAGCTCCAAAAATTAATCTATCTTCTCACTATGGGAGCTTGGAATACATTGCAAAAGTGACTTCCTTTGTGAAGTTAGGTGGATTTCCAGCATGTAATAAGGAAGTTAACTTGGCTCTCTTGCCCTAATTTGCAACCCTAGCCTAATTCCTAGAGTCATGCCTAGTAGGTGACTAGTTGGTCAATTTTTCACCTTAAACTTAGGTGTAGGTCCTATCATCTAGGGATCACTACCAAAATGAGATGACCAACCCTTTAGAATTGATCTAACCTATATTAGGGTGGGTTTTCCACGTGGCTCCATGGCCTCACATGTGTGGGACCCACTTACGTACATAATTTTCATTATTCTACATGGTTTTTGATCAAGCTAGATTTGCCAATTTTTAGCAATTCTTCACATGTTGTTGTACACGTCTACAAAGATTTGTTGTTTGTCCACTGCTGTAGACTAGATTGCCAGAATATGATTCTATTTTGTAGAGTATGATGAGCTTGTTCAGAGTCATTAGGGCGGAGGTGTCAAAGCCTTTATATAGTTACTTGTTTCATGGTTGAATATTATTTGTGTAGAACATAAAAACAATGTTCCAAGTTTGGCATATCTCCATGTTGGAAAAGGCCAATTGCAATGTTCGTTGTGAAATTTGAAGATTCATGGTTTGCCATTTGTCAATATGCAATTTGTATTTACATGCATACACAATATTGATTAAGGGTATAGCGTATCTTTGGATAATAACAAAGTGCATATATGCACGTCACGGTCGTTGTGTCAATAGTCTCTCTCCATGATTTTTAAAATGCTTTGAATGTTTTTCCACTTTGGACTTTGAGATATTATAGTCGAAATATAAGTTGCATATTTTGTAATAACTTCTGTTTGAGTAGGCCTCAAAATATTGAATTGTTGTTCTATTAGTTTTGATTGAACTCCAAATTGAATAGAGAAAATTTTCCCAAAACAACATAGCAATTATGGTATTTTCTTAAGCTACAAATGATAACAAGTGCAATATAAAATTGACAAAAAGAAAAGAAGTAACATTCTTTTATCAAATCTCCAAAAAACAACAGCGGAAAGATATCTATTGCTAGCATGCATTCCAATATTGCGGATTATACACATTACAGAACAAAACATTGAGAAAATCGCTTCGATAATCAGAGCTGAATTTACAATATTTTCTTGAGCGCTGTCTGTTTTCTGAATCAGCGCGTTGGCGCAAGAGAGATGTTCTCTCTCACGAATAATGTGACTAGCTACTGTTTATCTGTAAAACTCACTCTGGAGCTATCTCTTCTGTGTTTGTGATTGTATAAAGTCTGTATTTGTGATCTCTTTCTTATGTGATCAATCCAGGGAACTGATTAATTTAAAAGATCTATTGAAAAGAAATGCATTAGGCTCAATCAAAACTGATTCTAGTTTCTCATCGTTGTTCTTTGTGCATTAGCCGCCTTCTGCCCGTTACACCCTGCCTTCATGCCGCAGACCTTCGCATTTTGCCAAAAGACACTTTTGCGATTTTAAGGGCAGTGTCATCTTTTCAAGGGCAGTGTCGCTTTTTCAAGGGCACCTTCACTTTTATCCAGAAGGCCTTTGGCGACAGTGTCGCTTTTTCGCGACAAAACTGAAAAGCATTTTTTTGAAGGCATTTGGAGATAGTGTCGCTTTTTTTCGAAAAGCCAAAAAACTTGACAGTAGGCCTAAAAACATTTCTAAGGCATTTTCAAGGCAGTGTCGCATTTTTAAGGGTAGTGGCACTTTTTCCCGAAAAGTGAAAAAATGTGACAATGTCGAGAAAAGTTGCCAGAGCTGTTTTCTAAGTGTTTTAGACTTTGTGATGCATTTTCCTCATGACCCAAAAATGCGAACTGTGCGACAAAACAGTTCAAAAATGCAGACTGTGCGAAACATAGTTCAAAATGCAACAGTCAGGAAAAAAACAGCAAAGGAAAAAAAACTAAGAAAAAATGCTAAGGCTTTGAAAGATAGAAACTCTTAGTTTCTTAAAAAATGGAAATGACGCACTTGTTCAACCTCAGAAAACTTCTTGTAGCGCCATATCGATTTTTTGTTTTCATATAGAATAAAAAAAATGGCAAAACATGTAGTTTTGATATGGCATGCCAAAAACAAATTGAAAGTAGGCACACACATTTTTCATTTGAAAATTTGTACCAAGCTCCAGTCATATCGATAATATCTAAGTTGTGCAAGCCAATTTTTTGTTTGAGTTTAAGTAGTTGGTATTGGATAAAAATCTTTGGGTGCTAATTTATGTGTAATGAGTATGTTTTCTCGTTTTGTGCCTTGAGACAATATTACATAGGTTAAGCTTGGACACAATGTTTTTTGTATGTCAATGATTTACAAGATCTGCGTTTAGTCAGCAAGCCAACTTCTCCATGCGAAAGCTGTATTATCAACAAGCATGCTAGGAGTCTCTTCAGTTCAAACTCAGTTCATACATCCAAGGACTTGCTTGACCTTGTACATAGCAACATTTGTGGCCCCATGCAGACTGCTTCCACAGGGGGAGCTCTCTATGTCCTAACCTTCATCGATGACTTGTCTCGAATGACTACAACCTACTATCTGAAGAACAAATCCTAAGAATTCAAGTTTTTCATGCAGTTCAAGGCGTCTCCAGAGAACCAGACCTAGAAGAAGATCAAGGCTCTACACATAGATGGAGGGGGAGAGTACATCTTCACAGAATTCAAGGAGTTCTGCAAGGCCAACGGGATACTACAACAATATACAACCAGCTACTCACCTCAGTCCAATGGTGTAGCTAAGCGAAAGAATCAGACACTCATCGAAAGTGCCAAAAGCATGATGGCCCATGCCTCTCTTCCAAAGAAATTCTGGACAAAAGCTGTTACAATAGCTGCCTATTTGCAGAATCGATCCATCACCAAAGCCCTAAATGGCAAGACACCTTATGAGGTGTGGACAGGACCAAAACTATCACTCAAACATATCTGAGTGTTTGGATGCATCGCTTTCGCTCAGATCCCTGAGGATCTAAGAAGAAAATTGGATGATAAGAGCAGGAAGACGATCTTCATTGGCTATTCCCCAAATCACAAGGCATACAAGCTCTACAATTTGGATACCGAGAAGGCATTCACCAGTAGAGATGTCATTTTCATGGAAGACCAGTTCATCGACCACAAAGGGAAAGCCGCTGATAATTCCAATCTAAGGATCAAGCAACCAGTCAATTTTGATCTAGAGATTCAACTGCTAAACATCGACGCTGACTCAGAAAATGAGTCAGAACCTCAACGAGTCAACCCACATCAGAGGACTGAAGTTCAACCTAGAAGGTCAAACAGGTCCAGACAGCCTCCATCCAGATTTATGGATGATCCGACATGCTACTTTGTGCAGGAACCAACCACCATTTTTGAGGTGATGTCTACTCCTGATGCTGACCAGTGGAAAGCAGCGATGGACACCGAATTCAATTCTCTTATGGAGAATCAAACATGGACACTCACTGAGCTTCCAAATGACCGAAAACCGATTCCATGCAAATGGAAATTCAAGGCAAAGTACGATGCTGACTAGTCGCCAAAAGCTTTTCCTAGATTCCAGATCTGGATTATTCAGAAACCTTCAGCCCAGTCATCAAGCATGCTTCGATCCGCCTACTCCTCTCCTTTGCAGCTGCAGCAGATCTTGAAGTCCACCAGATATAGGTCCAGACCGCTTTCCTCAATGGAACCATCAAAAAGAAAATCTACATGACGCAGCCAGAGGGATATGAACTCAATGGCAAGCAACAACACCTTGTATGCAAAATCCACAAGGCGCTCTACAGGCTGAAACATTCACTCAGGGCCTGGTTCCAGAAGATCAATGCATTTCTAATAGAGAATGGTTTCATTCCAAACTCAGCAGACTCGAATGTCTACTTCAAGTCTGTATCAGATTACTTCATCATCATCACTCTCTATGTTGATGACACAGTCTTATTCAGTAACAATCTGAATCTGATGAATGATACAAAATGCATGCTGGCTCAGGAATACAAGATGACTAACATGGGTCCCCCACTATTGTCTCGGAATTCAAATCCAACGAGATCGACCCAGCAAACTGATTTTTATCAATCAGCAACGATATCTCAACAACGTGCTGAAAAAGTATGGAATGGCCAACTCCAAACCAAGTTACTTTCCACTTGACCCTAGACTAAAGTTATCAAAGGAACTGTCTCCGCAAACCGAGGTAGAAAAGGAGGAGATGAAGCGCTACCCATTTCAATCCATCATCGGCTCTCTGATGTACGCAATGATCTGACCACGACCAACCTTGCATATTCGATCAGTGCACTCATCCAGTTTATGTCAAATCCAGGCTTAACTCATTGGAAGGCACTAACAAAGGTCATAAAGCTATCCAAGCAACGACAACTCTCAGCATCTGCTACGGAGGCAGCCACAATGCCAACATCCTTGAAGCCTACACAGATGCGGATTGGGCAAGAGATGTCGACACCAGAAAATCAACTTCTAGATTTGCATTTTTATACAACCAAGGCCCAATCTCATGGAACAGCCAGAAGTAGACCTCAGTTGCATTATCATCAACAGAATCTGAATACATAGATGTCTCCAATGCAACCAAAGATGTGATTTGGCTAAGGCAACTACTTGCATACCTGAACCTTGCACAACCACTTCCGACAACAATCTATTGTGACGATCAAAGCACAATAGCGCTCTCTCTCAATCCGAGATTTCACTTTCAAAGCAAACATATAGAAATCAGATATCATTACGTTAGAGAGAAAGTGCACAACAAGGAAGTAGAATGTCGCGGAAGCGAGGCGGACCGTTCTCTGTTCGTCTTCGTCTTCTTATTCGCGAACGATTTTTTGTCTTTGAATTTTCTTTTGCGCGGAAGTTGTTTACAAGATCCAAGACATACGATTGCACATCACAGAACACATTCTATTCTAGCAATCAAGGCACACAGCACAAGACAAAGAGATACACGAAAATATAGCTATTGTAATTTTAGAGCAAGATCATCAGTGTCTCGCTCGTTGGCGGAATGACACTCTGCTCTTTTGCTGTGTTTTGCTCGTTTGCAGACTTTCATGCACAACTATGGTTTCTAGTATTTTTCTACTCTACTCGCTACCTCTCTCTCTCTTTCTCTTATAGATCTCTGTATTCAAATTCTTAGTTATGATCCGGAAAGGATAGTTTATACCTCCACAGTGTGGAGTTTACAAAATAGCTAAGCGTAGAGTCACAAGACTAGTTAACGCTAATCAACCAGTTAGTTAGTCTGTGTCGTTGCTACTCATTTCAGCTGGGCATGAAGCTTGTTGAGCTGCCAGCTGACAGCGCAAAAGATTCTTCTTCGTTTATTTCATAATCTCCCGTTTGCTTTCGTTCTTTTCGTTTCTTTCGTAGTTTTTTGTTTTGCATCCCTTTGCGGTTTGCGATCCTGGAGGTGTGTTTACGATCCACGAAAGATTCGCGAATTGTTCGTGCTTTGAGTCAATGGACGTTGACTGTCGCAAATTGTTCTCGTTCAACCTTCATTTCTTGTTCGTGCTGCGACAGAGTTGCAGGAGTTCACCAATTCTGACACTCCATCTTGAACATTGTAGCTTTGTTTGTTTAATCCAATTGCCTTTCTTTGCTTGGCAAAGAGTGGCTTGTCAAGCAGTTTTGTGAGCAGATCTGCAATAATGCTTTCTGATTTTAATGGAAGACAGGATCCTGGGACAGATAGATTGCATTCTGAGTGTCCATCATCATCGTGTTTGGCCTATCTTGTGATATCCCGATTGCCTCCAACATCATTTGCAGCCACACTACCTCATTCGCCACTTTCGAGGCTGCGACATACTCAGCTTCGCAAGAGGATTGAGCTACCAAGGTTTGCTTTTTGCATATCCAGTTGATTGCAGTTCCGCACGCTATCATACATCCTCCAGTAATGGACTTGCTGTAATCTTTGCAGCTCGTCCAGCTCGCATCACTGTAGTGATGCAGCTTGAATCCTTTCTCTTCATTTCTAGCTTTGTAGGTTAATCCAACATTCTGGGTACCCTTCAGATATTGTAGGATTCGTTTGGCCATTTTTCAATGTGCCAGACCAGGATTGGAACAGAATTGGCTCAATGCGTAGATAGAGAAGATAAGATCGGGTCTGGTACAAATTATTAAGTACATCAGACTACCGATTAAGTTTTGGTAGGGTATATTTGCCATCTTCTGTTCTTCCTCTTCTGGTTTTGGGCAATCCTGTTTCGTGAGCTTGGCTCCAGCTATCATTGGTATGGCTTTCTCTTTGCAGTCCATCATGTGGTACTGCTTCAGCACTTTTCTGGCGTATTCTGATTGACTCAAGTGCATTTCGCCATTTATTCGATCTCTTCTGATCTCCAGCCCTAGGAATTTTGTTGCTTCTCCAAGATCTGTGATTTCAAAGTCTTAAGAAATCTGACTCTTCATGTCTTTGATCATCATTAAGGAGTTTTTTATCAACATCAAATCATCCACGAAAATGGTTAGTATCACAAAATCCTTTCCTACTCTTTTGATGTAGACATTACAATATGCTTGAGTACGATTGAAGTCTAGAGACTTCAGAAGACCATCAAGCTTTTTGTACCAGGCTCGTGATGCCTGTTTTAGACCGTAGATGCATCTCTTCAATCGACAGACATATTGTCTGTTGTCGGGGTCTTCATAGCCTTCAGGTTGCTTCATGAAAATTTTCTCCTCTAGATTTCCATGGAGAAAGGCTGTTTTCACGTCAATCTGGTGAATTTTCAGATTGTACTGTGTGGCATATGCAAGGAGTAGGCTTATGCTTGTCATCTTGACCATGGACGAATATGTGTCGAAATAGTCGACACCATATCTCTACGTGTAGCCCTTCGCGACAAGCCTTGCTTTGCAGCGGCCAATGGTGCCATCTGATTTCAGCTTTTTCTTGTACACCCATTTGCAGTCGACTACTTTTTTAGTTTTCTGACAGTGGCTCTAGTGTCCATGCCTCGTTTCACCTCATCGACTCGATCTCTTCTGACATTGCCTGTTTCCAAAAATTCTTCCTCTAGACTCTGGATAGCTTCTTGGTATGTTGCTGACTCTTTTGTAAAGATGCAGTACTCGAACTACGTGTCTTCGCTCCATTGAAGATTGTCAGAATAGCGGTTTGGAGGTCTTCTTTGTCTTGTTGACCTTCGAGGTTCGTTTCGTTGCTGCTCGAACATTTCTTGTTCGTGGAGTCGATCCTCTGTTTCCTGCTGCTCTGGAGTCTGGGGTCCTGCATTCTGATTTGATGACTATCCTCGATCTCCCTCTTGAATAGGCAGCAGTGTGAAGATCTCATGGCCTCTTTCGACTTACAGTCCAGGGAATGTGAAACTTCACATCTATGCTCGAAACAACTTTCTTTGTGGTTGGATCGCAGAGTCTATACACATGTGTTCCGTTCGAGTAGCCGACCATGATTGTTTGTTTGGATTTGTCGTCGAGCTTGCTTCTCTTTTCCTTTGGAGTGTGCTTGTATGTTGCACATCCAAACACTCGTGCGTATGACAGATCGGGCTTTCTGCCTGTCCAAATCTCGTATGGTGTTTTGTTCTCCAGCGTTGTCATTGTATATCTGTTCTACAGGTGTACAGTTGCAGCTATTGCTTTGGCCCATAATTGGCCTGGCAATTGAGCCTGTGCTATCATGCATCTGGATCCTTCGACTAGCGTTTTGTTTTTTCTTTCTGCCACACCGTTGTATTCTAGTGTGTATGCAGGAGTGAATTGGTGTTCAATCTCCCATTCTTCGCAGAATCTTGAGAATTCTGTGCTTTTGTATTCACGTTGTCAGATTTAAGGATCTGTATTCTTTTTGAGGTGTGTCGCTCTGCGAATGCCACGAACTTCTTGAAAGAATCAAATACTTCGGGTTTCTTCTTCAAGTAGTAGATCGTGGTCATTCGGCTGTAATCATCTATGAACGTTAAAAAATATCTCGAACCTGAGAGCGAATCTATTTTCATTGGTCCACACACATCATAGTGGACAAGCTCAAGAACTTCCTTGGCTCTTCTTCCTTCGTGTGTGAATGGATTCCGATGTTGCTTGCCTTCGACTAACATTCTATTTTTTCTTTCTGCCACACTGTTGTATTCTGGTGTGTATGCTCTCTGCATCCGACCGTCAACAACTTGTTTGTCGTCTTCTCGATTATACAACAAGTGTTGCCATCGAACAAAACTCGAATGCCTAGATCTGCCATCTTGGAGACAGATAACAGATCCTTTCTGAGTGAGGGCACATAGAGTGCTCCTGGCAGCTCTGCTTGGCTTGATAGTGTTCGTAGCTGTAGAGTGCCGATCTCTTTGATATCGTGTCTGCTTCCATCGCCTAGAATCATTGCTCTGTCGTTTTTGAGTTCGTGAAAGTTGATCAAGATCTTCTTGTTGCAGGTTATGTGAGATGTTGCTCCTGAATCGATGATTACATCGTAGTCGTGTTCAGAGTAGCTTGTTGAAGCTTCATCGAATATCGCGAAAGCTTCGTCAGATCTTTCTGCATCCTTGGATGACTCTGCAATGTTAGCCTTTTCAGCTTTGTTCTTTCTTTTTGGATTAAATCTGCAATCGTATGCAGAATGTCCTTTCTTTTTGCAGTGCATGCATGGTATTGCTGGATTGAACCAGTATTTGTTGGCCGTATGGCTTGGTTTGTGGCAGTGATTGCAGGAAGAAGATTGCTGATTCGAGGACTTTGTCTTCTTGAATCGTGGCTTGTTTTTGTTCTTCTTCTTTTCTTTCGTGAAGAGAGCCTTCTCTTGATCATTGCTTCCCTCTCCTTTGTCTCTCATCAGTTTCTCATCAGCGACAAGACTGACTGCTTTGTCAAATGTCATATTTGGTAGACTCAGTATGAGCATTCTCAGCGGCTGATAGGACGTCGGTAGGGATTTCATGAAGTACATCAGCTGCTGTGGTGCTGGGACCTGATGCTCCTGTCCTGATGCAGCGAGTTGAGCGAAGATCGTTCTGATCTTTTCAACGTGTTGATCCAACTGGTTGCCATCCCACCGTATGGATTGCAGCTGATTGTGAAGGTGCATGACTGAAGCTGCAGTCCTCACTTCATACTTCTGCTTCAATCTTTCCCACCCTGCATGGCTGCTTTCGCAGTCTTCAATTTGCACTGAGTAGATCTTCATCTATGGATGAAATGATGATCGCCATTGTGCGCTCATCCTTTCTGATCCATTCAGCTCTCTTTGGGTCTCCCTCTGGAGGCTGCACCTCTGAGAGCTCGATCACCGACTAGATGCCTTCGCCCTTCAGAAGCGTTTTGATTTGAATTTTCAGATTCTGTAATTTACGCCATCGAGACTGATTGCCACTCTAGTCTGGATTGTTGTAGCCATATTGTGTTGTCTGGAAGAATCACTGTTCAGATATCACTAGTGATAACTGTGCAAAAAGTATAAAAAGGACCAAGAGTGGATCCTAATCTGATCCTCAAGAGGGATTCGTTGTCAGATTACTTGATCTATCAATTTTCTTGAGATTAAGATCAATCTAGATCAATTCTAGACACAAAATCCTAACAAGAACAATCATTAATTGAAGGTAGGTGTACTTTTTGGTTTCACACGCGTGAAACACTGTCTGAGTACGGACTCCAACCTGAAAATCAAGTACACATTGATAGAACCTCAAAACAATCAAAACAAATGTAGACAAATGGAGAGAATCACTCAAAATTGCTTCCAAAACCAAGATTGGTGTCTCACACTGATTATGGCCAAATAAGTCTCTATATATACACTTTTGGAGCTTGAGGTACTGATCATGCATCAGATCTCACACGTGTGAGGATGCCTTGTCACCATCATGCAATTTGACACTTGGATCAAAACTTTCCATTTTGGGCATTTTTGGTCTATTTTTCTACTATATGGAGATCTTCATGGAAATCTTCTAGAAGCAAAAACTCGCCTACTTCAGCTATTTCCACACGTGTGAGCTGTCCTCTACATGTGGGATGTGACACCTATTCAAAATATTTGACTCATGCAATCATTAGATTGGTGCCATGTGTCATATCTCTAGAAAACTAGTTTTTGGCCATTTTAGCCACTAGAACTTGAATTAAATCATATGTACAACATATATGATTATGGTACATGAAAAGTACACTAGTTTCACACGTGGGAACAGGCTCCACACATGTGTGTCTATCCTATATACAAGATTTTTTGCCTCTACCAAGCTTATTTTTGCATGTTTCACACTCCTAAAAAATCTAGCTTTGTAAACCTAGCATAGATCTATCTATAACTCCAAGAGCCAATCTTAATTTTATAAATGGATCTTTAGGCAATGCCTTGGTGAGTATATCAGCAATGCAATCTGATGATGAAACATGAATAAGCTTGATCTCCTTTGCTTGCACTTTCTCCCTTACGAAATGATGTGCAATCTCGATGTGCTTTGTTCGAGCATGGAAGACTGGATTGTTTGCAAGTTGTTGAGCTGCTTGATTATCACAATATATGCATGGAATGTCTTCATTCTTGATCACATGTAGCTCCTCCAAAAGCCTTTTAAGCCAAAGAACCTCCTTTGTTGTTGTTGTCATAGTTTTATATTCGGATTCTGTTGATGAAAGAGAGATGGTATCTTGCTTTTTGGAAAGCCAAGATATAGCTCCTCCACATAAGAATGTAGAAAATGCACTTATAGATCTTCTATCCATCTTGTCACCTGCAAAACTTGAGTCCGAATATGTTCTCAAACAAATATTAGTCCTTTCATAAACTATGCCAAAGTCGTTTGTAGCCGAGATGTACCTTAACATCCTTTTTGCTCCTTTCCAATGACATTTTAATGGACTTTGCATGTATTGACTCAACTTGCCAACACAAAAACTAAGATCTGGTCTAGTGATGGTTAAGTATATCAAGGAACCAATAAGCATTCTATAGGTAGTGATGTCCTCAAAGGATGTTTCATCACTTTCCTTAGAAACTTTTACACTTAGTTCCATAGGAGTTTCAACTCCTTTACAATCAATCATGCCAAATCTTGCTAAGATTGATCTAGCATACTTAGATTGACATATGAAGGTAAAATCATTATTTCTAGTGACTTCTATTCAAAGTATAACTTTAAGAAGTCCTAGATCTACCATCTTAAATTCACTAGACAAGGAAACTCTTACATTCTTGATGCCATCTAGATCATTTCCTGTGAGTATAATGTCATCAACATATAGAACTAAGATAATGATCTTTCCATCATTACATTTGTAGTACATTGTAAAAGAAATCCATTGAAATATGTGAGAAATACCAACCTGAATGGTAGACGCTAATGACTCTTGCGAATTGGCCATTTTTTGTTTTTGAATACCTTTTCAAAACGTCTAAATCCGTGTCCAAGTTTACACATATCATTACATATCCATAGGCAAGACATATATGTTATGGTCATAATCCGGAACTTCTGAAAAAATCATTATCAAAGCTATCGTAGTAGTAGTATACTACAATATATCTCTTGCGTAGCTTTAGAGAAGGAAGACCAAGAGCAGTATTCCTACCTTCTTTTGCGGTAGGTCGGAATCCAGAAGTATGTATTTAATAATTGTGCTACGTTGCTACTATACTGTGACAGACAGAGATGATAACAAGTATCGTCAAAGAATATATGTTTTAGAAAAGTGCTCATTATGATAATAGAAGTTGTTACACACAAGAATCATAAGTGTAGTTCATCGCTGGCTTGCTAGTGATAAAAAATTGCTTAGTTTATCATCGCTGGATAGTAGCGATTCATTTCCGTATAGCGGTTACGTAAATCCATCATTAGATATGCGTGCTAGTATGCGAGTATACTGCTGGGACAATAGCGATTAGTTGCTTCAAAAATATACATACCAGTAGTATGCGTTATGCATAAAGCATACTTGAGGCTTATGTGTTTTTTGATAGAATGTATGCCAAGAGTTATAACTCTTCTGGCCAGCAACAACATGCTAATATATGTGTTTTAAGATGTTATATAACTACTATGAGCAGCAATGGACAACGTGTTACTATCCATCCTTCAATCACAAATGATTTCTGGCCAGCGATGGCCTCATATGTGCATTATCCAAAGCGTTTGGCCAATGATGGCTTCAAGGTAAATCTGGCCAGCGATGGCTTGCATGACCTCTCAAGGATAGATATGGTTTAGCCATAAACTGATAAGCGATAAGCAGAGGGTAAGCAACAATCTTTTATGCATACTCAAAGCCAACATGAATTATCAGAGGTGAGATGCAATAGGCAGTGCTATAGTGCTTACAATTTTATGCGATTTCTTTACTGATAAACTTTTTCAAAGCAAGAATAAATCAGTGTATAAAGCACTTATCGTTTGAACAAAGAAACATTTCTCTAGTGGTATGAGGGAGAGCGCTTCAACACCAGATCCGTCTTTGCTAAGAGGAGAAGGTGAAGAGAGAATGAGAGCGTGGGAGGAGAAAGAGAAGCATGTCACCTCCTTAATAGGTGAGGCCACTTGTAGAAGAAGCAACCGATAACAGCCGTAGGATGAGATACAATCGATCTTAGCCATTGAAATTGCAATAAATGCAAATGGAAGTTTAAACATTTCCCACCAAAAAAAACTTTTGTGGGTCATACACCTTGTAAAGCTTATGTGTGTGTGTGTGTGTGTGTGTGTGTGTGTGTGTGTGTGTGTGTGTGTGTGTGAGAGAGAGAGAGAGAGAGAGAGAGAGAGAGAGAGAGAGAGAGAGAGAGAGAGAGAGAGAGAGAGAGAGAGAGAGAGAGAACCCACCAACCATACCGACAGTTAGTGAATCCCTCAGGGGGGCAGTTAGCTCCCCCCTAAGGGAAAGCTAACAGCCCACCAAAATAGTATTAATGTTTTTTTTGGCAAATCAAATAGCAGTCCATTGAAAAACTTCACGACATAAAAGTTTGTTTACGATCATACACGATTTATTTCAAGAGAAGCCATTATTCTGAAAGGTATCTACAAGTGTTCGTACTTCCTTGAGAAAAGTTTCATGCTTATTACAACAATACATGGCTGCTATTGTTTGTGATGTAATGAACTTATAAGGTGTGAAATTTGGGCTATCAAGTCTCTCCATAGCAAGCCTACGTACTAGGTATATGCATATAAAGCAAGGATTATGTTGAGCCTTGTCGATTCCATTGACGTATAGATGCTTGGTAATCCATTTTTGTTCATTACAGGCATCTTCCTTTTTTATGCAGTGGGACAGTATTCCCTTGAATCCATTTCTTATTCTTTAAAAAATCTAGGGCACACCCATAATGTAATTCAGAAGCAATATCTTGGATATTGGTATGTTGTAAAACGATATGATTAAGTCCTTTTTCCAAAGAGCGTTTAAGGACCTTACTTCTGATTAAGCTACAATCCACAGTCAAAACATGATCAAACTTCGTTGATATGAAGCCTTTAAAATATTTCAAAGTAGTACATGAGCAAGCTTGCAGGTTTTCAATTTGAAAATTACAAAAGACTTCATAAGGAAAATACCAATCCATTTTAACTTCGACATGTATGACCAACCAAAAACGATATCGTAGAAGGATGTATAAAGCCGAATAACTGTAATAAAATGCGAGCATAAAACTGCTTCACATGAATGGTCTCAAATATCCTACTGTGGTAAAGTAAATGTAGAAAGAGAGTTCCCTTGGTATCATGCGTAATGAGCTGTAGGCGATCCATCGTGTTCCTAATCACTTCCCTCTTGTCCAAAACCTCTTCGTCCTGCAACCATATCAATGCCTATCAAATTTCAGCTTCTTGATCGGCAAATCTTCCTTTGTACCACTTCCTTGCCCTTCTTTGCCTCTATATCCTGTAAATTTCCTTCTTTTACCCTTGCCTTGGCTTGACATAATAGAGCTTGGGTTGTTGAGGTTAAAAGTGCATGTTCTTTTAATGGAGTTTTGAAAGAATAAAGTGGAAAAGAAGCGGAAAAGCTGGGTCTTTTAAACAACCATTCGATTTCTCTAATATTTTCAGCATCTCCTAGGCTTGCAAGAAGTTTGGTAGAAGGATTAGCAGCAAGTTCAATGGACGCATCAATCATGTGTTGGCGAAGAAAGAGAAAAGTCAGGTGTGCTTTGACAACCTCCCTAGCAGGGTTTGGTTATGTGTAGAGGCACTAGGAAAGAAAATGCTCAGGTTATTCATAATAGGTAGATGGCATGGTCAAACCAGATAATGGAGGACATTATCCGTGTCTAAATCCGTCCAAGTTTACACATATCATTACATATCCATACGCAAGACATATATGTTATGGTCATAATCCGGAACTTCTAAAAAAATCATTATCAAAGCTATCGTAGTAGTATACTACGATAGCTTTAGAGAAGGAAGACCGAGAGCATTATTCATACCTTCTTTTGTGGTAGGTCGGAATCCAGAAGTATGTATTTAATAATCGTGCTACGTTGCTGCTATACTGTGACAGACAAAGATCATAGCAAGTATCGTCAAAGAATATACGTTTTAGAAAGTGCTCATTATGATAATAGAAGTCATACACACAAGAATCATAAGTGTAGCTCATCGCTGGCTTGCTAGTGATAAAAATGCTTAGTTTATCATCGCTGGATAGTAGCGATAGTAGCGATTCATTTCTGTATAACGGTTACGTAAACCCATCATTAGATATGCGTGCTAGTATGCGAGTATACTCCTGGGACAACATCAATTAGTTGCTTCAAAAATATACATACCAGTAGTATGTGTTATGCATAAAGCATACGTGAGGCTTATGTGTTTCATGATAGAATGTATGCCAAGAGTTATAACTCTTCTGGCCAGCAATAGCATGCTATTATATGTGTTGGCAGATGTTATATAACTACTATGAGCAGCAATGGACAACGTGTTACTATCCATCCTTTAATCACAAATGATTCCTGGCCAGCGATGGCCTCATATATGCATTATCCAAAGCGTTTGGCCAGCGATGGCTTCAAGGTAAATCTGGCCAGCGATGGCTTGCATGACCTCTCAAGGATCTGTGAGAAACCACCAAACAAAAACTATGTACTTTTAAGTGATCCATGTGGCTGTCAACAGCGATGGATTATCTCTAATAGTTGAATGATAAACAACACTCAATAAGGGTGTATATGTTACTTTGTGTGTGCGCCATGCAGTTGTCAACAACAATGGGCTATCATCAATCAACTACGTTGTGTGTTTTTTTTGTGAGAGCGTGGCATCTGTCAATCGCGATTGCCTGCCACATGGAGTGTAGGCAGATGTGATATAAAAAACACATCAAGTGTTTTGGCATCAGCGATGATCCAACGCATTTATTCCTACTCAAAAATTATAACAATCATGCAGTAGGCCGCAACATGTTACTACAATGAATGAATTGAAAAAACCGTAAAGAGCAGTGCCTAAGGTGCGAGTTCATACCTGCTCATAAGTTGAGAGTTCACCGTAACGTTGTAGCTGGGCGCTATCAGGGAGAAGAAAAGCACAAATAGGATCATTGGAAATGCGATTAGGAAGAAGAAGAGAGAAGGAGTGGTGATGGCTATTAGCATTGTTATGTATAAATAGATGATAGTTACCTTGATGACTCATCGTGTGAAGCTTCATGGAAGGAACCACGAGATGGCTTATATAATAAGAGGGACCCGTTATGTTGGGATGTCTGACCGATAATGTCAAACGCTCGAGCTTTTAACAAAGGGTAAGAGCGAGGAAGAAAGCACAACAATCTAGAAGTAATGATCAAGATGAAAATCTGACTGAACATGACAAGAAGTGTACCAAGAATGCATGACTGAAACTTCACCTCAAGATCTAATCACACGAGCTTCTAACGAAGTTCTAGATTGTTGGCCACTAGATCAATTCAGGGATTCCTACTTTAATTGGTTAAAGCTAACAAAACACGAGGATTCAAAAGAAGCTTTCAACCATTGGTGGAGAACAAGAAGGAAAGTCAACGAAAAAAATGACGATGTGGTAAATACATTGGCAAGACATTCCACCAAGTCGAGAACTCTTCATGCCTCCAAAGGAACATCTACATGAGTTTTTCAATTTCATGTCTATAAACAACCACATTGAGCTATCAAAGCAAAACGTTCTCCACTGGATGTTGCAAAAGGGGTACACATGGAAGGATGAGCAATCAATGGCTAAGGAGGACGGAGCCAACAATAGACAAAGTGTAGAGGAACAAGTGCCAAAAAGGCCAGATCAGAATGAAGTTGAATCAAGTGGCAATGGTTCTCAGGGGTTGTTGCAAGCCAATGCAAGTTGTTTCTACGAAATCAACCAAGCAGTGTATATCTAAACCAAACTGCTCTTGCTATTCAAAAGTGAACTACCATGTCCAATGGAGCAGTTGCGACTCAAGCACACCAACCTATGCATCAACATCTAGAGGCACATGCACCTACAACACAAGAAATGTACTTGAATGCAACTTCTCAAACAGCAAGACCTCAACCAGTGGATTCACGTGAAGTTGTTCATGCGCCATGCAGTCAAGGGGTCTATTCAAATGGAGATGCTTATCAATCTTTATAGTATCTTGCAGAAACAAATGAATATTTCCGTCATTCAACACTTCATGATGAATATCAATACCAAGATCACAATGATTCATCAATCTCTCCAATCTATCCCGACTACATTTATGCATACAACTCTTATGATGGATATGTAGAGAGTAACCATTCTATACCAAGGAGTCAAGCGCCACCTACATATTTCAAGTAGTTGTCTCGAACACACAATCAAGACACGCCATACAATTACAATTGGTGGTATACAACATGGCTTCAACCGACATCAATCCTCTCAAAGCATCTATTACAATAACGTAAATGCAAAAAAAAACTTTCCCCTGTCTATTCTAACCACTAGTCGTCGTCTACCAGTATTGCTGACTTCCAATATCCTTGTTTCTTCTATGTCCTCTTGCACATGGATCAATCACGGTAAAAGTTCAGCTTTCTGAAGGAAGATCCCCCTTACCACCACTGCTTTGCCCTTCTTTGCCTTTGTTCGGAAAGTACTTTCTCTTCCTGTTATTGCCATTGCCTGATATGACTGAGCTTGGATTGTTCAGATTGAAGGAACCCATTTTTTTGCTGGTATTCTGGAGGTATTTGTCTTGCTGGGTTCTTTCAAAAGGCATTCAATTTCTCGAACATTTTCATCGTCGCCAAGGTATGTAAAGAGCTTAGCAGTAGGGTTTATGGAAAGTTCAATGGCAGCATCAATCATGTATTGTCGGATATACAGAAAGACAAGGGGGGACTTGACAACCTCTCTGGTAGGTTTATGCATCCAAAGGAAGAAGGCATTAAGCTGATTTTGCAGAGATGCACTAGGAAAGAAAATGGAAAGTTTATTCATTATGTACCAGATAGAGTGATCAAACCATATGATAGAAGAATTGTTTTTGCGTTTATCACCGCATCTGCACTTAAAGAAGGGTCTTTTCCAGTTCCAGATTCTAGCTTGATGAAGGTTCATTATGTTAAAGTCAGTGTCAAAATGGCCTCTAGTTCTAGCCAAGGTCTGCTCAGAAGGACATCTTGAAGGTCCAAATATGCTCATCTTGATGACAGTATCAAAGGCAATAGGAGTATCAAAAGAAGGATTCTTATGCAAGGTAGCAAGCTTGCATGCTTGGACTTCTACATCAGTGAGATGAGCAAGAGCGATCCAGAGCTCAATAGAGATAGGTGCTAGGAAGTTGACAGAGAGAAGGCTCCAAAGTTTATAAGTAGTTTTTGCAGATTTAAACTCAATGATATGTAGTTTTTGTAGTTAACTTAGTGTTCATTTCAAAAGACAAATGCACCATTATTATGAGAGAGAGAGAGAGAGAGAGAGAGAGAGAGAGAGAGAGAGAGAGAGAGAGAGAGAGAGAGAGAGAGAGAGAGAGAGAGAGAGAGAGAGAGAGAGAGAGAGAGAGAGAGAGAGCGGGGGGGGGGGGGGGGGGGGGGGGGGGGGCAAGAGCCAAGAAATGATCAAAACAAAACCAAGAAAACACCAAAAAGAGAAGAAAGAAAGATGAAACTCACCTCTTGATCTAAGCCATTCTACATATATGACACTAAGCTTGAAGCGAATTGATTGTTTCGGCCTCAACTGCAACCAGCAATTTTCTAGGATGCGGAAGCATGTATTGTTCTGTACTTGTCACATTTTTCGGGAAAGCAAAAAATGCAAAGTATGCGGAACTTCGTGAATTCTACGCATCTAAGCACAATTTTGCAACTGTTGCATTTTTTGGGAAAGCGAAAAATGCGAAATACACGAAACTACGTGTAGTTTCAATCATCATGAGAGACCGGAAAAATGTCAAAGACTGTCTGAATTTAAGAGGATGCCGACAAAATGTGAAATACCGGGCATAAGACCTTGACTCAAGTTGACAAATGGGACCTTGTTATTGGATAATGACATTGACCCACATGGGCCATGTACTTTGGTCATGGGTGTGTGTGGCCCTATCCACACTCTTCAATGCCATTTAAGAGTCCACATGGCACAAAGGCCAAAAGTCTAAATGAACCCTTGAAAATGAAATGTTGAATGGTCAAAGGGCATGATGAAATGAAAAATCGAAAGGTTGGGCTGTCATCCATTGACGGATATACATGCATGGCTAGCCTCATGCAAAGAAAACCAGCTCTGCCTTTGTTTTTTCGGGTAGCCTTGCAGAGGTGTGATGGTGATATTTCTTCTTCACGTAATTTGCTGAGGGTGATGGTGACCAACTCTCCTTTTATGAGAGCATAAAGGATCGTGGAACTGATCGTTGTGTTTGAGAATTTCTTGAGTTGATCTGTCAAAATCACTGTCACATAGCTAACACATATCAAAGATGGAGGATGTGGTAGATTTCAATGTGTTCATGGAGAGATATGTAGCTGAAGGCATCTCATTTACTCTGAGTAACGTCAGTACTGTTCAATATCATGTTTCCGAGAGTATTGATCACCCGAGCATGTAAGAGCTTCAGGGGAATGGTACTTTGATTATGAGAACGATGGATTAACAGCCAAGTATACTCCTGCTCAAGAGCTGATATGGGCAAAGTCTCAGAGCTCCAAATTCTGATTGACCAGCATTGTTGCATTAACTACTTTGATTAAGATTTGTGGAGGCTGCATGATGAGCGATAGATGCAAAGAATCTTATCCTCAGGTCTAGCAAAAGAACATGTAGCCCTATCAGTGTTAATGACAAATTTATGCATCTCAACGGCCTTGTCGTAGTTAGGATGATGAAATTATTCTCCAAACATTCTCTTGTTTAAATCCTAGGAGAATAGGTAACTCCATTCTCAACTATCATTTTAAGTAGATTCACAGAAATTCCCTTCCCGAATCAACCATTGCTTTGATTTTTGCAAAGACATCCAAATATTTGGGCTGCGTAACCATAAATTTATTAGAGTAGCCGTGCATTCCCCCAAATGCACCAAACCCCTTTGCAAAAATAATGAAATCAATGCAACCACAAGGCTACTATCATGCACAACTCAGTGAACTAACTGAGACATGCAATCAACAGGGTCAGGCCCTCCCTTATCGTGCATCCACAGAAAAGCAAAAGCAAGAAGTTAACTCAAAAACCTCATGCCAAGCCTAAGAAGCCCCCCCCCCCCCTTCTAAACCCTAATAAGGGTTTAAAAGTCCTCATGGCCGCCACAACCGCCACTTCGTTTATGGGGCTATCTCTTCGATCTAGATGCATCAAAGGAGTCTTCATGAGTGAATCAGATAGCCTCCTTGTCACAAACTGAATAGCAACCTGGTTGCAGTTGTGCTTCTTCCTAGCAAGCAAGAGAATCAACCAACACCTCCCCTGCAAGCCAGACTTCCATTTCATAGCTACCATCGCTGGAATGAGTCATTTCCGCAGCACCACAGAAGTACCCTCAAGCAGTTTAGCAACACTCACGGCTATCTACTATGGATAACCGATCTGCTACAGATTAGGATGACACTTTAGTTAAAATAGCAATGACCGACTTATATAGTGCTTTCTTATTTCGACGGCACCATGTGTGCTCAGTTCTAGAATTATCAGGCCATCTTTCTTTTACGAGCCTTTGAGTGCTTTTAAGCAACTTTATCTTTGTACTTACTGATTAATTGAATATACAGTTTGTGGAGAGTAATCTTGTTGTCTTGTCTTGTTGCACTTGACGTTGTACTGTGGTGATTGATCCGATTGGGTTTCTAAACTGTTTTCTTAACTTGGTATCAGATCCCTTGGTGGTGAGAATCAATGGACAAGAACAGAGAGCTGCAAATTCACGATGGTTTGTTGGCTAGGAAGCACAAAACCGAGTCTGTGGAGATTCGTGGAACGACTCAAAACTGTAAAAACGATTTAGAGATAGCGAATTGTCAGCTGAATTAGAGGGCAAGCAAAGATTGAAGCTGAAAATTCTTCTGGAGGATTGTTTGGCGTTTGTGATTGGTTTGAATCCAATCGAACAGCATTTGAAGAGCGGTTTGGAGCAGAAGATTGCTGATTGTAGGGCGACCTGAGTGCAGTAGAATGCTGTAAACTTTAGCTCAGAGAAAACTTGAGCATAGCCCAAGAAGTCTCTCTTCTTTCATGGCTAGGATTTCAGTAGGAAACATTGACGATCTTTCCCCATTTATAAGGTTTTTCAGAGCTGTAAAGGCTTGCAGAAGGGCGATCTAGCAGGAGTAATCGAGCTACAGACAGCCGCTGACTGCCGTGGAAAGCTGGAGGAGAGCTTGTGAAGTAGGTCATGGGTTTTTCAAACCCCTTTGTAATCTCCATAGCCAGGAAGAGAGAGGAGGTCACGTGGAGGCTCGCACGCAGTGAATCAGAGAGAGGCTGTAGTGCTTGGCGCTCGAGATTGTTCATAACCATCAGATAAGCCTCCAATAAATCAACAGCCAAGATGGAGTTCTCAGGGAGGAACGTGGGCCATAGGATGGAGGATCACCCTTAGATGGGCTTTGAAAGGGTCCTGAAGAACTGAAAGGCAAAATAGGCCTTCTTTTTATTAAAAATTTTCAAACTGAAAAAATTGTTGGGTTCCAAGTTTTTTGAAAGGTGAAGTTTCTTCACACTGAAAAAACAGTTCAAAACCCAAATTGCCCTTATTTTCACCTCCTTTAGTCTATTTTGGCCAAACGAAAGGCACCCTGACTGTACCTGCAAGTACGGTACGCCAAAACAGAGTGATGGCTGCGGAGAAAGTGTTCGGAGCATGCCAGAAGTGATTTCACCATACTAGACACGTAGCTAGGAGTTGGTGACAAGAAGCATTTCGAAAAGTGACACCAGTTTGGCTTTCAATTTGGCGAAAGAGCGACGGGTGGCCTGGTAAGTCAAAAATTGCAGGTCATTATTTTTTATTTCTGACATCACGGTTGGCTTTGGCGTACACTTTTTAGCCTACAAGTGAAGTTTCAAGCAGTTTGGAAATGGCAAACATCAATGAAGCAATTTTGGGCGATGCAAACTTGATGGGGCTTCTAACTACAACATCTGGAAATTCAAAATGAAGAGCATTTTGATGGAGAAAGAGTTATGGGAGATCGTGGCAAGTATTGAAGTCTGGCCAAATACCACTCTTGGTGACACGAGGGCCTTTGATAAAAAGGCGCAGAGAGCATTGCCCTTGATCAATCTTTTAGTGAAAGACCATGTGATCACTTATATAAGTGATGCCACGACGGCTAGGGGAGCTTGGGAAGCTCTTAGAATGCAATTTCAAACTTGCAATCCAGCTCGGGCCATGTTCTTGAAGTCGAGATTGAACGTAGTAAGGATGAAAGAAAGCGAATCGGTAGGATCTTTCATCACCAGGATAAAGGAGTTGAGAGATCAACTTGTGGCAATTGGAGAACCAATTAGGGACATTGAATTGGTACATACCACAATGAGCGGTGTCTCGGAAGGGCTACAGATGTTTGTGAGCGGCATTGCTTCGAGGGAGAGATTGCCTACTTTTGAAGACTTCCACGAAATCATGTTGCAGGAAGAGCAGCATTGCGAAGTGGTGAAGTCAAGGCAAACCCCACAGGAGGATCGAGCCTTGCTTGCTAAAGGCAAGCAGAAAGGATGGAAAAGGATTCCTAAGAAATCCAAGGATGATGATGACGAGAGAGATTCATCATCAAAGGCGATAAAGAAGAAGAAAGGCAAATGTTACTATTGCCACAAACTAGGTCATTGGGCACGCGAGTGTTACAAGAAGAAAGTGGACATAAAGGCGGGAAAAGTGAAACAACAAGGCAACATTGCCGAAGATGATGGAGAAGATGACGATACAAGTATCTTCTCATTGGCATTGGCATCCTAGGTTGATGATGGTGCCAGATGGTTCATAGATTCAGGTGCCACAAGGCATATGACCGGAAAACGTGATTGGTTTGAGAAATTCTCACCAATTGATGATGGGGATAAGGTCACTCAAGCCAATGGGAAGGAATGCCAAATACAGGGTGTTGGCAATATACCTGTGCAGTTTCTTGATGGTAAAATCAAGAATATCACTAATGTGCTTTATGTTCCTGGACTCAAAAAGAGTTTGCTTTCTATTGAAGTAATGGCAAATCAACATCTTAAGGTTGAATTTGTCAAGGATGGATGTCTTATGAGGGATATGAACCACAACCATAAAGTGGTGGCAAAAGGTTATAGAGATAGTAACTGTGGCCTTTATAAATTGGATGCTGCAAAACCAGGAGAATATGGTTTGGCTATCTCAAAAGCATCTCAATCTGAGTTGTGGCACAGAAGACTTGGTCACTTGAAATATGAGAGCTTAAGATTGATGGCGAAGCTGAAGATGGTAATAAGATTACCAGCATTGCAGGATGATCATCACACAATATGTGAAGGATGCATCATGGGAAAGCATCACAGGGAGACATTCAAGAAAGGTGGAGCTGCAAGAGCTAAGAAACCACTGGAACTTATTCACAGCGACCTATGCGGCCCAATGAAGACCATGTCGTTGGGAAAAGCATATTATTTTATGACTTTCATAGATGATTACTCTAGGAGGACATAGATTTATTTCTTGAAGAAGAAATTTGACACTTTTGCTCGCTTCAAGGAGTTCAAGACTTTAGTAGAGAACCAACTGGATGCATGCATCAAAGTGCTAAGATCTGATAGATGGGACGAATACAAATCTGATGATTTTGAGGACTTTTGCAAAGAACACGACAGAATGGGCAATTTACAACACTTAAATGTTTTTCAATTTGCATGATACCCAAGATGATTAGTCTAAAAACCCTCAAATCCTCACATGCAATCAATAAATTCAAGATTTCCAACAATATTTAGGTTTTTCATTCAAGATAAATTGATTCCTCATCAGCCTATCAACAAACATTCTACTAATCTGAATCTAATCTATCCAAAAACATTATGGATTCATGCAAATTGTCCAATCCAAAAAACAGATTTATACAAAAAAAGTGGATCTACTCATGCAGATAATTCTACTTCAAATGGAAACTTTCTCAAGGATTCAGAAAAATAAGAATGAATTCCACACTAATCCACAACATCTCTAATAAAATTAAACAAGGAGAAGAGCACTCTATCACCAACTTTGAAAATCATGCTTCACACATGAATTAGTGTACCCAATTTTCCTTAAAAAAATAGCACTCCAACCGGGATTTGAATCCAAGTGCATTCCTATTCAAATTTGATGAAGAGCTTATTTTCATCCCATCCATGACCGCATCTTAGTCGGGCTCTGATACTAATGTAAAAATCCCTGAGATGAGGACAGGAAAACACAAGAGATACTATGGAGCAAAACCACCCTACCAAACCTAGATCCCTCATGTATTGTCCTCCTGGATCTAACCCCCAAGCCATGCCATGTAATAGCAAGTGGAGAAGAACTCAACTGGTAACCTAGACCAAAATCGTCGACGAGATAATCTCTACCTCAATACATAGAGAGTAGGATCATGTGCATGAACCCATATAATCTCCATGCAGATCAATTATAAATAGGTCACAACTCTTCATGCATTCCTCCTACCTATATCCATCACACGTACATGCACTACTCCATATGTCTCAACTAGTGTGTCTGGGTCCTCTCAAGGTCATTAATCACCAATGACCAATAATCTCGAACACTAGAGGGGCGGTCGACCATATTAGGACTATTCCATGTCCTTTGCTGAATATGGCTGTAACAAATTCCCAACCCCTTGACTCCTCCAAAAACAATCCTCTAAGAGAAAACGTACCTCCGTGGAAATTGTCTCTGTTGATGCTTCAACCACTCCTGTAATAAAAACTAGGAAATTCAAAAGCATGACTCCCAAAGGCACAGGTCTAAAAATCTTGAAAAAATCCTCTCCTCTCTCAAGTAGCTTGAATCTATCTGGAGCTACCATTAAGCTCGATGCGTCCAACAGAGATGTGGCAAAAATGAGTGCCTTAATTCATGAAACCAAAAAAGTCCAAGAAACTACATTTATCTTGGACATTGAATAATGTGAGAGGCCACTTATTGAACCTCTGACTAACGATAGGCCCTTGGAGGTTGGGGAACCTAATGGCTCCAATGTACATAGTTTAAAAATAAAATTTAAAGACCACACTCAAGCAATAGTGACCCCTTTCATTGTTCTTGTTAATCCTGCTATCAGCCCCACATTAGTAGATTTTGATGGTAAATTAATTGATTGATATAAATTTTTGGACGGAATTCATAGTTTATAGGCACAAAAAGAGCTGCCTCTAGAATATCTCCATATATTGTCCTTTAGACAAGTTAGTGCCATCGTTTTTGTTGGCCTGAGTGTTGAGGAGGCCAAGCTCCTTGCTTGGGACCACAACATGGATCAGGATTACAAACTGAAGATGACAATTATTCAAAGAGTGAGATTCTTTCACAAGGAGTATCTTAGACTCCACAAGGAGGGTGACACAACAAATATACAACTAAAGTGCCTCTGCGCTCAAGATACTGGCCTTTTTGACGAGAAGAATCCAGCCACCTCTTTGACAAAATTTGATAATTTTTTTCAGCTAGACTTCCGAACTGGACAGTTGATATTCATAACTTTTAATCTTTCTGAATCTATCAAATTTTTTAGCTCCAATTTTTTAGTATTTAATATTTACAATGATTTCTGTTTTAGATCTAGGATCTAGTTGACAAACTTTTTGACAAATGGGAGAAGTTTGAGATTAAGGGACAGATTCTGAAAGGGGTGTCCTCTTCAAAGAAAAAAACAACTCAACCGATGCTTGCTCTTATCTCTCAGAATATGGAAATATCTGAGTGGAAGAACATGCAAGACATTCCTTCCCAGGATGTCATTGTGAGCGTCCTCTCAAGAGTTGCAGATGGACAGCTCAGCCTTGCAGAAATAGAAACAGAATTTCAAAGATAATTTTTATTCGATTTCTTTGCTAATTTCAGTCACCATTAAATTGATGAATTACTAACTTCATTTTCTTTCAGACACAAGCTTTTCATGAGAGTACAAGAAGCCATGGAGAAAAGCCTTAACTTTCATGATTCAACAAAATGTCAGGCCTTGTACCCGAACAACTCCAAGGACGAAGAGATTCAAAGATTTTTTATTTTATTTAGAGATATGGTTTGCTTATCTTTCAGAACTGTTTATGCTGAACATGAGTGTTTTTTTAAAAATATTTTTTGTTATTAATTTTTTGAACTGTTTTAACCATGCTTAGCATAAGATTCTCACATGGTATGCTTATCTTTCAAAGTTGTAGTATTTTACAAATCATTTTTCTTCTTCTATTTAAAATTTCAAAATTTATGAGAACTATAAAAAATCTTAAAATCATAAAAAAAAAGGTCTTCCGCCACTTCTCATTTCAAAAGAGCAATCAAGACAAATGACACAAGACAGGGAGATGCACGAAAATAGAGCAACTATATTATGAGTTTAATTTTTAGAGCGAGATCGTCAGTGTCTCGCTCGTTGGCAGCCTGACGCTCTGCTCTTTCACTGTGTTCTGCTCGTTGACAGACTTTCATGCACAGCTCTTTCGTTTCTAGTATTTTTCTTTTCTGCTCTACTTGCTACGTCTCTCTCTGTCTCTTACAGAAATTGTCTATTCTTTTGTATATTTATGATCCAGAAAGGATAGTTTATATCTCCACTGTGTGGAGTTTACAAGATAGCTAAAAAACAGAATCACAAGACTAGTTAACGCTAATCAACTAATCAGTTACTCTCCGTCGTTGCCACTCATTTCAGCTGGACGTGAAGTCTACGACTCCAAGGCCGTTGAGTTGCCAGCTGGCAGCGCAAAAGATTTCTCTTTGTTTGTTTCGTTTCCTTCGTTTGCTTTCTTTCTTTTTTTTTTCTTTCGTAACGTTTCGTTTTGCGTCCCTTTGCAGTTGCGGTCCTGGAGGTATGTTTACGATTCACAAATGATTCGCGAATCGTTCGTCCTTTGAGTCAAGGCATATTGACTCTCGTGAACTGTTCTCGTTCGACCTTCGTTTCGTGTTCGTGTTGCTGCAAAGTTGCAGGAGTTCACTATTTCTGACACTCCCTCTTGAACCTTGCAACGTTGCACGTTTAATCCAATTATTTTTCTTTGCTTGACAAAGAGTGGCTTGTCTAGCTGCTTCATGAGCAGATCTGCAATCATGTTTTCTAATTTTATGTATTGGACCTGGAGCTCTCCTTTCGAGATCAAATCTCGAATGTCATGGTACTTCAGAGGTATGTGTTTTGTCTTTGAATGGAAGACAGGATCCTGGGACAGATAGATGGCACTATGAGAGTCCATCAACATTTTGCTTGGCCCTTCTTGCGGTATCCTGATTGCCTCCAGCATCATCTATAGCCACACTAGCTCATTCGCCACCTTTGAAGCTGCGACGTATTCAGCTTCGCAAGAGGATTGAGACACCAGGGTTTTCTTTTTGCATATCCAGCTGATTGCAGTTCCGCACGCTATTGTACTTCCTCCAGTTATGGACTTGTTGTCATCTTTGCAGCTTGCCCAGTTCGCATCACTGTAGTGGTGCAGCTCGAATCCTTTTTTTTCGTTTTCAACTCTGTAGATTAATCCCATATTTTGGGTACCCTTCAGATACTTTAGGATTCATTTTGCCATTTGCCAATGTGCCATGCCAAGATTGGAAGAGAATTGGCTCAAGGCGTGAACAGAGAAAGCTAGATCGGGTCTAGTACAAATTGTGAGGTACATCATTAGACTACCGATTAAGATCTGGTAGGGTATACCTGCCATCTTATGTTCTTCCTCTTCCATTTCTGGGCAATCCTGCTTCATGAGCTTGGCTCCAGCTATTATTGGTATGGCTTTTTCTTTGCAGTCCATCATGTGGTACTGACTCAAGCGCATTTCGCCCTTTGTTCAATCTCTTCAAATTTTCAGCCCGAGGCATTTTGTTGCTTCTCCAAGATCTGTGATTTCATAACTTTCAGAAATCTGACTCTTCGTGTCTTTGATCAACATTAAGGAATTTCTTATCATGAGAAAATCATCCACGAAGATTGTCAATATCACAAAATCTTTTCCTACTCTTTTTATATAGACATTACAGTCTGTTTGTGTAGGATTGAAGTCTAAAGACTTTAGAAGACCATCGAGCTTCTTGTACCAAGCTCGTGATGCCTGTTTTAGACCATAGATACATCTCTGCAACCAACAGACATATTGTCGATTGTCGGGGTCTTCAAGACCTTTAGGTTGCTTCATGAAGATTTCCTCCTCTAGATCTCTGTGGAGAAAGGCTCTTTTCACATCAATCTGGTGAATTTCCAGATTGTGTTGTGTGGCGTATGCAAGGAGAAATCGTATGCTTGTCATCTTGACCATCGACAAATACGTGTCGAAATAATCAACACCATATCTCTGAGTGTAGCCCTTCGCGACAAGCCTTGCTTTGTAGCGGCCAATGGTGCTATCTGATTTCATCTTTTTCTTGTACACCCACTTGTAGTCGACTATTTTCCTGTTTTCGGCAGTGGCTCTAATGTCCATGCCTCGTTTCGCCTCATCGACTTGATCTCCTCTAACACGGCTTCCAGAATTCTCCCTCTGGACTCTGGATAGCTTCTTGATATGTTGTGGGCTCTTCAGTGAAGCTGCAATACTCTAACTGTGTATGTTCGCTCCACTGAAGATTGTCAGGGTAACGATCTGGAGGTCTTCTTTGTCTCGTTGACCTTCTAGGTTCGTTTTGTCATTGTTCGAACGTTTCTTGTTCGTAGGGTTGATCCTCTGCTTCCTGTTGCTCTGGAGTCTATGGCTCTGCATTTTGATTTGATGTCTGTCCTCGATCTCCCTCTTGAATAGGCAGTAGTGTGAAGATCTCATGGCCTCTTTCGTCTAAAGTGGAATACACTTCCAATAAGTTTAAAGACTTTTGTGAGAGAGAGGGTATTCAAAGAGAGTTTTCTTGTTCATATACTCCTCAGCAAAATGGAGTTGCTGAGAGAAAAAAAAGAACTTTGTGTGAATGTGCAAAAGCCATTAGGCTGGAAGCTTCTCTGCCTAAAGAATTTTGGGGAGAGGCAGTTGCATGTGCAAACTATCTTTGTAATAGGCTTCCAAATCTTGCAATAGGAGGAAAGACACCATTTGATATGTTGTATAAGAAAAATCCTAAGGTAGATCATCTTAGGATTTTTGGCTGTGTATGCTTTGTGCATGTACCTATAGAAACTAGGAAGAAGGAAGATCCTAGTGCAGTGAAAGGAATTTTTGTAGGTTATGCATCTACTAAAAAAGCATACAAGATTTATTTGCCCTCTACTGACAAATATGTTGTTAGTAGAGATGTGGTCTTCCATGAAGATCAGAAATTTAACTTGGATGATGTTTAGATCAAAGAGACTCATGCAAGATCAATCATCAACCTTAATGTTGTTCAAGAAGAGGTGAGACCGAGGCTTGAGGAGGAGCAGATTCAAGCTATTACACCAAGAAGATCTACACGAGCAAGATCTGAGCCAAGGAGGCTCACATATGATGAAGAAGGAAGGCAAGTGGAAGGTGAAACTTCCTATCATGCACTTTTTATATCAGATGAAGAGCCTAAGGATGTCCAGGAAGCTTTTCAATCCAAGAAGTGGGTTGAAGCAATGACTTAAGAATTTGAAGTCTTGATGTCAAACAACACATGGGAGCTTGTGGAGCCACCAAACAGCATGCATGTGATTGGATGTAAGTGGGTATTCAAAATCAAGTATAATCATGATGGATCTATCAATAAGTATAAAGCAAAACTTTGTGCTAAAGGCGACTCTCAGATTAAAAGTCTTGATTATGAAGATACCTTTGCACCAGTTGCAAAGATGGTAACAATTTGAATACTCATTTCTCTTGCATGTTTTTACAAATGGAGTATGTTCCAGTTTGATGTTTCTAATGCATTTCTCAATGGTTACCTTGAGGAGGAGATTTATATGGAGCAACCTCCAGGTTTTGTGAAGGAAGGTGATAAATCAAAAGTTTTTCTTTTGTTCAAAAGTCTGTATGGACTGAAACAGGCACCAAGGTCTTGGTATGCAAGGCTCAATTCTTATCTCATATCACTTGGATTTTGTCTAAGTGAATATGACCATTCTCTGTATTATAAGTTTGTAGATAACTTTGTAATTATTCTTCTCATCTATGTAGATGATATCATTCTTTGTGGAAACAGTGAGAAGTTAGTTGAAGAAACTAAGCATGCACTTGGTATCGAGTTTAAAATGCAGGACTTAGGAGTTCTTCACTATATTCTAGGCCTTGAAATAGATTTTTGAAAAGGTCATGCATTTATAAGCCAAAGTAGATATGCACTTTCCATGCCCAGAAAATTTCATATGGAGAACTGTAAAGGCATAGATACACCTATGGAGCACACTGTAAAAGTTCCTATTAAAGATGATGAAAAATCCTTTGAGGACATCACTCTTTATAGGAGTCTTATTGGCTCACTTATTTGGTTAACAGTGACTAGGCTTGATCTAAGCTTTTGTGTTCATAAGCTGAGTCAACACATGCAGGATCCAAAATTATATCATTGAAAGTTGGCTAAAAGAGTCTTGAGGTATATATCTTCTACCTTGGATTATGGACTATACTATGAAGGAGAAAATCTGACTTTGATTGCTTTTTCAGATTCAGATTTTGCAGGAGACAGGTTGGATAGGAAATCCACAAGTGCTTACACTATATTTCTTGGAGGAAATTTGGTTTCTTGGCTGTCAAAGAAGTAGGCAAGTATGTCCTTATCATCCTGTGAAGCTGAATACAAATCTCTTACAACCACAACAAAGGAGGTTTTATGGATCAAAAGGCTACTTTTGGAGCTTAAGTGTTATGCAGATGAAGATTTACCAATTATCAAGAATGATAACATTTTTGCTCAGGCTCTTGCAAATAATCCAATCTTTCATGCAAGGAGCAAACATATTGAAGTGTCTCATCATTTTGTAAGAGAAAAAGTCATTGGAGAAGAGATCTCATTGGAGCATGTTTCATCTTCAGATTGTGTTGCAGATCTTCTCACCAAGCCTCTACTCAAGAATGTCTTTATGAAGATGAGGTCAAACCTTGGCCTAATTTCGAAATCTATGTTGATAGGAACATAAATTTTAAGGAGTGTGAAGATTATTAAAATATTATCTTCCTATCTCGAGTTTGGGGTCATGTCCATGATAATTTCCACTAGATTTCATGTTGTACATATAAGGAGTGTGAATTGAGCACATATCATTCTAGTGTAGTTCAGATTTGAGTTAGATAGGTTCAATTGTAATGACATGCAGACGTTTTGATAGCATGCAAAGTCTTACTGTATGCATGCAAGCCACATGCAATCAGTGCATGCAACATGCAAAGTAGTTTCTGTGATCTACACATGTCTAGGCAATTTTATGAGTTGACATGCAGTTTATGCACCATACGTGCATGCAGTTACACATGTGGATCTATGGTAGGTGAATTAGTTCAGTTAAGTGGATTTTCCATGCAACTCCACTGTAGGAATTCGAGTCTCTCTCATGTAGGGAAAGCTAGGCATGTTTTGCCATATTGTAAATATTGAGATTTTGGTGTTTTGGACTCATTCTCTCTCTACTTGAGTTTTCTATGTATGATTTTCTCTCTCTACCTGAGAGCAGGCTCTTTTTTCCATACTGAACACTTAGAATTATTTCTGACATTCATTTCTTATAGTGAAGAGTTAGATTTTTTTCATCAGATGTATGTCATTGTGTTCTTGTCTTAGATTTTTCAAGCATATTGCTCTTTGATCAAAAAGATGAGAGGTCAACAGGACACGTGTCATATGCTCATTGGAACACTTGGTCCAGTGCTTGTGCAATCACAACACCTCAGTAAGATCCTGTAGGGTGTGTGGTGAAGTTCACACATGCTAAAAACTTCACACTCTGGAGGCTGCACCTCTGAGAGTTCGGTCACCAACCAGATGTCTTCGCCCTTCAGAAGCGTTTTGATTTTGAATTTTCAGATTCTGTAATTTGCGCCATCAAGATCGATTGCTACTGTTGTCTGGATTGTTGTAGCCATATTGTGTTGTCTAGAGAATCACTGCTTAGATTTAAATAGTGATAACCTGTGAGCTCTGATACCATGTCGTGAAACTGTTTCTTTTTTGTTTTTGTATTCGCGAATGATTTTGTGTCTTTGAATTTTTTTTTGCGCAAAAGCTTCACAGGAACCTAGACACGCGACTGCACATCACATAGCACATTCTATTCTAGCAATCAAGACAAACGACGCAAGACAGAGAGATGCACGAAAATTTGTTTCAATGCACAAAGCACTCCTTTGAACAACAACAAATGTTTTCAAAAGAACTTCACAAATATATGAAACTACTCAATTATCTTCTAGCACTTATACCAAGCAAATCAACACATAGAATAGTGAAATCTTGATCAACATGGATAGATTTGAGTGATGTGGCACTCTTCACACGTGTGAAGACCTGCTAGACTGTACCAGACTCGTGGATGTACTTGATCCATAAAAGGATCATCATTTTGCTAAGAAGATTGATGAGACTTTTGCATTCTACACTTTTGTGAGGTTTCTAGTCATTTGTCTTGTGATTTCTATGAATGATTGCTATCTAGGATTATTGTACTTGTTGTTTCAGGTGCAGGTCGTACTGTGGACAGTACTCCACATGTGTGAGGCCGCTCTCACTAATTAATGATGTGTTGATCCATTGCTCTTGCTTAAATCCAAGTGTAGTAAATCTAGATCAAGATCTAATGTGTAGAACTTGATAGATCCATTCATTAAGCAACCAATAACTCTCTATGATTGTAAAGTACAATCATTATTGTCCTAAAAACTGTAAAATTTAACAAAAAACTTTGGTTTCCCTCCATAATAAAAAATCTTACTATTTTGGTGACTAGATTCAATGTATCTACTACTCAAATTGAATCCCTCCAGAAATCGTGTTCTATAGTTTCCCATACTTTCCAGAAGTGTTTATTCAAATGATTTTAGACTAATATAACTTTGAAAAGTCAAACTAAGTCTAATATAAAAATTGGCCTCAATTGCCAAATATACAAATATGACCAAAGTAGCAAAATTAGTCGGTTTTTTTGTTCACTCTATATATATATATATATATATATATATATATATATATATATATATATATATATATATATATATATATATATATATATATAGGATAATGAGTTTTAGGGACTCCAATCTGTATGAAGGATCTTGATGCATAGCCCACCGAGAAATAATTTCTCGTCCCACCCAGGGGGGCTCCTTTTAGCCCTTTAATTAACGATTACAAAAAAACCCAAGGATTAAATATGAATTCATGGTTTGCGCTTTATTTATGGCATTTTCACTATAAAAACCCCAGTTTTTTGAGGTAAATTAAGATTGTTGTTTATATATATATATATATATATATATATATATATATATATATATATATATATATATGAGAATCCACGGAATGGGTTCCATGGGTCCTCATGGTATCAAACCGTTTCGTGGTACGGAACGAGTTTTGTACCGTAAAATTCGCTTTCTTTTTTCTTTGCCAAAAAAAGAGCAAAAACAAATCTTAAAAACCTCAAAAAAGCTCCAAATTCATTTATAAAAAGTCCCAAAAGGGTTGGTTTTTTACTTTTTCTAGTCTTTGTGTTTATTATATTTTTCTATGTTTATTGTCCATTTTATATGCATGTTTTTATATTTGAATTAGTGAAAATTAAGAAAATAATAATAATAACTCTTCATGCACGGCCATAATCAAACATCAACAATAGCCATACGGGTTTGACAAAGTTATCAATTAGATAAATAGGCGGTGGATTGTCAAATAATGAAAATTTGAGGCTCTTTTACGTGTTGGCAACTTTTGGCTTCCAACAATGCGTGCAAATGCTATCAGTTTTTGCCAGCTTTGACATATAATCAATGGCAAGCTTAAATGAATTGCAATCACTTCTAGCAATTTAAGGCCTAGAAGGCACAACCTCAACATGCAATTTACCTCTCGAAATTCATGCTTTTGTTGATTTTCGATAGTTCTAAGCCTAAATCACGTTCAACAAACTACTGATATGCACAAATGCTGGCAATTCTTTTAAGCATCCCTTTGAGTCTAATAAAATATAACTGTGAGGTTTATTTGTGTTTGCAATTTGTAATATGGGAGCCGAGACATTCAAATCCTTGAAAGCATTTAAGCTTTCATCTAATTTTTTATTGCACAAAATATGTTTATGAAATAAGTCATTTATAATCTATTGAAATATTGAAAGAGCAATGGTTAACCCAAACGGTAGAACTAAACATTCAATCTTAATCAGTTTAGAAATTTATCTCAAACATATAATTTACTCTAATCACAAATATCTGAGATCGATCTTAGGAAAATATTTAGCTCCACCTGTCAGAAATGGTGAACTCCTGCAACTTTGCAGCAACACGAACACGAAGTGAAGGTCAAACGAGAACAATTCACGAGAGTCAACATGCCTTGACTCGAAGGCCGAACGATTCGTGAATCATTCATGAATCGTAAACATACCTCCAAGACCGCAACCGCAAAGAGATGCGAAACGAAAGGCTACAAAAGAAACAAAAAGAACGAAAGCAAACAAAGGAAAGGAAACAAACGAAGGGGAATCTTTCGCGCTGCCAGCTGGCAGCTCAACGGGCTTGGAGTCGTAGACTTGAAGCCCGGATCTAACGAGTGGCAACAACGGAGAGTAACTGATTAGTTGATTAGCGCTAACTAGTCTTGTGATTCTGTTTTTTAGCTATCTTGTAAGCTCCACACAATGGAGATATAAACTATCCTTCCAGGAAACCACTTTACATAACACCATATAATCATGCAGTTTCGAGGATCCTCTCTCACATCACCGTGAAGAGTTCGCTTGTCTCTCACACACAGCAAGAGTGCCCTACCAATTCCAGATTCAACTACATACTATCTTACAGTAAGCATTGCTTTGGTATTCCAGCACATTTTTTATGCTTCCGATTTTCGATGATACTTTTCTGATTAATCATTGGCTATGGCTAAATCGTGCTCATAACGTAAAGCTTTGTATGAGTCCTTTCTGTCTACATTCTATTTCATACTCGAATCAAGCTTTATCGTACTCAAAGTAAAAGGCATGTTACCTACTGATACTTATTATTGGACTCTTCGTTCTTTCATTTTTCGTGCGTCTAAGCTCTATGTTTTACGGGTATGGATACTTTGCATTTCTCCCAACTTGCGTGGCAGATTCTAGATAAATGGACGAAGCATGGGGGTGATTCTGGACGAATAAATTAAGGATGAAAACATGGTAGAGGAGCATCACTCAAAAACAATATGCTCATGTGCACAACTATTGTTAGTTTCTTCCTATTTATGTACCCTGGTTTTTTCTTACTTCTAGACTCATCATTTGTTCCTCTAAAGTACGTGTTTTATGGATATAAATACTTCTCTCTCTCTCTCTCTCTCTCTCTCTCTCTCTATATATATATATATATATATATATATATATATCTGTTCCATGTGTTCACCATCCATAAATAAGACATTAGTTATTTATCGGTATTATATGATCGTCTTGAAATGCATTTGCTTAAAAACTCCCTCTCCATTTTTCTATTGATCATATGTAAGCAAGGCCACGCCCATTCTCAGCTTTGAAAAGTTTTGCATATACGTTTTTTTTCACATTTCATTGCTTAGAGAGAGGGAATGATTATAGAGCTCTCACTCTGCTAGAATGTAGATCGGTTATGTTTTAAGAACAATTGTTGTGATTTGTCACAGCGAAACCTTGATCGCCCTGTAGGTAGAGGCACAAGATCCGGTTATTTATCTTATCTAAGTAATAATCACAACACAAGAAGCACGTGATGCAAAATACCAATATTAGGTTGTTGTAGTCAAAGTTAGAGTAGGGATATAAAATATCCTTGAGTGTTATATTCTTTTGGGTGATTTCCTTAAGACATATATATTGAATCTTTAGGATGAAAACTATATCTTCATGTGTTCAAAGAAGAAAATAGGGAGAGAGCAAGCTCTTCAACTCCCTTCCTCTATGTTCCCCTAGAACATCACACATTAGCAGCAAAAAAATCTGTTGTTACAAAGAGCAGTAGGGAAACTGCTAGGAAGCTACTTCCACCATATATGTGGGCTAATGGTTACAAGTTGTTTTCTAAGACTTGTGGTGATAGGTGTGCACATGCTAAGATTATAAAAATCACCATCATATTCACCCAATCTAAGTTTGCAACTATGGAATCTATGGGATAGCTGTCTGTCCCCACTTCCTGAAGAGTTGAGGAGTAATCTAGAGCTGCAGTGAGAGATGAGGTTGCATGTATTGGTTTGTGGAGGGGGAATGTACAAGAAACAGGTTTAGGTGAGAGAGAGATAAAGGTTTACAAGGGGGGCAACATTTTAAGAACACGGTTAATACCTAAAGCCTGATCCTAATGATTAATGTCTAAAGACGTTAATGCCTAATGCCTAGATCATAATGTCTTATGCCTAGTGCCTAAAGCCTAACCCTAGTGCACATGCACACACACACACACACACACACACACATACCCCAAGCCTAAAACCTAAAGCTACAGCCTAGCGCCTAATGCCTAAGGCCTAAAGCCCAAAGCCCAATGTCTAATGCCTAATGTCTATTGCCTAACCCTAATGCCTAATGCCTAACCCTAATGATTAATTATTGGTTAAAGCGCATGCGTGCACACACACACACACTTTCGAGCTCAACAAATGTTGGGTTGATCAAGCCGAACTCAGAGGTCAGGTGATCAGCTTGGGCTTTGCTGAAGTCAAAGCTCAGCCCAAACACACACCCACACACACTACATAAACACATGCGCACACACACACACACACACACACACACTCGCACACACATACACAAAACACACACACACACACACACACCACACACATACATATACACATGCACCCACACACACAATACACACATACACACACACACACAACACATAGACATACAAACACGCACACACATAGACGCGCGCGCACTATAACCTTTCAGATTTAGCTCTAGTTAACTTAGTGTTCATTTCAAAAGACAAATGCACCATTATTGTGAGATATATATATATATATATATATATATATATATATATATATATATATATATATATATATACAAGACTGCACTTAGTTCCTCTTGACAAAGCAAGACTGAAATCTTTTAAAGCCTTTATTCATAATCCAACAAGGTAAAGTACAACTGAAAAGTAAAATATAGTACTATAAAGCACCATAAAGCATAACCACTTTCAAGACGTCCAGTTGATTCCTGCCACCATCCCATAAAACACAACTGCACAAGTTAGTTTCATGAGGAAGACAGGTGTCATAGCTGAGCATCAGTTGTTATTCATGTCCAAAAGAAGTTATACTACTTAACAGCTTTAAATAGCATTTTAATTCATAGTCCAATCTTCCCAGACAAATAGTGTTTTAGCGATAGGCCAAGCCATTATATCACTGTATCAGGGTGAGTGCCATACTGATCAATTTACGGTCAATTAGTCTATATCAGTTCGTTTTAGACAAAGTATGAAAAGTTTTAACCATTAAAGTTTTACTTAGCCAGAAGACATGGTGTGGACACATGTGCTAGTGTCAGAGCAAATCCATGCTATACTGACACAAGTGACCCTTATAGAGTAAGGTATGCCACGCATTGCTGTCCATACTCCTGAGCATATCCATGCTTTCCAATCGTATCTCACCAAGAGTCTAGAGTAACACAGAGACGGGTAAGGTTAAGTGCTTCCATGGTTGTTATATATGAATAACAGCATAACACCCATGGTATAGGGACATTGTGCAGGAAAGACGTGATTAATAATTAGTAAGAGACTACCAATGTTTATACTAGGTATTAGGACAGATCCGTGCCATTCTAATCCTTAAGTAGAAACTACGACTCTTACGCATATCCATGTTGTCTAAGAATGTATTATTGGAGTCCTTATTGTTCAGTTTTATGATAGGATTTTATTTCACGGTGAGTTAATTCGACTTGTATACAGGTTAAATCCGATCTTATGTTGTTTCTTTTTTCGAAAAAAGTAAGTAAAAGCACAATTGTGTAGAAGAGTGCTATGTCTTAAAGATGTACAGAACTGAACATACCATGCTTGCTGAAGCTGCAAGAGTTTGTTCACACTAAAAGTGTACCTGAATGGTTGTAAACATGGCTTCTTGAGAGGCTGCCATTTTTTTTTTCTGCAAGAGGATTCTTTCTCTTTGGGTCATAGAAAGCCAAAACACACTTTTTAGTACGTAGTTGCTTATAAAGAGTTGCGGAGAGAACGTATATAAGACGTATTCGGAGTGAGTTAGATAACTTGCTTTATGGAGAATCAGTTGGTATCATACTTTTTTGTTGAGATAGCTAGTGTTTTGGTTCAGATGTGAATTAAAACGTACAAAGAAGAAGCTGGAGCAGTATGATGATGCTACATTATAAGAAATTATCAGTTTAGTAATATGAGACTAAAAATATACGAAAACTTTTAAGAGAGTCATTCTACCACACATATCCATCCATCTACCGCTGGATAGAAGATGATACTTATGTAAAAAGTATCAAAAAATATAGTAAGAGTTTGTAGGACAATGAGCCAATAATAGTCATAAACTATCTTTAAATGAAGAGTAAATGCTGTGACAGCCATGCTTCCTTCAGGATTAGATATTCCCAGTGAGTCGTGGAACGAGTATCAATGTACAAGAGAGAAATTATCAGAAAGCATTTGTAGTGGAACACACATAAGAAAATAGAGAATCTAAATTAAGTTGTTGTGAATACAACGATCAGATCGCAATCCTGTGCTTGAGAATGGTTCACAGTAATAGCACATTGTGTGCTATGATCTTACTATGCTAGTTACAAATTGAATACTATCTCTACTTCTTGAATTACTTTTACTCTCACTAAAATCTCTAATCCTATGGAATTAGATAATTCTGATACAATGGAATTCACAGTGGAACTCTGAATCATGCTTCCACTAATTGACTCTGATTAAATTCATTCATCCATGTATCTCACTTACGTATATCAATCGTGTGTTGTTGTTTGTTTATATACATGCAATTGTTATAACAACTATGTGGGCAACGAGCGTGAAGTAGTGCAGTTACTGTAAAGTACTTAAATGAACTGTGACGTGGTCTACATCGCGGACAAGGCAGAGGAACAACTCCATTTTGAATGGTAACAGTCGATGATCATCGAAGGTGTCGAGCAAGTCGAATCGACTGGCTCGCCCTTGAGAAGATGTCGATGTCGATGGAGTTGATGTTAGGATGTCGACAAAGTTGGGTAGGTAAAGTCGATGATGTAGACATCGACAAAGTCGATCCTGCTTCTGCTTCAAGTTGATCTATTGCACAGACTGTTCGACTTATGCAAGCAAAACTGCATGTCGTTTTAGAGAGATATATTTACATAGTATACTGGTCCTCAGGAATTAGATTCTGGTGACTTGTTGTTATGTCCATGACCAGTACATAGGATACAGTCTACTCCTAGTCTTGGATACACAATACTCCAGTGAAACAAGCTATTAGTTATGCCACATCATAGTGGACCTGATCCGAGAATAACTAATATACTTGTGAGGCCCAGAACACACTAAGTGGAGTTTAGACAATGTATGCATGTGTAGAGTTATCAATAGCAATTCTATGAATAGTTGGTCCATGCATAGGACTCTATTCTAGGTGAATCTATGTATAGGAAACACAGGGCTATGCATGGCTATGTGCCCAGGATGCATTAGGCTCTATATCAGAGGACCAAACTCGCCCTACTCCTCATCATGGTTCTTGATTCATTGCCAGGCTCTCACTCTACATTCATGTTTCTTGTTCCTTGGCATGGGGGTGAGGCTTCTAGAGATTGATTGGATGCTTCTACTTGGTTGGGTGGTTTCTCCACAATGTGTTATCCTTTTGTGTTTAGGATTTGTAAGCGCAGGATCTAAGGAGCTTCCCTTGTAGTGGTATCAGAGCAGGGCTTACAAGCTCAGAGAGGTGGTGCTTTTCATTGGAGCTTGGTGGTATTCAACTAGTATTCTCATTGAAGGAGAGGAGCAAGGTTGCAAGTTGGTGGATCTTCCCAAATTCAATTTGCATGTTCCATATCTCTCTCAAATTCATTGTGGTTTATGGAGAATTGTGCTAGGAAATCAATTTTGGTGTCTTTTTTGGAGTTTTAGCATGTGTAGCTCAAAACTATTGAAGGGTCTGAAATTTCCAACAAGTTAATTCACTTTGAAATAGTTGAAATTGGCAAAATGATTCTATTTGGGTTGTAGTGGATTGGTTAACTAAGTTAGAGCATTCATACCAGTCAAGTCAACTATAAAGGCTTCTGATTTAGCCCAGATCTTTATTGAAAGATTATTTCGGTTGTATGGTTTGCCAAGTGACATTGTTAGTAGTGATAGAGATCCTAAATTCACAGGTCACTTTTGGTCAGCAGTATTCCATAAACTGGAAACCTCTTTGAGTTTGAGTTCTTCTGATCATCCTGAATCAGATGGCCAGACATAAAGGACTAATCAAACTATGAAAAATATTTTGAGGACGTATGTCCTCAAAATATGTTTCTCACAGACAATTTCATTGGGAAGATTATCTCCCACTGGTTGAGTTTGCATATAATAGTAGAAAACATTTTGCTACAAGTTACAGTCCTTTTATGCTTATATACGATTTTCAACCTAGATCTCCAGTAAATGTTGAGACGAAGTCTGTTAAGATCCAGAAGGTTGTTGATTTTTTGCATGATATGCAAAAAATGTTGCAAGTGGCTAAGGATAATATCCGTAGTCTCAGGATAGAGCTAAACACTATACCGATCTTAAGAGGTCCAAGAGATAAGATGATGACTAGGTATATCGTAGGATTCCAAAAGATTCTAAGACATTACGTACAGGGAAGCATTATGAGCTGTCTACCGGTTATTGTGGACCTTTCAGGATTGTACGTAGAATTGGTTCTTTGGAGTATGAACTCGATCTTCAAGGAACATCGACTGCACACCCAGTGTTTCATGTAAGTCGTTTGAAACTAAGTTTACATGATGGTGATACAATTGGATCGGATGAGGATTTATCCCATTTGGAAAATTTGTCGCTTAGTGTACTTTTGGAACCTGAGAAAGTGCTCAGAACCAGAGATAAACAATTGAAAAATTGTTCTATCTCTGAGTGCTTAATTCGGTGGAAGGGTCGTACTGAGGATGATGATTTGTGGGAGAGAGTTGATAGCATAAAGAAGAATTTTCCAAATTTTAGTTTCTAAGGATAGAAACAGTTTAAGGAGGGAAGAATGTTATGTTCATGACCAGTACATAGGATACAGTATACTCCTAGTCTTGGATACACGGTACTCCAGTGAAACAAGCTGTTAGCTATGCCACGTCCATACTGGACGTGACCCGAAAGTAACTAATATCCTTGTGAGGCCCAGAACACACTAAGTGGAGTTTAGACAGTGTATGCATGTGTAGAGTTATCAATAGCAATTCTATGAATAGTTGGTCCATGCATAGGACTTTATTCTAGGTGAATCTATGTATAGGGAACATAGGGCTATGCATGGCCATGTGCCCAGGATGCATTAGGCTCTATATAAGAGGAACAAACTCGTCCTACTCCTCATCAACGGGGTTGGCTCAACTGGTTAGCTTGGCATCCAAAGTTTCTTTGGTCCCAGGTTCGAGCCTCCCCTTGGAAACCAAGAAGCATTGTCAGGCTCTCACTCTACATTCATGCTTCTTGTTCCTTGGCTTGGGGGTGAGGCTTCTAGAGATTGATTGGATGCTTCTACTTGGTTGGGTGGTTTCTCCACAATGTGTTATCCTTTTGTGTTTAGGATTTGTAAGCAGGATCTAAGGAGCTTCCCTTATACTTGTGTTAGAAATCAATGATAAACTTGTTATTGTTTACTACATACTTTACTGTTGCCAGTTGTTAAGTAGTTGTAGGCTAGTCTATAGTCAACTACTAGTTTTCTCTCTATATATTCAGGGTTCATTGTACTCTCTTTTAGTTAGTGTGATTGAGTGATGGCGTGTTCTTCTTCCTCCTCTTCATGGTAATTGCGTATGGTGAATGCTTGATAGTATTTATCTGATTATTTACATGGTATAAGAGCCCGATAGTCTTACGTGCCTGATCGGTAAATACAACTTGTCATAGGCTCCGCAATGAAGTGAGAAAGTCCTTCACATGAGGTGAAAGCTTGGAGAGGCAAAAGTTGGAAGAAATCCTTCCTTGGAGTATTTTGCAAGTTTTGGAGCTAGAAATCATCATTGGGGAATGAAGACACAGTCCCGAAGGCATCAGAAAGGCCAAGGCAGCATCAAATAGATTGAAAATTTGTTGAGTAGAGAGATTTTTACAATACTTCCCAGTTTTTGTGGAAAAGTACAAGTTTTCAAGACGTTTCAATCAAAAACTTGCTCAATCAACTTGTGGGGAACATTTTGTGCTGTCAGAAATTCAGCAATACTGTTACTAGCAGTTTGGAACTATTCCTAGTTCATTTGGTGGATATTTGAGCAATTTTTTGTATTTTTGCTTGAAGTAGCCTTAACAAAAAATCAGAGTTTCAAGCCTCATTTTCTGTAATGATGACCTTTGGAAGTTGTTAGATCCAAGTACAAGTCAATTTAGTGTGGAAAAAGAGTGATTTTTGTTTAGAAACAAACTTTATGCTCTTTCTCTGTCTCTGTACTACTCACCAAAAGCCTCTGGTACGGCCCAAAACGCGAAAAAAGACCCCAAAACACAGGTCTAGCCTCTGAAACGCCTAAAAAGTGCCCGAAACGCCGAAGGACAGGCTCGAAATGTCTGGGAACGTGTCCGAAACGCCGGATTTGTGTCCGAAATATGTGAGGGATTCAGGGATTCCGCATTGAACCACTCTAAAAATCTAGTGTATGGAAGTGTCTACGGACAGCTAAGCAATGAATGCGCACCAACCGTGTACTGCCACATGTACCAAGAAAAGTCGGAGCTAATCTGGACCGTCCACATGTCCCAGTTCAACGGTTGAGATTGACTGAAAAATCTATACAGAAGTTGCTTGTTGATAAGCCGTGACATTTGGCCATAAACAGTCTGTCTACATAAATGAACATAAAGTATCACTCTGCAGAAAAATGCGACACTCTGCAGAAATGCGACAGTGTCACAAAATCTCATTTCCTGAATATTGGGGTAACCTCACACTTTGCTAAGTGATTTCCTTAACATTTGAGGCACTTTGAAAAATGTGAAAAATGCGACACTAGCTTAATGCTCTAGTAAAAATGTCCGCTGTCATATCTTGCATTTGACAATACTACAATTTGACCTCTTTGTCGAGAACTTTGCTTCTGACACAGTGATACTTTAGTTCAATGTGCTTACTCTTAGAATGTAATCTAGGGTTGGCTAATAAGACAATGGCACTTTTGATTATCACAAAATAATACTGTCGGAGCATATTGATTCAGACTGATATCTGAAAGTAAGTCTCTCAACCAAATTGCTTCCTTTGTAGCTTGTGAGGTGGCGATATACTCTAATTCTATAGAAAATAGAGCTATCAAAGATTGCTTGTGATTGTTCCAGGAAACAGGACCATTGTTGAGGAAGAATGTAAATCCGAAAGTGGATTCACGAGTGTCTATGTCTCCTGCCCAGCTTGCATCTGTAAAACCAATGAGTAAATTGAGTTTGTCATTGTCAACTGTTCCATAACAAATGCAAAAGTCCATAGTAGCTCAAAGATATCTCACGACTCTGATAACAACCTTCCAATGTATTTCACCAGGGTTGGTCATATACTGACTTAGAGAGCTGACTGCAAAAGCTATGTCTGGCCTGGTACAGATCATTGCATACATAAGAGATCCTATTATCGAATGATAAAAATACTCACGCATCTGCTCCTTCTCTTGAATTGTTTGAGGACACTAGTCCTTTGACAATTTGAGACCTGGTTCCACTGGTGAGAGAGCTAACTTGCAATTAATCAAATTATATTTGACTAACATATTGTAGATGTACCTCTGTTGAGCAATGTAGATCAACTTTCGATTTTTGTCTCTGTGGATTTGAACACCAAGGCAGAAATGAACTTCGCCCAGATCGGTCATGTCGAATTCTGGAGATAGCATTGACTTGTCTTCTTTTATTAGATCGATACTATTACTGAAGAGCAATGTGTCGTCCACGTACAAAGTGATAATGATAAAAGATTGTTGCACTGTCTTGAAGTAAACATTTGAATCTAAAGAGGTAGGTGTGTAGTTGTGATCAATAAAGAAAACATTGATCCTTTGAAACCATGCTTGAGCAGATTGCTTGAAGCCATAAAGTGTCTTATAAAGTTTACACACATGATTGTGTTTACCCTCGATAATATAACCTTCGGGTTGCACCATGTAAATGTCTTCTTCAATAACTCCATTGAGAATGCTTGACTATTGGACTGAAAGTCTCAATGTAATCGACGTTGTATACCTGAGAAAATCCTCTGGCGACCAGTCGGGCTTTTCTTCTGTCGATGCTTCCGTCTGCTTTGTACTTGACTTTGAAAATCCATTTACAATCAACTATGTTTCTGCTAGCAGGTAATTCGACAATCGTTTATGTCTGGTTCTTGATAAGAGATGGATACTCTTTATCCATAGCTTCTTTTTAGATATCAAAATCTGGCTGACTGAGTGCCTCTGTGACAATCGTCAGCTTGTGAACAAGGTAGGCTGCAGACTTGTCGATATACTTGATAGGTGGTCTGCTATCTCTTAATGATCTTCTGAGAAATAGAGAAAGTTGATCATTTTCATCATACTGTAGTTGCTGAACTGCAACATCATCATCTTCGAATTCGTCGTTGATATGTTGTTCGTCAAGAATAGATGAGCTTGGACCTTCAATGGGAATAGTCGACTGAGAAACTGGGAAGTTCAATATGTCAGGAGAATCTGACAGGTCGGATACATGGGCACTGCCTTTTTCTTTGAGGTCGATAAACTGATCTTCGATGAAGATGACATCCCGGCTAGTGAATATCTTCAACTCAATGGGATCAAACAGCTTATAGGATAGATCTGAAGTAGTGTAGCTGATGAAAATACATTTGATACTCTGGAAGTTGAGCTTATTTTTGAGATCATAAGGAATCTGTGCATAAGTAGTACATCCAAAAACTTGTAAGTTTGATAGAAAAGGTTTGGTACCTGTCCAAACTTTGAATGGTGTTTTGTCTGAGAGACCTTTAGTAGGACATCTGTTCTGAATATAGGTTGATGTTGAGATAGCTTCAACCCAGAAGGACTTTGGAAGTGTCACATGTGACAATATGCACTTTGCCGATTCATCTAAGGTTCTATTCTTTCTCTCAGCAAGACCATTTGACTGAGGCAAATAGGAGGTAATGTATTGTTGCTCAATGTCGTTGTTAAGGCAATACTCCTTGAATTCGGTGGAGATGTATTATCTCCCATTATCTGACCTCAGTGCTTTGATTCATTTGCCCCTTTGATTTTCTGCATGCTCTTTGAATTGTTTGAACTTGATAAAAGCTTCTAAGTTATGTTTGATGAAGTAAACAGCTGTTCTTCTGGAGAATTCGTCAATAAAGGTAATGAAATACTTTGCATCTAGCAATGAAGGAGTTTGCATAGGTCCACATATATACATGTATGAACAACATCTAACAGACCTTTTGCTGCATGCCTATGACTTGATCTAAAATGAATCCTAGTCTGCTTCCCAAGGATGTAGCTATGGCAGATAGGGAGATCGACTTTACTAGAAGGATAGTCGAGATCAAGTACTAGGGATTGTCTGGACATGTTTGAAATAGATGCAAATTCAAGTGTCCTCGGCGATGATGCCATAGTAATGCTTTATTGACAAGAACAGAGGTTTTCAAAGCTTGACTAGAATCAGAATAACAATGTGCCAATCTATATAAGTATCCATGTCTCTTGTCGAGTGCAAGGATCTTATTACTCCTATCGATAATTCTGCATTGATCAGACTCAAACTATAACACTGTTAATTTCTATTTTCACTCTTACACTTTTTGTTTTCTCTTTCACTTTCGTTTACGCTCGTTCATCGTTTATAGCGTTCTTGTGTTCGAAAATTGCTCTTGCTTACTCTGCTAGATCGTTGCAGGTTGGGCAATTTGAAAGTGGACCCCTCAATTGTTTTATCAGAAATCAGCACTGAGTTTGTGAACTCCATCAACACAGTGACTGATTCTGATTTCAAGGTTAATCTTCATAACAACATATTTACAATCAACGAAGAAGTTTTTTCTACAACTCTTGGACTTCCAAAAGATGGCGCGGCCAATCTTACGTCCAAGGACTCGATTGAAGAAATGAAATATTGTCTGGCTAATTGTTTTGTACCAAGTAAAGGGTACAAGATTACAATGGTGAAGGATGCCCAGCTAGAGTTTATGTGCAAGTATGCAAACCAAGTTCTATTCATAACTGATGCTGATGCAACTATTTCGGCACAAAACTTTGGTTACTTGTTGGATGCATTGGCAGGCCAGCCAGTTTGTTTTGGCACAATCGCTTACAAGGCATTTATGCGCTAGATCAAGCATAAGAAATTTTTAGTTGTGGAGCACATATCTCTCGATTTTGCAAAGTTTTGGCATTCTTATTGATTCGGAATAGAGTATTCTTGCAGGAAGACTGATTACGACAACTACAATCGATTTATCTAGCCTTCTGTAAAATACATTTGTTTCACTCATTCAGCCAACCCACATTGTTGTTGACATCGCAACAACCTAGAAGGAGACCGAATCTGATACTGTGTCAAGTTCAAAAACTATCATACTAGACGTTACTGCATCAGACACCATGGAAATCATGTTAATTACTTATGGATCTTCTCAGAAGCCAAAGAGCCCCACCCCTACAGAAGATGAAGACACGATTTTTGATATGCCAGGTTCTGATATGTCTGATAGAGACAAAGAAGTTGTCGACGATGATGCCACAGATGCCGATGAAGAAAAAAAAAGAGGACCTATACCGGTGGTATCAGCAATTTTCAGTTGGAGCAAAGCAGATTGTAGAGCAAGTCCATGCTTATGACATGCAAATTCAACAAGGCATGATGAAATTATTCAGATCTTCTGACGAGATGTCAAATGACATCAAGTTATTCACCGAGAAGATTGCATCTCTAGAAGCAAAAAACAAGTTATTGCTTGAAAGAAACCAATCACTCGGACGAATGCTTCAACAATCGACACAAGAAGCTGATGTGTACAAAGCTAATAATAAGGCAATTTAGGCCAAACATGCAAATTTGCAGAAATTTTTTGATTTTTTACAAGCTGATTATAATAAGGTCAATGCAGAAAAGACAACTCCGTAGACCACACTTCAAGAAGAGACAACGAAATGAATAAAGGCAAAAACTACCTTACAGCTATGTAGCACTGTTGGATCAATTCAAATTGATCCCTTGAAGTACATCAACTTCAAGCATAGATGCTCGAAAATTTTCGAGTCGAGTTTCTTCTATCGCTCGAGAATGACAAAGCTTCAGTCGAGGCTCTAGAAAAGATTGAAAGTCTTTCAAAGTAGCTCCAGTCAACTCAAAACTCTTCGAGAGTTGCTGATCATCTAGAATATGTCGAAGCCTGTATAAAGATCTTCAATCTTCACAAGGAGGTTGCTGACTTGAAGCAGCAGCTAGAAGACCAAAAGCTTGCTGCAGAACTTCACAACTAGGACGTTGCTAAGGCGCTGCCTGAACGAGAAGAAACCAATCGAAGGTATGTGCAGAATGCATTTTTTTTTTGCTAAACGATTCTGGAATTGGAGTCCACATCATCTTAACGTCGAATTGTAATGGCATGTGAATTATTTGATGCTACCAGACACAGTAGGCATTGCATTCGAGGACTAGCTAATTGTTTGGAAAAATTTTCTCTGGTTATGGGACCAACTTAGCATAGAACAAGAGGGCCAAAATCCAGGAGGGTAAATTTAAGGTTTCGCCATTCGGGTCAGTTGAATTATACATAGGTTCCACCTCCGTGTATGTCTTAAAATACATTCAAATAAAGGAGTATCGATTTTTTAAGCACGACGATACGAAGCAAAAATTTTGGAGGAGGCATGTTGAATTCAGGCTGTAGTTACCAAAAGATCATGCAAACATAGACGAATTCGACGATGCAGGTCTTTTGAATATCAATATGGCGTACCTAGAGCTTTATGGTCTATACACCAACTAGGAGCGCAATTTTTCTCATTACTTTGCAAAAATCACGCACAATCTACATGATCAAGGCAAATCTCGTGAATAAAAAGCATTATGTACTTATACATATTGGCAGTTCGGAACATTTGCAGCAAAGACATTATTTTTTGTTCAGAATTTATTTGTAAAGTGTAAGTTTGTACAATTTTCATCTCGTTTGTTCGAACAAATTACACTACAAAAAGATTCTAAAGAAGACTTCCAACTAGTATATGAATTATTTGATGGAACTTTACTTCCTGTAAGATTCGCAGGATTCGGCAACTTACCTATCGGCAGATACTCAAGAGCAAAAGAAGACTTACTATGCTCGAGTGTCAAAGAGATTTGGAATTGGTACAACAATTACATGATGATATAAATACATAATATTTTTTTCAAATTCTTTTTGTATATGTTTCTGATTATGTGATGTCGAGTTCTCATGTTTGAATGATGTTCGAAGACAATTCAATCTTGATGTTTGTTCAAACACAATTTGAATCAACCCACTCAGAAAGGTCACATATTCAACAACTGAAAGAATATCTTTACATTTGACCTAACGAATATTTAAAAGGAGGATTAGTCGATGACACGAAAATATTCTTTTCTAACGAACGAACAATTCTCAAACAAAAGATTATATGTTCACGAGGACGTTTCACATTTGAGGAGGGGGATATGTGATGCCATGTATTTGCTAAATTATGAATATCTATTGATGAAAATCGGTAAGAGTGATATGCTATGCATGCCACTGATTAGAGGAAACAGTTTTTCTCAAAACTGTCGCGAACGCTCCTTGGATTGTTTCTTTTTCATGTTGTATTGCTGATGGTGGTCATTTTTATTCTCATAGGTCTTTCACTGGACACTGTCAGCTGAATCACTCCTACAGTCCTCCATAATGTAGTTAGGCACTGTTGATCTACGTTTATAAATTAATGCAGCATTCAACAAATTCAACCAATGTGTGGAATTGAAATGAATGGGAGAATCAGACACACGAATAACAGCAGAAACATTTGCATTCGAGATCATACAACATAAAAGAAGACATGTGCGCGATGGCTACAAGATTATCTATTGTTTTTCTTTGATTCTTCAAGCACTGCATGCAGATCCACGCAGTGCATTGGCATGAGAAAAAATACAGTTCTCTCACGAATAGATGTCTCGCTTACTAGCAGACTTGTGGATCTCTATGGATCCTGATCACAGAACTTGTCTCACTCGCAGGCGGACTTATCGTCTGTATTTCGTCTTGATTGCTTACAAGCATCAGACTTCTACACTGTATGTGTATTCTATCTTCTATAGTCAAGTATCATCCATCAAGTATATAGTCGTTCTATGTAACCTTTAAGATTAGAGTGACTAAACATCTACAACTAATCAGAAAATTACAAGAGTGGCGGATTAGCCACGACCTAGATTGTATCTACTGACGTCATGCCATCAGATCAGATATTTGTACTTCTGGGTACTTGCATGATCTTTGTTGGTACTCTTTGGAGCGTGAGGGCAAAAATTCTTTCACGACAATTTTCGTGTCGCGTCGTTGGTTTCGTTTCTGTCGTCTGACTTTTTCATGTTGGACCGCACGAATCTTTCATCAGGCAAAGGGCTGAAAGCTAGCAAGGCTCTGTAACTAGAAACGTTTTGTTTCTTCAGCTCTCTCTCAAAGCATAATAGCTTTACGATCCCGAGACTGCTCCTCTATCTCTCAAAGAGTCCTTTGTCTAGGGCTTTGGTGAAGATATCAGCAACCACGTCCTTCGTTCCGATGAAGGTGGTCTGCAACATCTTCTTTTCAATTAGATCCCTGATCAAGTGATACTTGATCGAAATGTGTTTGGTTTTGGAATGGAACATGGGATCTTTCGTTAGGTATATTGCAGAGGTGTTGTCCATCTGCAAGACTAGAGGCTCATTCCTTATTTCGCCCAATTCGTCCAGGAACTGCTTAGCCAGGTTATCTCGTTGGCCATTTTTGTTGCCGCTACGTACTTTGCTTCGTAGGATGACTGGGCTACAATGGTCTGTTTCTTGCTGACCCAGAGAATTGCTGCACCTGATGCGATGGTGCATCCTCCTGAGACGCTTTTACAGTCGTCTTTGAGAGATGCCCAGCTAGCATCGTTGTAGGGAAGTATCCAAACCTGCATCATGACAATAGCACAAGCCATAATCCCTCATTAATTGAAGATATTGCAAAATTCGCTTTGCAATCCATTAGAGGAGTTCTAAATCCAAAAAAGACTCTTTGTAAAGATTCTTTTTATTATTTTTCTCAAATTTTTCTTACACATGGACCAATCAAAACACTCAAATTTGAAATCTACGTAACGTAACTTTTTGAGTCCACATTTTGATTCCATACTAAAAATGGCATAACTTTTTAGTGGTAAGTCCGAATTTAGCGGAGTTTAGTGCATTGGAAAGCGCTCAACAAGGGCTTTCCAATGATATGTTACATGACATACTTTTGAGCTACGATTAAAAAGTTATGGCAAGTCAAATGTGTTAGTGTTATATTATTTTAATAATAAAAAAGGCATCTTGCACGAATTCTTAAAAGATCTTTTTGGAACTCAAAACTCCTCTAATGTTCCAATGTGTCGAGTCTGGATTCGTGCAGAATTGGCTCATCCTGAATACTGCATTTGTGTTGTCAGCAAGGTACATCAGTGATCCTATCAGCTTCCTGTAAGGTGTTAGCTGCATTTGTTCTCTCTCTTCCTCGGTCTTCGAATAGTCATCATTTGTTAGTACCATCCCTGCGAGCATTGGAGTTTTCTCTCCTTTGCAGTTCAGCATCCCAAAGTCCTCTAGGATCTTCTGGGTATATCTGGACTGGTGAAGGTATAACTTACTTCCCTCATAGTCTCTTTCAATTTGCAAGCCTAGGTAACACCTGGCTTCTCCCAGATCCACTATCTCAAAATGTTTCGAGATGTCTGTCTTCACTTCAACAATTAGCTGCTCACTCCTGCAAAGTACCATAGTGTCGTCCACATATGCAATCACGATGATGATCTGCCCATCTGTAACTCTGACATATACATTGGAATCAGCCAACAGAGGATTAAGGAGCCTATTAGCTTCCTAAAGAGTGATGTCCTCAAAGGATGCTTCATCACAATCATTAGTAACTTTACAAGTTTGCTCCATAAGGGTGTCAATCCCTTTACAATCTTTCATGCCAAACCTCTCAAGAATGGAAGTAGCATACTTTGATTGACTTATAAAAATAAAATCACTACCTCTAGTAACTTCTATTCCAAGTATGAACTTAAGAAGTCCTAGATCTACCATCTTGAATTCACTAGACAAGGAAACTTTAACATTTCTTATGCCTTCATCATCATTTCATGTCAATATGATATCATCAACATAAAGTACTAAAATGATGATCTTTCCATCATTACATTTGATGTTCAAAGAAGGCTCATAAAAGCTAATCACAAAGCCAAGAGAGTAGAGAAAATCATGCAACCTAGAGTACCAAGCTCTAGGTGCTTGCTTCAAGCAATATAGGCTCTTCCTTAAGTGGCAAACCTTGTCCTCCTCACCATCCTTGATGAAGCCCTCGGGTTGCAACATGTATATTTCCTCCTCCAAGTAGCCATTCAAAAAAGCATTTGTCACATCCATTTGATAGAGATTCCACTTGAATAAAGTAGCAATACAAATGATCGATCTAATGGTTACAAGTTTTGTTACAGGAGCAAATGTTTCTTCATAATCTATGCCTTTAGTTTGAAGAAACCCCTTAGCAATCGATTTAACTTTGTACTTACTTATAGATCCATCTTGATTGTACTTTAATCTATAGATCCACTTACATGCAAGTGGCTTCTTCCCATATGGAAGGTGTAAAAGATTCCAAGTTTGATTATCTATCAAAGCATCAAATTCTACTTGCATTGATCTCTCCAAACTTGTGATCTACTTGCATCTTCATAACATAATGGCTCTTCAAGCATTGTGGTTAGAAAAGAGTAAGAGGTAGAAGGAGATGTGTCTTCTCTTTGCTTTCCTTTTTCAAAGTATGTGAGCCTTGAAGGCTCGGCCTTGCTCCTTGTGGATCTTCTTGGCTCCTTTGGCACTTGATTTTGATCTTCCAAAAGATCATTTTCAAGAGGCTCCTCCTCGGGTGTTGCAACTAAGAGATTAGATGAATTTGGAGACAACTTGTAACTTTGAGATTCATCAAACAAGACATCCTTGCTAACTTTTACTTTCTTTGAAATAGGATTAAATATCCTATATCCTTTGCTATTTTCACTATAGCCTACAAATATACCTTTGAAGGAAGTTGCATCTTCTTTCCTTCTTGTTTCCAAAGGAATGTGGACATAACATATAGCTATTTTGTATCATAGCAATTTTTAAACCATGTGGTAAAATATTTTACATAAACCCAAAAGCCTGCATTCCAACTACCTAGAGAAGAGATCACAATGAAAGAATAATCTTGATGCTTTGTATGGATAGAATGTCATAGTGTCCTCGTACTGCAAGCTGAAGTGTTCAAACTACTAGTGTGAACACAAATATCAGTACATACGACGAATATTCATATATATTCTGTAGCTCTTTGTTGTACAACCACAAAGAATCACAGTTGCTTTAGAAGTACATGTGATCAATATATTCGAACTTGGGACTGCAAGAAGCATCTTCCTGAAGGGAATCGAGAGAGCAAATAGCTCTGCAGCATACATCCATGGGTTTCTTTAGAACTTGCGAAGAAAAGTGTCTCTATCTCCACTAAGATTTTTTTGCATGAAAAACTTGTATATCATGAATCTCACACAGGAATCTCAGGGTTTGAACTGCATGCATCATTTAAGTCCTTCAGTCTGGCAATGCTCCAAGTTTCGGAGAACAATCCGGGCAAACACCTTTGCCTGCAGAGGTGCTGTTGTTGCAGCTGCTGCTGCACGTAGTACGCGGCCAGCTCCATTCTTTTGTAGAAGACTTACATGATGAACAGCGTGCCTTCCCCCGGGCATTGTGAACTACAGACCAGAAATTAAATCTTAAACTTCATACCAAGAACCACTATCCAAACAATAAGTTGACGCAAATATGTATGCATATGCATGAAAGTGACTATAAGTCTTGTTCTACTGATTGATCTTTCCAATGGCCAAAGCAAAAATCTGGGAACATAAGTCACACCAGCAAGTCGTTTCAAGGGAACTGAAAACAGTAACATCATTCAAACGTCAATTTGAATTGAGCCAATTTGAATCAACAAAAATCGATTGTTTTATTTTCACAATTATATCGCCCCACCACAAAATGATTTACAAAAAACACGTACTTTTTCATCAAAATTCCATATCAATTTTGGTAAACTCATTTTTTCTGGAAAAAAAAAATAGAGGTTTGTTAAATATTTGATTATAATTTATTCGGAAGGTTTTAAATCGCAGTTTGTAGTTACCGTATCAGATTCCAGTGTCATTAGAAAATACCTGGAGAAGTGCAAAAGCAGCACAAGCCCTGAGTACAGGAGAGCCATTACGAAGCATCATCACAAACCTTCCCACTTCAGCTCCACTGCATGACAGTAGAAGTGGTCCTAGTTTAAAGTCTTTTGCTGACAACTAGAATTACTGACAAGGGCACAATAAGCACGTCAATGCTTCATCACGTAAGGAATAGAACAATGTTCAACTTCAACAACAGTCTGTTACCTGCACCTAAGGTGCCCAGCTTCTTGAATTCGAGCAGAATCGGCAACTTGTTGCAGGGCTGTTGGGGCCCACAAAGCAGCAGCCACTGAAAGGGCTTGTTGATCAGAGAAAGCCTGAACAAATGCTTCTATATGCCGCATTGCCATTCTCCTTGCGCCATCCAAGCCTCCCGTTTTGGAAATACCGTCACAGATAACTGTCCCAGTCGCCACTTCATCCATTCTACAAATGAAGTAACTAATGTCACATTAACATAAATAGAAAAGAAAGGATCTAAAATGAGAGAGAGAGAGAGAGAGAGAAGCTTTACTGATGTTCTTCATACCTGAAGCTGGTTCATACGACAAAAATCTTAATGCATGTACAAGTCTAACAGGTGGGATGGTAAACATTCTATTACAATGAGCAGTTAAATTTTACAAAACCCTGTTCCCAAACACATTGCAATAACTTGCAATGTTCTCCTGTATTTCAAGCCGAGATCTTAGACAGGTTCATCGCGTCCACAAGCATGAGAAAATGCACCTCATGCTAAGCATGTAGTACATACAACCTTTATCTAAACTAATGAGGTTTCACGTAACAAGCATCAAATTTACTGTCATGGTGCTCAGGTCCACCCGAAGTATCTGGTTATTACCACATACTTAACAAACAACAACAGCTTCTTTGTTAAACAGCAGCTGCCCATACATTTAAGCCTAAGAACTTGTATACCCTACTTGAGCAGCATTTCACTGCTTTCCTCTCCTTGCAACAGGATGTTCAGCAATTGAAGGAAAGGGCGAAAGACAGATTTTCATACCTGCCATCAAACATGTAAGCTAGGGCAAGCGCAGCCATGAATCGTGCCATCTTCGAATGAGAGGAGGAACATAGGCAAACCAGAGCAGGTACACCCTCCTCCTCCACTATACGAAGAGCATTTCCAGGATTGAATGCGAGGTTCCACAAAGCTCCCGCTGCAGTTTCATGAACATCCTGAGTAGGTGCCAATGCAATATCAAAGTAATGAGTTTCACTATTTTGCTTGATCTATATATGACTACAAGATATAAGTTGCAACTATATTCACACATGCATGATTTATCAGATGAGTGGGAGGATGCCTAATGTAGAAGATCCCTTACGTCGAGCTCTTACTGGCCAACCTTTAAGAAAACGGAAATGGAAGAAGCTTGATATGCTCAAAGATGTTACGATACAGCATACCTCAGCATCAGATTGTGCGAGTGCAATCAAGGGTGCAACTCCACCTACAAGTCCAATTGCAATGCTGAAAGATAAGATGCAAAACATCATGTTAGAATGCAGAAATCTTAAACCCCAAACAAAACGATTCCCATAAGGGACAACAATGTAAGTTACAAACATGAATATAGAGCGTCATATCGGTACAAGCACATACTGATGTCTAATTTGGCCTGGTGGACAAGCTAAGGAATAGAAGGACTAAGGACCCAATTAGATGAACTTCAGTGGTCACAGCACCATGATGATCTTATTGACCTTTCATGGGTGATCATGAAGTTTCGGTTTATTTCTAATATAAAGGGATAGTATTAAACCTTACAGACATCATCCAAAAAGTTCCAGAAACTGATCTGCAAACGCACGAGCTCCACAACTAGCAGAAACTTTTTCAGGAAAATCTGAATGCATGCCTCTAGAGTTTACGTGGTGCACATTCAAAACTGTATCCTTTCTTTGTCAATTCGTAAAATCAGTGCATATTAGAACATTCAAGATAGTAGTATCCAAAGACAAAATCATTCAGGAGACAATCAAGATGAAGGGCGGTATTTATACCAATAACCTTCAGAGAATCTAAAAAATGGTGGGAAGAAAGATAGACAATTACCAAAAACTTGCTAATAATCTTATTTTAGTTCAAAATGCTTTTATGCTTCAAGTCTATCACAAGTAGCACAGGTGTTTGGGCATTTCAGTTGGCCCAGAGACACCAATCCCCTCCCTGTTTTTCTCAAGTGCTGCCAATCCACACCATATTGCAATCAAATGCTGTCTTTGCAAACATGTTTGAAAGTTCGAAAAGATGCCTACCAGTTTGCACCCAACAAACTCAAATTCTACCCTTGGGCAGAATGGAAATGTCTAGTATTAGGTTTAAAACAAACAATTATGCTCTGTGTCTGCACATTGCTGCGAAACATTTAGCAGCTTAGTGGTTAAGAAAAACTATATTTGTTAAGCAGTTATATTATTAGTCACAAGTTCCTCAACTCACCTATAACAAAGGAGACATATAATCCTCAACAATATGGAGTCCACCCACAAAGTCTTAAACCATCAACTTCATCATGCATAGTGTGGACCAAATGCTATAACATCCCTAGTCGACTCGCCGGCGCCCAAGAGTGGGTGCAGGCTACATGCATAAATGTATGTCCACATTAGCTTTCATACATTCGTATAAAGACTCACGTACTGAGTTTCTACTAGTTGTCCGGAGGGGAACAGCATACTCACTACGATAATGGTACTCCTCCAAGGTTGCCATTGCATACATACTCAAGGCTGTGCATTTGACCTGGCATCAACCAAAAATTAACCCTAGAGTCTAAACACATCAAGAACCATTGTGGAAAAACATTTCTAGCTATCGATAAATCATTGACCCAAAGTCAATGATTTATTGATAGCTAGAGCTGCCCAGTGCAACATAAAGTAGCTATAAGTTTAGTCTACCGTGGTATATTTCAGCATTATTTTAGCCCTTAATGGTAGATCTCCACTTGGTTTCATGAACGATGGCAACAGGCACACCATCCAAGTTCCAGTAAATCTGTAGCAAAATAAAAAACATTTTCAACAACTTCAGTGTTACATTAAGCTCTGTGGCGTTTGCAGGCTCATGTTCAGCTCCAGTCCGTCCAAATCATATCAACACCTTGCAGACCTTAGTGAAATGGTCTTGTAAATATTAATCACAATCTTAAGAAGAGACAAAAATTTCAGCGAGACGACCTTATGTAGTATCAAAAATCACTTGCATGTTTCATGATATTTCAAAACCACAAAAAAGGTACAAAATGCCTGCAAAGAGGATATATCCCTGAATCCTCCAAACACTGTTACACAAGCAAGGAACATATAGTCCTTTGATAAGCATCTGGTTGGCTGATGGCTACTTCATTCACCTCAAGGTCTGGAGTTGGATTCCAATTGGGTGCACATGGGCATACATATACAAGATTAAGAAAAAGTCAAGGATGGTAAGAATTGCCTGTTGGCTTCAGATACAGACAAACCCCAAAGAGCACCTGCAGCTCTCTCTTGAAGACCTTGTGAACCATTGCTGCAACTACGAGCCAGTGCAACCTAGATCACAAATAAGCACTGCCAGATTAATACACCAAAAGACAATATGCACGGCATACATACACATTCTCCTTGCATTTTGTACATAAAAAGGTTCATCACCTGGGCGATCGTACATAATCCAAACTTTTACAATTCCAAGAAAACTCAGTAGCTTGACTAGTGATTTCACTTCTGAGTACCAACCTTTTCGATGACATGATTGCTGATTTCTACCTCACCAACAAAATTACTCTCTTACAACAGCACAAGACTATCTTTTAGAGGAGATCTGAGCTTACTAGTGCCTCTACACCACCAGCAGCAGCAATTGCCTCACGATTCCTATCATCAAAGGACAAGTTCCAAAGTGCTCCAGCTGCTTCTTGCCTGCATGAGTAAATGAAAGTTAAAAATTCCATATACGTACAAGGATCTAGTTGGAATATCAGGGACCAATCTCCTAGTTGATCCTAGAATTTATAAGTGCAAATAATAAGATACTGATTGTTGCGTAACCATCTGCAGGTTAATCTTGTTTGTCTGGGTAAAACTATTGACAGAATTTTAGATTGTGCAAGCTTTAGAGGGCTGCTTTGTATAAGTATTCTATCTAATTGTGATGGAAATCGGAATATATATTGTGAGCAACAAGACTATCACATGTTGAATCACAGACATAGTACAACTTGAAGTCTTGTATAGGTCATAATTCACTTTATATTTTGTCAACATCTCTCAGCTTAAATCTTACGATACTTCAATGCTTCAGAAATTCAAATACAATGACAAATTAAAGCATGGCAATGGCCTTGATTTGAAAATCGGCGTCTCTGATTCTGAACCAGCTTAAACTTCACACGTAGTGTACGTCTCATCATATATTAGGACAACCAAAGGGGGGATATATTTTGACTTAATGGAGTCTCACTAAGGCATAAACTAATGTGCTCGGATCGGATAACCTCCAAAAATGACAATTAACTCATATCAAAAATGCCTACATTCGGCAGTATGCCATAGATAAAATAGACATAGTAACTGCCAAGAACAATGAAAAGATTTCCTAAGAGGTGCACCGCATGCATGCGGTGTAGGTAGCTGAGAAATATAGAACCCCACAAATCAAATCAGGGCACAAACATAGGAATGAATAACAAACGTCTGCAACTGGTAGGAAAAACTCACCGGACTCCTTCATGATTCGAACAAGTAAGCTGCACAAGAGCTTCAAGAGCACCTGCTTCACGGCCCACAGCGGCATTGTTGCCATTGCTGTCACCATGGGCTGCCAGATTAGCCAGTGCACGGGCAGCCTGAAACCCAACAACCTTTATCAACAGGGACTTAACAAAAACTAGATTTCAGAACTAATGCACTGGAGCTTCAAATCATTCTTAACCTAGCTTGTAACCATTGCATATCTGATATCAATATCACAAACATGACTAGAAAATCACAGCATGAAAACGTGAACATGTACCGAGCAATGAACCTCCTCATACGTTTTTTTTCCAGAACTGTAATCCTTGTGGCTGGTGCTACTCATAAACAGGTTCGCAACCTCTTTGTAGCATAATTTTTTTGAACGCAACAAGAGTTAAAACTTAGCAAGGAAGAGTACACTTCCTAAAATAGACTGAATGTGTCTGGACTATGGCACAAGGATATTGGATGATTATCAAAGACCTACATTAAAAAGAGCAGACATACAAAACCTTGTGCTCAAATAGAATGCCTCTATTATCTCAATACTGAGTCCTGACATATGCATTTCCCTTTTACAACTAAATGAAAGAACTGTCTGCTTAGGGAAGAACAAGCTTTTCCAATTTAGGCAGCTGGTACTTCATAAGTAAATTGTACACGTTGGATTTTAGGCTTTGAGAAATGCTTATTGGCAAAACTGCATATTGCTCCCATCCATCCCATCCATTGTGCATACATCACAGCACTAGGAAATTCTGCCACTTCCCCACATCAGCTTGAACTGCTGACCGTACATACATCAGTATGAGATTCAACATGTCAAGCTGGAAAAGGCAAGCATACAATCCTTGTTAAATATGATAGCCATGAAATGCAGCTTGATGGGCCTGCAAGTATGTGCATGCACTTGAAGACAGAAATCAGCTCTGCTGATTGCAAAGCTCATAGCTTGCAATATGTTAAGTAACAACAGAAATCTGGTTGTTTGGGACACAAACTAATGACAATCTTTTGGCAAGTTCACCTTCCTCAGAGTAAAGATCAAGAATAAGATGGTGATTTATAAGTTAAACTCTAGAAAAATCAACTTGAATGACCATAATCATGAAAATTGTGTGGCTGTGTGATAGGCACTTCTCGTTACTATCAACTAAAAGCGTGCAACCTTTCCCAAGTTTGTGTGGCCGGAAGCGTGCATAATGTGCTGTGCTGAAATTGCAGGATCTAGATGAGCTATTACAAATCATAGACAACACGACAATCAATCAAATGCATGCAACACACAACAATGCTAGAAGAACAAAATATCCTTTGTATTTCCTTTTTGTTTTGACTGAGTCAACAATGCGACACTAAACAGCATCCTAAAGCTCCTCTTACACTTCTCTTTTCTGTGTTCTTATCTCATCTTGATCTCTGTTCCCATACACATATTCCGCCAAAGGGTATTGAAAGACAACTTAGCTAATCATTACAAGAAAGGTTTACTTCAAACTACCAGCTAAATATTCCGATTTATCTTATGTGTTTTGTGAACAGTGGCTTGTCTAATGGTTTGGTCATGAGATCTACGATCATGTCTTCTGATCTCACGAATTCGACACCGAGTTCTCCTTTCGAGATCAGATCTCAAATGTGATGATACTTCAAAGGTATATGCTTAGTTTTCAAATGAAAAACTGGATCCTGGGCTAAAATAAATAGCACTTTGTGAATCCATTTTCATGATGGAGGGTTCATGATGTGATATGCCAATCCCTTCCAACATCATCTTTAACCATATTACCTCATTCACCACCTTCAAAGCTGCTATGTATTCAACTTCGCATGAAGACTGAGCTACCAGTGTCTGCTTCTTGCAGGTCCAGTTGATTGCGGCTCCACATAATATTGAGCATCCACCAGTTATCGACTTATTGTTGTCCTTACAGCTAGCCCAACTTGCATCACTATAGTGATGTAAGATGAAATCGTGCTTGCTTTCGTAGATCAACCCAAAATTGTAGGTGCTCTTCAAATACTGCAGGATTCGCTTCGCCATCTGCCAATGTTGCATTCCAAGATTGGAGGAAAATTGACTGAGTGCATAGACAAAGAATGCTAAATCAGGTCTTGTACAAACCGTGAGGTACATAAGGCTCCCAATCAAATTCTGATATGGAATCCTTTGCATCTTCTGTCTTTCCTCATCCGTGCTTGGGCTGTCCTGCTTCAACAATCTGGCTCCGAAAATCATTGGTGTTGCCTTATCCTTGCAATCAATCATCCCATATTGCTTCAAGACCTTTTCAGCATAATCGGACTGGTTCAGATGCATGATTCCTTTCTTCCTGTCTCTTTCCTGGAAATGTCGATTCGTCGAACTTCACATCCCTGCTCATTACCACCTTCTTTGAGGTTGGATTGTAGAATCGATAGATATGTGAGCCGTTCGAATATCCGACCATGACAGTCTGTACCGACTTTTCATCCAATTTGGTTCCTTTTTCGTTTGGTATGTGCATGTAGGTTGCACATCCGAACACTCTTACATATAATAGATCGGGCTTCTCACCTGTCCACATTTCGTACTATCGTCTTGCTCTCCACTATCGTCGTTATCGATCGATTTTGCAGATGAACCGCAGCGATGATTGCTTCTGCCCAAAACCGACTTGCCAGTTGTGCTTGAGCCATCATGCACTTTGCTCCTTCGATAAGCGTTCTGTTTCGTCTTTTTGGTACACCATTGTATTGTGGTATATATGCAGGCGTGAATTGATGTTCGATGCCTCTCTTGATAGAAGCTTGAAACATCAGCTGTTGGGGTGCTGGGACTTGATGCTCTTGTCCAGATGCAGAAAGTTGCGTGAAAATCGTCTTGATTTTCTCTACGTGTCGATCCAGTTCGTTCCCATCCCATCGCAGGCTCTGCAGCTGATTGTGGAGGTGCATGACTGATGCAGCTATCCTCCATACTTTTGTTTTAGTTTTCCCCACGCTTCATGGCTGCTTTGGCAGTCTTCAATTTGCTTGAGGATGTCTTCGTTTATGGAGGATACGATGATTGCCATTGCGCACTCATATGTCCTTACCCATTCCGCCCTCCTTGGATCTCCCTCTAGAGGTTTGGCTCTGTGAGATCAGTTACTAACCAGATCCCTTCACCTTTGAGAAGTGTCTTTATCTTGAACTTCCATTTGTGGTAGTTTGCGCCATCAAGATTGATTGTGAACTTTGCCTGAATTGTAATAGCCATATGGTTACGAGCCTGTAACCAGTGCCGAACCCTAGGGAACTCAGGAGTGCAGATACCACAATCAGGGGCGTGTCCAGTGTACATGTCCAACAGGGCAAGACAGTGTGAGTAGTGTGCCCCGGCACAGACCATAGTCATGGCGGGCCTAACACAGCCTAGGGACCCTGTCAGGAGGATAGGGCCCCACGTTGGGTCCCGACGTGCAGTCGGCCACGCCAGTGCCACGTGGCCGACACTTAGCAGTATGCATGCTACTAGTCCTCACACTGGGCTAGGAGGGGCTTACTCCATATCAAGGAGTAGGCAAAGTTGGGTGGATCAGTTAGTGTTTGCCCTACTCTGGTGTTTAGATCTCTAACACTAGTTTCAGAGCCATCTCCATCTTTGGGAGTTTAGTTTCAGCAAGAGAGAAAGTTATCAGAGTGTACAGAACAATCTTCTAACTTTCAGAAATTAGTGATGGAGAACCATCGCTGCAGAACCAGTTCTCTAGTGCTGCACCTTCAATATAATTTCCTGATTTCTGAGCAGATTTAGGATAGGAATTAGTGTGCAGGTCCATCGCTGAAGTGGCAGAAATTAAGCCTTCCTTTCCAAGCAGATTTGGAGGACCAGTTTGAAAGCATCATCAGCGCTGGACAGGAAGCCATACAGCGGCAGATCCATCGCTGTAATTCATCGGTTTTTGGGGTGAAATTTCTGCAAGGTAGAAGAACCCATATCTGCAAGTCTGGCCAGCGAGGGTTTTCCTCCTCAAAATCCAGAAATCCTGATTGGTTGTTGACTTCAAACCTGAGTTTTTTGGAGCAGCAAGGCTTCTAGTCTGACAGTAAGGGTAGCTAGCAATCAAAATCTGATTTTATCTTGCAAATTCAGACCTTCAATTCTGGTTTTGGGGGACAGGAGACCCACAGCTCTACCAGCGAGAGTTTCCGAGATAGGAGTCCAGAAAGTTCATCAATTTTGAGGGAAGGAACCAGGGTTTCTTCAAGAATCTTGTTGCAGTCAGACTTTCCGGATTACCTTCAGTTGTTGCATGCAGATTGGCGAGATAGCACAGCCGAGGAAAGACCGAGGGGTTTCTTGCTTTTCTCGTTGGAAGTACAGTCCTAAGACAGAGCTAAGTATTCTACTTTCGTTTTTTCCAGCTCAGTCAATCTTCTTCTTATTTCAGTCAGAATCTAAGGTACATCTCTTTCCATTCCGAAAATGACCACTCCTCAGGGACTTGATCAACCCCCGGAGAGAGGCATCGACGAATTGGAAACAGAAGCCTTGATTTTTCGTAAAGGGAAAGAACCCATGGAAGTGGAAGAACAGGACCAATTCGCCGAAGAACTCGACGATTTGATTACCAAAGAGCAGTACCTCCACTTGGTAACAGAAGTGGATGAATTGAAGGTGGCTTTAGCCAATTTCAAATCCAGTGTGGAAGATTCGTTCGCAGAGCTCAAAAGTTTAATTTTAAGATCCGCGAAAGGAAGTCTCCCTTCCACTTCTCAATCGTCCCTTCGCCGCTTCCATCAGCATCGGGTGAGCCTCTTCGGTCTCATCCCAGTGTCTTTAAAGACTTAAAACCTCCTACTTTTATTGGGGAAGAGAAGGATAGAAATGCAAACATTTTACATACCTTCCTCAGCAAATGGAAGAACATGCATGCTCTTAAACAGACCCCTGACCATTTGCAAGCAATCGAGGCCAGTCTTTCCTAAGGATCCATGGCCTACAAGTGGTGGTTAAACCTCCAGGAGAGCGGGCAGACTCCCCGGTCATGGAAGGCTTTTGAAGAGGCTTTCCTAAGAGAGTTTTTACCGGAAAATGAACTTGCCTGGGAAAGAACAGTAATGGACAAATCCTTAATACAGTATGTCTCGTAGTATCGAGAAGCCATATTAAAAATAAAGAATATGGATGACTATCAAAAAGTCAGAGGGTTTGTCCGTGGGCTTCGAGACGAATATAAAGCAGAGGTCCAGAGAAAGTCACCTACTACCTTAGTGCAAGCTCTCAGATATGCTCAAATCTATGATGATTCAGTGGGTAGGAAGAAGGCGAAACAACAATCCTTTTCTAAGCAGCCTACTCAAAAAGACTTTCAATTTAAAAAGAAATTTTAAAAAAAACAGAAAGAAGATAAAGTTAAAAATGAAGCTCCTCAGAAACGTCCATCACTCATACAGCCCTTAGAACCAGAAGATTTTTAAAACAAGAACGTTTGTGCTTTGTGTGTATGTGCAAGGGTCACACAGTCAGACAGTGTCCCAAGGGGCCATTCATTAAAAAAGATAAAAAAAGATAAAAAACAAGTTCATCTTGTTTAGACTATAAGCTTCCCAAGTGACTCGGCAGCTTCCAAGATAAAAGTGTTTCATGAAGATCATGAACATTGTTGCCAATTAACTTCTGCAATGCTAGTGAGACCCTTCAGCTTTGGGCAACATGACCTAGTACGTATGTATGGTAAAATTGGCAACCAGTCAGTAACCTAGTTAAGAAGCTCAAACTTCTAGAGGTACCTAGTCAACATAGGTACATAGATAGTTTCATTAGCTAAGGGTGAAGACAAGAAAATTTGAGAAACTATGATAAGCAGTTTAAATCTTGATATTCAGGGGTATCAAGATGAAATTAACTTTCAGATAATGCACCTGGATCGTACAGACCTTGTTCTCGGGAGAGATTGGCTTTTCAGCTGAGGGCTTTTCTTTCACAGAAATTATCAAGAGAACACCCTCAGCTTTCAATGTAATGGCATAGAGATCCAGTTGCAGGGGGAGCATGATGTTCCCAACAGTCCTATGGTCTGTGCAGTTCAGAGCTCCGTCAGCTAATCGGGGATAGCGACCATCAAGTATTCTTATGTGACCTTCAATTTATTCCATAAGTTTCTATTTCTAGTTCTTTACAACAGCAAGTAAATAAATTAGAAACTTTTGTTGTCTAAATTCAAAGATGTTTTTCTTGAAGATTTACCGGTTTACCACCTAGCAGAGATGTAGATCATGTAATAAACCTAGTACCAAGTATAGCACCTGTTTCTAAACCTCCGTATCGGCAGAGGATGAAGAAATAACTAGGCAGTTAACAGAAAGGCCAAATTCAGACAAGTAGTTCACCATGGGCATCACCAGTCCTTTTGGTGAAAAAGAAAGAAGGGTCTATGCGTCTTTACGTAGATTATAGAGCCCTCAATAAGGTCACAATTAAGAATAAGTACCCAATGGCCCGGGCAGACGAGTTGTTTGTTTTCAGTCAAATTGACCTTAGATCAAGATATCATCAAGTCCGTATAAAAGTGGAAGATGTCCCGAAAACAGCTTTCAGGACTCATCACGGTCATTATGAGTTTAAGGTGATGCCATTTGGGCTCACAAATGCTCCAGCTACCTTTATGACGTTGATGAACAGTGTCCTCAGAACATACTTGGGTAAGTTTGTAGTCGTATTTTTAGATGACATCCTCGTTTACAGTAAAATGAGGAAGGAGCATCTTAAACACCTTAGAAAGGTGTTCCGACTGCTTAGAAAGCATAAGCTTTATGCTAAGAAACCTAAGTGTGAATTCTTCGTTGAAGAAATAGCATATTTGGGTCACATTATCTTGTCGGATGGGATTAAGATGGACCCCATTAAGGTTAAAGCCATACTCAGTTGGTTGAGGCCTCAGAATATTTTAGAGCAGGTCTTTCTAGGTTTGGCGGGATATTACAGATTGTCAAGGAATATACTCAGACAGCAGTTCCTATGACAGATCTTCTTAAGGGGAAGGGAAAGGAGTTCAAATGGGAGTCCGCACAGCAGGAGAGCTTTGATGCTCTCAAAATAGCCTTAGCTACTGCACCAGTTCTAAAAGTCGTCGACCCCAATCAGCCATTTGTGGTCGAAACAGATGCCAGTGACTTTGCGGTTGGTGTTGTACTAACTCAGAATGGACGACCAGTTGCGTTCGAGAGTAAAAACCTCGAACCAAACCAGACTAGGTATAGTGCCTATGAAAAGGAACTCTTCTCCATAGTACATGCCCTTAAGACTTGGAGGCATTATTTGTATGGTGCCAACTTTGAGGTCCTGACAGACCATGAAAGCCTCCGATACCTTTGCAATCAGCCTGAGCTCAGAGGTCGAAAAGCTCGTTGGGCTGAGTTAATGCAAGAGTTTGATATGTCTATCAGATATAGACAGGAGAAATTCAACACAGTAGCAGATGCCCTTAGTAGAATGCCTATGATAAACGCGCTGAGTTTTACTCAGATTTGTAGTGAGTTACTCGAGTCCTTAAGAGGGTAGTGCCAGCATGATGCTTACCTCTACTATCTGGAGCTCAGTCCAAAGCAGACAGTTACAGACTCCAGAACCAGTTCCTGGGGCTGGTGCCAGTTCATCCAAGAATATGAATGATGAGTCCGAGTATATGTCAGATGACGTCGAGGACTCCGAGCCTGTTTTACCCAAGAAAACCGCAGTAGTTAAGGGTCAGTTGACTCAAGGATTTAAATGGAAACAGTATTCCATTCAGGATGAGTACTATCAGTGACCAGGACAGTAAGTTTAATGGAAATTTTTGGAGGGCAATATTCCATCATCTCCATACTAAACTAAACATGAGTACCATCGACCGTCCACAGACGGACGGTCAAACAGAAAGAGTAAATCAGGTGTTGGAGGATATGCTGCGTGCATACGTCAGCAAAAAGCAGACTAATTGGGAGGAGTATCTCTCGATATTAGAGTTTGCTTATAACAATACCAAACATTCAGCTACGAAATACAGCCCATTTATGCTGATGTATGGTTTTCAGCCACGCTCACCCACAGCTGTAGGGTTTAAACAAGAAAAAGTTGAAGCAGCCAGAAACTTTTTAGAAGACCTAGACCAGATGATAGAACATGCTAAGCGTAGCATTCCGCAATCCCAGGATCGAGCCAGGCATTATGCATATCCACACAAACGAGATGTGCGGTTCTCCGCTGGTGAGAAAGTCTTTCTACGAGTCCCAGTTGACTCTAAAACCCTCAAATCATGAGTGTGTGCTAAGTTGTCTCCTAGGTATTGTGGTCCTTTTACCATTAGTAGGAGACTAGGTGAGGTCACCTATGAACTAGAACTCCTACGCAGCAGTAAAGTTTTTCCAGTCTTTCATGTAAGCCAGTTACGAAAAGCCTTAACTAGATCTGAAAATCTGGTAGGGGACAGTGCTCTAGTTCTCCCATTGGATTCTCAGCAACCTCCACATGAACCAGAGGAGATCCTTGGTAGTAGTAGAGAGACGCAGACTCGTCATACTCTATACCAAGAATATCTAATCAAGTGCAACGATCAGCCTGTTGAGAATGCCACTTGGGAAAAAGGCAGCGTCCTTCGCAAGATTTTTCCAGACTTTGTCTTAGAGGACCCAAGACGGTTCTTAAGGGGGAGGGAGTCTTACGAGCCCATAACCAGTGCCGAACCCTAGGGAACTCAGGAGGTCAGATACCACAGTTAGGGGCGTGTCCAGCGTACACGTCCAACAGGGCAAGACAGTGTGAGTAGTGTGCCCCAGCACGGACCATAGTCATGGCGGGCCTAACACAGCCTAGGGACCCTGTCAGCAAGATAGGGCCCCACGTTGGGTCGCGACAAGCAGACGGCCATGTCAGTGCCACGTGGCCGACACTTGGCAGTATGCATGCTACCAGTCCTCACACTTGGCTAGAAGGGGCTTACTCCATATCAGGGAGTAGGCCTACTTTGGTGTTTAGATCTCTAACACATTGTATCTAATGAACCCGCTCTGATACCATGTGGGCAGAAGCATGCGTAATGCGCTGTGCGGAAATTGCAGGATCTAGACCAGCTATTATGAATCACAGACAACACGAATTTAATCAAATGCATGCAATGCAAAACAATGCTCGAAGAACATAATATCCTTTGTATTTCGTTTTTGCTTTGAGTGAGTCGACTATGCTATGCTAAACAGCACCTTGAAGCTCCTCTTACACTTCTCTTTTCTGTTTTCTCTCATTATCTCAATTTGATCTCTGTTCCCATACATATATTCTGCCAAAGGAGATTAAAAAACAACTTAGCTAATCATTACAACAAAGGTTTACTTTAAACTACCAGCTAACTACGTGTTAACTCTTGTTATATTGCCTACGGCTGATCACAACATTTTATGCTTCATGACTACCAAGTTTTGAATTCGATAATTTGAATCACTCAACAGTTCTGTCGTTCGATAGTTCGCTTCAGTCCTTGTCAACATTCGAATACTATCGGTTTGTCACTCCTGCATCCATGCAAATTCAACTCCATGCTTGACGTTGCCAATCCTAATTTGACCAACACATAGGTTTCACACCAAGAAACCTATCTCAACAACGTATCCATCATACTATCCCAAACCATAGCAAACACACATAAGGTCCAACATCGTGATGATCACCTCACCTGTGATCCATAGCATATCAGGTGGGATACATACCTCCATCAGAATTCTGTACCATGTAATGTCTTATCCCCCACAAGTATCCATTACCCACTAATATCTCCCCTAGAATATGCCCATCTATAGTGCAACTAGATTCCAACTAGATCTAACCAACAAATTGAATCCTAAGAAATCACCATTTACTCCTTGCACCAAATATGGCCTTGTAAATTGTTGCCAATAACCCCATATGGTGTCCTTTCAAAAGCTCCTTTCCGTGCTAGCTTTCCTAGTGAAAGACACTACCCAATAGCTCCTTCGTATCATGCATATCTACAGCGCACCCTGCCGCGCTGACACCATATTAAAAAGTTTGAGGATCTAGTGCAGTATGCAGATCACACCAAAATCACCATAGCTCAAGCACGTCAAGCTTTCAAAGATGGCATAGCAAAAGTTAATCTATTACAAAGGAAAACTCTACATATAGGAAATTCTCAATTGCATATCCCTAACAAGACATGCCCTCGAGTATAGCATAATGTAATTCAAAACTTATTGTACACCTGATTTTCCTATGTGTGGCTACCCCGCTAGTCCAAGTAGCCACTTACGGGATAAGTGCCTGTCAGATGTCAATAGAAGGTCAAGTCCCAATCACTACAAAAAATACAGTATACTAGATAACTCTACAATCACATTTGAGCTTACAAAAGTCACATCTGATTTCTAACAAATTGGTGCCACTAAATTCAGTATATTGGAATCTTTACAAGTGTCGAATATTCAAAAAGTACATGCATAAATCCACACGTTAAGGACCTATACACTCTATCACTACTACTAGGACTAGCTACTTCACACGAAGTTTTGAACAAAGCTCATGAATATACTAGACATATCAATCTTGAAGGGCACAACATATCAATCAGTAGTAGATGGGCAGCCAAAGGTCCTTAAGAAGATCTTGAAGGATTATTTGCTCACTTTGTGTCACTTATTCACATGGAATATGGTCATCACTTACATTGCTCAATAGCAATATGAAGCCATTGTCGATTGATATAGGCGGGGCAAGATGCATAGACTTGAGCTTATGTTTTGCTTGTCATAAACTTGTACAAGGAAGGCTCCTACACTCCAAGCTAGTATGGACCTTTCAGCAAAGGCTCGTTCCAGTCACAACTCCCCTTATAATCAAAGGATGCAATAAATTTCATGTGAGCTTTCTATGTGCTACTATTGGGATGCTAATATTGCTACCAGTCCTAACCTTTTTCCACTTGTACTAGCTAACATTCTTCAAATTCAACTTGAACACACCCTTGGTGCTAACATGTCCACTGCTCGGTTCAGTGGGAACTTGGGCTAAGGGCTTGTTGACGAGGCCACAAAAGAGCCCACTAACGTGTTGCTCATGCACCTTTGTTTCAGGCCAAAGCACTTGCTACCAATATTGATTCTTAGACTTCAAAAGCTCACTAGCCTTTGTCTTGAAACAACATCAATTGATTGCATCTACATCAGCAGATTTCATTTATTACATGCCTTTATTACTGCCCACATTCAAAGCAGTGTTATGGACAAATATGATAGTTATGCTATGATAGACATAATATGATAGTAATGGTTTTATTTGACAATATGGACCCTCAATCCAATTATGATTTCCATTGTCCATTTACTGTTTCTGGGCTCATTTATTATTTTTTATTCATAAGCATGTGGATATAACCATAGGAACTCACAAATGGGCTAAAAAAATTCACAAACTGCTTCATTATTCGCACATGGAAAATTTTGGCCTGAAGCTATAAGGCATAAGTGGGTGCTACATTAAGAATTTGGTAGCTATGCTCTTGGTAGCACATCAGATTTTCATGGTAATTGAAGTTCAATCAGTATTCTTTGTAGGACATTCCTATTGATTCATCTTTTATCACCTACTATGTACTTGACGTGATGCCAAACCTGTGATTATGTTCATAACAAATTTATAGCTAGAAATGGGTTTCGAATCAACAAGGTTTTGGTCTAATTAATTGAATATGCAATTATCATTGGAACCAAACACATTTTGCAATGTGGTACACAGTTTTATTTTTTGGGTCATCGGACCTTCTAACCTTCTAAAGGGTCTAAATGGTCCATTTTAGGGACCAAGGTTGGCTTGGAAGTGAGGACACACAATCTCTCTCAAGCTCACAAAAGAGTAACATATTCTTCTAGCCATAGGGTGTGTTACTATTTAGGGCAAGCTTTTAACACAGAAGCTACTTGGAGGACATTACATTTTATGATGAACGTTACACATACTTTGCACTCTTGTGGACTACCAATAACTTGGCATCAATTTCCATAGCAAATTTCGAACAATTACACATTCTGGAATGAGATGGACTAGAAACAACCTTATCTATCACTACTGTCAATTGATGCGGGAATATGGTAATTTTGCCTTGCAAACTCCTCAAACACAATATTAGTCCAGGAAAGCATGCAAGTTAAAAAATATTTTGGCTTGCTCTACCAAATTAGAGAAGCAAATCAATAATCAAAGTCATCAATAAGAGAATAATGAGATTCATATTTCGCGAACCTGTTCTTGTACACCCTCGTGCTTGCAGAAGCGAGCCAATCTAACAAGTGCATGTACACCTCCTGCAGTCGCCACGTTCATACTACACTTGTCATCAGCTGCCAGATTTGCCAACGCACCTGCCGCTCGTTCCTTGAATGATTTAAATACACCAATTTTGCACAGTCAGTCAACTTTAACTTACTAGCGACTTGCAAGAAAAATCGTATCCAAATACTTATGATTTAGAATAGAGCTCTATGCCATTCTACCAGAACCCCTTCACCACCAGATGGCCACTTCAAGGCCAATTCCACCAAAGCTTCAATTGCACCAGCCTCTGCTATAGCACCCTGCAAAATGGACAGCATGAGCAAACTATGTAGTCATTGAATTGTTGTTAGGAATAAAGCTAATGCTGTAGCATACCTTGTGTTCTTCTCCAACTGAAAGATTCCACAAGCCCCCAGCTGCTTCTTCCGCAACCCAACGATTTGGAGACCTTGCAAGGGAAGCTAAGATACTGATGCCACCCTCCATTGCCACTGCCTTTGCAACTTCCGCATTCACCGAGAGATTGGCAATGGCCTGCTCAAAAGGTATATAGTCAACTTTGAGAGTTTCCTGCTTGACTTAATACTAGTAACAAGGGGCTTAAAATTAGCAGCATCTTTTTGCTTCGAGAATAAATAGAAAAGAAAACAAACCAGCTTGATGGACAAGAAGGGAAAAGTAGCAAAAAGAGACCCAACAAGATAAAAAATAATGGAATTGCTGTGAGTAGATCAAAAGGAACAACATAAGCAACAAAACAGGCAAAAACAGACCTTAGCTGCTTCTGATTGTACGCCCTCACGACAAGACTTGGCAAGGTGTAATAACAAATGAATGCCACCCCCATGCATGACAGTCTCTGCTCTAGCAGGATCCACAGTAGCGTTCTCGTCATCAACCACCACAAACGTTGCCAAGGCAGTTGCACCCCTCTCTTGCACATCTTCTTGCTTACTTTTGATAAGGCTCAGCATTACAGCTGTGCCTTGTTTCAGCCAAAAACTGTCCAAACCCGGAGTGTTTGTCTCTGCAATTCGGAGCAAACCATGCGAAAGAACCCATTCTGTCCATCCTGCGAGATCCATCGAGATATTTTCCTGCTGCCCAATTTTTCCCCCCCTCCACTCCAAAAATGTACCATTTGATCCTGGTCCTTGATAGGACCAGGAGGATATAGCTGTCATTCCTTTGATAAGGTCGGTGAATCTGGCCAGTAGAACTTTATCTTTGCAATGGTAAACCACGGAGTCGCTCGCATCTTCCAAAATTGGGCAATTTAGGGCACAAAGAATCCTCAGCTTGGAGCTAGTAAGCAAGCATGTGACATCGTTCGGGGTAATCTCAGTCCGAGACACATCGAGAGCGACCAAATTGAGCGTTTTACTCCAGAGATATGCAGCAGAGCTCCACAGGATAATTCTTGATCCTGCCACTGAAAGAAACCTGAGTGAAGTTGCAGTCGACAATGCGATCTCGTCCACCACGCCACAATCAATTAAACCCAGCTCAGTCAAATTAGGGCAATGCTTAAGCAGAGCTAGAATCGCTTCGCTGTCCACATCTCGAAGGCCCGACAGCCGAAGGCACCTCAAATTTGAGCAACAAATGGCCACCATTTTGATTGCTTCACTCGTAATCTTCTCACAATCGGGTCCCAACTGCAGAGTATCCAAAGCCTCGTGCCGCGCCGCAAGCATACATAGAGCTGCATCTGTCAAATCCCTGCAGCCATCACCACTAAGATCTTTCAATTCTCTTGTCTTGAGACTGACAATAGCATTCGCCGCGGCTGCACCTCTGAACTTCAGTCGCTGCAGCTTGGCACATCTTCCGGCCAAAGATGATGCCATATCCCAATCCAGTGAGTGGGCACGAAGATCCAAAGAATTCCATAGAGAAGATGAGTAAGCCAGGCAGTGCCATGTCCTACACACAGATGCTACACTCGCCCTATCGCGGTAATTCAGCAGAGAGAAGAGACCCACCAAGGTATCATCTGGAAGGCATGTCCAATCCACTTCGTGCTTACTTTCATAGTAAATAACCCCCTCTTCTTCTTCATTGCTGGCAAACGCGGATGTCTTTTCCAAGCAAGAAATAACGGCTGGAGCATTCTTGGTGTTTGTGCTGTCCTTTGAAGCCTGCAAGCCTTTTCTTCTCACCCTGCGGATCATATCTCACAGGCCAAAATACCCAATTGGCTCTGCTATCTGAAGGGCTGAGCTGATCAATATTCATACTAGAGATCATGAGCCAGAAAACCCATCAACCCAAATGGTGAAAACTGCTTATTCCAGAGTACAAGTCACAAGAAAAGAAAGCGTTGCAACAAGATCACACCCAGCAAATGGAAGAAGTGGGTTTCAGCAGAAATGCTTTGTTCTTCTGAGAAAGGCACAAGAGTGGCAGAGGTTTTGCAGAATAAAGAGAGAGGTGCAGGTTCCTGCGGAGGGGAAGAAGAGAATGTGAAGAAAGTGAAGCAGGAGAGCGGGGGCATTGTCCTTTGCCTGGCAGCGGTGGTAGCAGCAGCCTCTCAGCCTTTTTTTAAATAGCAATGCAAGAAGAGAGAGAGAGAGAAAAGGGGGGGGGGAAGGTGTGTGTATGTGTGTGTTGCTCCATCACCAAAGCCACCTAAGCATTATTTTTTTCTTCATGATGCTCTTGATACTTTTATCTCTCATCACCGCCCAAGCATTTCCACTTCAGGATGCTCTTACACTTATCTCTCACTTAAGAATGGCATGGCCATGTGACAATTCTCATTCAATACATGATGGTCTTACACTTTTCTCTCTCACTTAAGAAAAGCATGGCCATGTGACAATTCTCATTCAATAGAGTATCCCACAAGAGACTCGTTGCTTTTTGTGCATTGTACACAAAGGATATGGGGAGACCATACACAAATGAGGACACAAGAAAAAACCAAGTCTAGTCCACAATTTGTTTGCCAGCCCCTACCAACTTGTAACGAAGAGCATGGCACATCAAGAATCTATCATTTGGTCACCAAGAATCTATCACTTGCTCTCTCTCTCTCTCTCTCTCTCTCTCTCTCTCTCTCTCTCTCTCTCTCTCTCGCTCACACACACACACACACACACACACACACCCCTCTGCTACAAGATAATCAAGGCACACGCAATACTCTAAGATCAACATAGAGGTGAGCTTGGGCTAGAAAATCCTTAAACATAACATTTTTGACAAGTAGTATTAGGATATTAGTGAAAATTTGATTTCTTATTCCAAATTTGGGTCGTAATTGGTAATATTGACAATAATTAGTTGAATCTCGTTCAAATTTGAACTAATGCATCTTCCATGACATAAGTTGTCATGCATGTGGTAGAATGCTAGAGTTGGAAAACCAACAAGACAAAAAAACTAGTTCTCTTTTTTTTTTTTAGCAAACTATCGTTGTATGTGACAAACTATTGTTGATTCTAAGAAACCAATCATATTTACTAAATCTATCAAGTGTCTCTATGAAAATTAATTGTTATTGTAGTAGGATTTACTATCCACCTTCAAACCTAGATCCTGGCGATGCAAAGCATCAAGAGATGAAGAGGATTATAACTTGTCATGTTGAGATTCGTTCCCATGAGAGCAATAGCATAGTTAAGATTCATACACATGCTTATTGTTGGAGTTAATCTTCACTCCGACTTGTAAATATCAGATAAACACTATCAAGCATTCACCATGAAGAGGAAGAGGAAGAACACACCATCACTCAATCACACTAACCGAAAGAGAGTACAATGAACCATGAATATAGAGAGTGAATACTAGTAGTTGACGATAGACTAGCCTATAGCTACTTACAACTTGCAACAGTAAAGTACGTAGTAAACAGTAACAAGTTTATCATTGATTTCTAACACTCTCCCTCAATGATAAAATTACATTCTTCTATTCCTAATAGAGTACGAAACTTTTCAAATTTACATCTACCTAATGACTTAGTAAAAATATATGCCACTTGATCTTCAAATTTACAAAAAACAAGATCAATGGCTCCATCAAGTATTTTCTCTCAAACAAAGTAATAATGTATTTCGATGTGCTTAGTTCAAACATGTAGAATTGGATTTTTGGCAAGGTGAATGCAGCTTACTTCTTGAATAGCTTTCACTCTCTCGGATATCTCTGATCCTAAGGAAGCAAGAAATGAAACAAAATTGGCAAGATGTTGAGGTGAAATGGACAAAATTATTTGCTAGCCTAGCTGGTGGGCAAGACAAAATTGCAGGAGCCGATCAAAGATGTAATGAGCCATCTACATCGTTCCAACTACCGTCTCCATCACAAAATGTAACATCTTCTCAAGATATTTGGAGAATTGACATAGACAAGGGAAAACAGGTATTACAGAGTCATACTGGATATCCAGTGAGACTTGAAAATGACAAGGGAATGTCAGAACAACAAGCACACCAATCTATAGCAGCCAACGAATGTTCATCAAAATGTCCAACAAAGAGGTGAAGCTTCAAGGATCCAGCATTTTGAGGATGATGAACAATCTGATAGTGAAAGTCAAGACTCAAATCAAAGAGAGCACATTGATACGGATCCCGAAAGAACAGTCAACATTGGGAACCTACTACAATCATGTCTTGGCATTCAAAATGGTAGTGATCAAGAGGAAATGCTCAGTATGAAAGATCCAATGCATGAAACTAATCAAACAAAAGAGGATATTGCGATTTGGTTGTCAAAAGGCAATATGGTGCTTCATCAAACTCTTCTTCGACCATTAGTTTTCCTCCATGGGAACAAGCATTACAGTTTGAAGCCAACAAAATGACTTCAATTCGACAGCTTTGAGTAGTTTAAATGATACTTAACAAGGGCTAACTATCCCTCAAGATAGTTAAGTTAAGTTAAGTGAGAACATTGTCTATAAGAGACATCAATTTGTGAATCTGGGCCATTGTCCTACTCTCATCAAATCTGACATCTCTCACTGTTTTCACAGTGTTCGTGTCTGGCATGTAGATTCTGTAGTATGACGAATTATTGTCATAACCTACTAGAAATCCTTGTTCGGCTTTCTCATCAAGCTTCTTTCGAAGCTTATCAGGAATATGTGCATAAGCTGCGCAACCAAAGATTCTGATGTGAGACAAGTTGGGCTTTCTACCCCACCATAGCTCATGTGGTGTCGTGTGAGGAACACCAGACTTGCCTGTTCGATTCTAGATGTATGCGGTTGTAGCTACTGCTTCAGCCCACAGTACCCTAGTAGGCCATCATGCATCTGGCTGCTTTCATCAGGATCCTGTTCTTTCTTTTTGCAACACCATTGTGTTGCGGTGTGTAGGGTGCAGTTCTTCTGTGAATGATGCCACGATCATTGTAGAAGTCAGTGAAGCGATTTGAGATGTATTCGCCACCTCAATCTGTTCTGATCTGCTTCACTTCGCTGCCTGTACATCTTTCAGCCCAATTCACATATTTTGTAAATTTATCAAGTGCTTCAGATTTATTCTGAATAAAATACACTCTGGCAAATTTGTTATAGTCATCAATGAAGGTTATATAATATTTTGAACCTCCTACTGAGATCACATTGAATGGTCCGCAGATGTCAGAATGCACTAGCTCCAGAATCTTGGTCGTTCTATAGGAGTCTTTGATGAATGGAGTGCGTGACATCTTGCCCTTAAAACATGCATCACAAGTAGTCTAGTCTTATGTGCCACAGAGTGTCTGGCGAGTCATCATGAGTCTGATGCACCTGATTTACAGGTAGGCGTATCTTCAGATGATATAGATTTCTTTTCCTTTTGCCTTGAGCGATCAAAGTACTTCCCTTTGGTCTTCCAGTTGCCCTTGCTTGTTCCCTCTACTTGTTGGTCATGATCTTGCCTCTGATTCGACTTCTTCTTAGGCTTAAATTGTTTCTTGGATTTTTCTTTGTTGTCGTAGAGGGCCTGGTCAGAACCATCCTTGTAATCAAGGTGTTCTCTGGCCTCGACTTCCTCTCGAATCTCGACAATCACCTTTTTGAGGTTCATGGTAGGATCTTTTGCGAGCAAGCTTCTCGTTGTCTGGAACGATCTGGGTAAATCTCTCAACAGGTTCGTGAGCTACTTCTCAGCTGACACAACGTTCTCTTCTCCAGAGTTATATAGCGATAGAAACAGATCCTTTATCTTTCTTACGAAAGAATTGAGATGTTTTCCATCCCACTGTAGATTCCTCAACTGATCTTCCAGCATCATGATTTGACTTCTTGATTTCGTCTAAAATCTGGTGAGTAATGCATCCCACATCTCCTTAGCTTTGGAGAGTGTAGCCAGGTCAAGTGTGAGACTATCTTCGATGGAAGACGATAGCAAGGCTACCGCCTTGTCATTTTTCTCCCTCCATTCACCGAGATCCTTGCTTGATGTTGTAGGCATCTCTTCTGTGCCATCCACCCAGGGGAAGAGTCCTTCGCCCTTGAGTATCAATGATGTCTTCACTTTCCAGGCTAGAAAGTTAGATCCTGAAGAATCAAGTATTGTGCAGATCTTGCTCTGCATGCTGCTGATTGAAGCCATTGCTTCTTGGAGTCTGTTCCCTCATTGATGGTTGTTTGTTTGAATGCTTGGCCTCCTGGATCTCATTGTTTCTCGGCTATGTCAGACTATAACAAGATAGGTAGGCTCTGATACCACACACCACCTTAGAATATCAAACACATTTATTTGTGTGTCCTCACACATGTGCAAAAATTGACATGGTATTGTAGCCACTTGAGGTGTGATAGGTATGCATCTGAATCATTTCTGATATTGTACGGATTTCCCTACTCATACACGTGTGAAGGATAGCCCAATTCATTTTGGTGGTTCTCTTCCGTGTGTGATCCAACTTTGGAGCTTGATAGTTAGTTTCAAAGCTATTGGAGTCTAGTTTGTGTAGCAATTGACTTCATAGTGATTGGATCTCCCAATCAAAAGTTATAGTCAATTGAATCAAGATGGATAGGGCACCTAACCTGGTTGGACACATCTATCTTTGTCTCTTCTAAGCTTATTTGATAAAAAATTTCAATTCTAGGCTTGCTAATCCCATTTTCTTGAAATCTAGTCATCATTTTGAAGTCATAGCCACTTTCTTTCATACAATTAACTTGTATTTGAGTGATTTGTGGATTCTTGGGGTGTTTCACATGTGCCAAAGATAGCTTGACCCAAACTTAGCCCATACTCCATCAATTGATGTGAGATTGATCTAGATCAAGAGAGATTGGAAAAGCTAGTGAGGTCCATCTCACACTTTGTTGCAAGATCTTGCATAGGAGTTGGTAGTACACCCTTATTGGATCCTATAGTGAGAGAGAAAGCAACACATTTTCTTATCCAATTCACAAGGAGTCTTCACTATTACATGACATCTATGGATTCCTATCTATTGGAATCTAGTGAAAGGCTATCTACCTCCAACTATTCTATTTGGAAGGTAAGGATGGAGTCTATTCTAACACTCCAAGATGTGATGGACATTGTTCTTGGGATTGAGGTGGAGCCTCAAGTCCTTCAATAAGTACAAAAGTATAAGAAGAGAGCTAGGATGTCTCTCCATTATATTAAAATGAATGTCTCCAATGAGATTTTGAGGGAGATTGGTGCTTGCACATCGGCCAAGGATGCTTGAGATACTCTCAAAGCAATCTATGAGGCCAAGAATACCTCAAGGCTCCTCAGTCTTATAAACCAGATCTTCCAAAGTTCTCAAAAGAGTGATGAGAGTGCCATTAATTATGTTATGAGAGTGAAAGATACTCATAGAGAGCTTGCTTGTATTGGAGACTCGTGAGCTAGTCCAAGTCATACTTAATGGCTTGAGAGACGGGTATGAGAACCTTGTCCAATCCTATGCCATCAAGGAGGATCTACCTACTTTGGAGGCTTTTCAAGGAGTGCTAATAGCTGAAGAATCAAGGCATGAGAACAAGCTATTAAGGATGGAGAGATTGTCACTCAATCATAATGGTGATGGCAAAGCTCTTTTTGCCAAGCACAATGGGAGGAGCAAAAAGCAACACCAACACTCCAAGGACAAAGCAAAAGATGAATACTAAGAAGGAGAAGAGGTTGATACCTCTCATGCTTCTACCTCATGTTTCTTTTGTGGCAAGATGAGTCAATGTGCTACAAATTGCTTCAAGAAGAAGAATCAATTCAAGCAAGCCAACATTTCAAATGAGAAAGGAGACTCTATTTCAAGTGATGGAGAGGGATCTCTTATGGTCTCTAGTTTTTCATCTACACCTTTCAAGAAGGATGGATCTTGGTACATTGATAGTGGAGCATCATCACATATGTGTAGCTCCAAGGAGTCCTTCACATCTATTATGCCTTATGGAGGAGCTAAGAAGACTATCTATACAACAAATGAGGGAGTATTCCCTTGAAGACCTCATCTTCTAAAGTTCTTTCTCTCAACAAGGTTCTCTTTGTGCCTAATCTCACAAAGAACCTCATAAGTGTTGGCCAACTTCTTGATGGTGGCCTTGATGTGAAATTCAATATTGATACTTTTATTATCAAGAGAAATGATGAGATCCTTGCACATGGATCAAGATTTGAAGGCATATACAAGCTTGATCCAAGAGAGAGTTGTGACAAAGCTTTCCAAGGAGGAGTAATGGCATAGGAGGTTGGGACATCCCAAGTACAAATCCATTATTTTTATGAGCAAAGAAGCCAAGGCTATTGGCTTACCAAAGAATCTTTCCAAGGAGATCAAGCCATGTGAGTCTTGTGCCATTGCAAAATCACACAAAAAAGCATATCAAAGATCTTCCATCAAAAGCACACATCCTTTGGAGTTGATACACTCGGATGTGCACTTCTCATCATCTCAAAACAAGGGAGGAGCCACTTGCTTTATGACATTTATTGATGATTTCACAAGATATACATGGCTATATCTTCTTTCTTCTAAATCTTTGGTGTATGATCACTTCCTTATATTCAAAGCATATGTTGAGAAGAAATTCTCATTGAAGATCAAGACTTTGAGGTGTGATGGAGGAGGAGAGTATATCTCCAACAAATTCCATGACTATTGTGAGCAAGAAGGTATAAAGATGGAGTTCTCTAGTGCTTACTCACCATCTCAGAATGGAGTGGCCGAGAGGAAAAATAGATCCTTATGTGAGTGTGCAAAATCCATAAGGATTGAAGCATCTTTGCCTAAAGACTTTTGGGGAGAGGCTATTAATTGTACAAATTATCTTTGCAATAGGCTCCCACATCTTGCTCTTGAAGGAAGGACACCATATGAGGTCTTATTCAATAAGAAGCCTAAGGTTGATCACCTTAGAGAATTTGGCACTATTTGCTTTGCACATGTTCCCTTGGAACAAGGAAGAAGGATGATCAATGCTCTAGCAAAAGGGATCACGGTTAAATATTCATCCACCAAAAAGGCTTATACGTCTTTGTACTCTCTACTTCACAAGTGATTGAAAGTAGAGCTGTTATATTCCATGAAGTGATATCCATCACTTGAAGGGGTCGAGATCAAGCTACCTCAAGGTCCATCTCCTATTATAACTATTGAAGATTATCAAGACAAGTTGGGGTTGAGATTTGAGGAGGAGTCTCCTTGGGTTTTCACACCTAGGAGGACATCAAGAGAGAGATACGAGCCTAAGAGGCTTTCTTATGTTGACAAAGGCAAGCAAGTGGAGCATGATTCCACCAACTTTGCATATTTCATCTCACATGAAGAACCAAAGGATGTTCCATGAAGCAAAAATATGAAGCCTTGATCATCAACAGCACTTGAGAGCTTGTGGATTCTCCATCCAACAAGCTCATCATTGGATCCAGGTGGGTATTTCGAATCAAGTATAATCAAGATGGCACCATCAACAAGTACAAGGCAAGATTATGTGCCAAGGGATTTGCTCAAATCCATGGACTTCATTATGAAAAGACCTTTGCACCTGTGGCAAAGATGGTGACAATAAGGATTCTTATATCTCTTGCTATTTATTTCAAGTGGAAGGTGATCCAATTATATGTTTCCAATGCATTTTTCAATGGTTATCTTCAAGAGGAAATCTATATGGAACAACCTCAAGGATTCATCAAGGATGAATCGAAAGTGTGCTTGCTTTTCAAGAGTTGTTATGGACTCAAGCAAGCACCAAGATCTTGGTAGGAGAGACTCAATTCATTTCTTATCTCACTCTTAGTGACTATGATCCTTCCATGTATCTAAAGTTTGTTGCTAGTGATATTGTTCTTCTTCTCATCTATGTAGATGACATTATCCTATGTGGGAGTTGTATCAAATTGGTTGAAAAAACCAAAATAGCACTTGGAAAAGAGTTTAAGATGCAAGATCTAGGAGAGATCCATTATATCTTAGGCCTAGAGATTGACTTTCATGACGATTATGCTTTTATTTGTCAATCTAGACATGCTCTTGCTATGTTGAAAAATTTTCATATGGAAAGTTGTAAGGGCATTGATACACCAATGGAGCACATTGTAGAAGATCCTAATAAAGGTGATGAAAGATCCTTCGAGGACATCACACTTTTTAGGAGTCTTATTGGCTCTTGATATGGCTTACCATCACTAGGCCCTTGTGAGGCCGAGTATTAAGCACTCACTACATCAACAAAAGAAGTGCTTTGAATCAAGAAGATTCTATTGGAGCTAAAGTGCATCAAAGAGGAGGAGCTACCATTGATTTATTGTGATAATATCTCGGCCCAAGCTCTTGCAAATAATCCAATTTTTCATGCAAGAAGTAAGCACATAGAAGTGTCACACCACTTTGTGAGAGAGAAGCTTATTGGAGGAGAGATCCATTTGGAGCATATCGATTTATCATCTTGTATTGCCTGTCGCAAGCCTCTACACAAGAGTTCCTTCATCAAACATAGATCCAATCTTGGAATGATTTCCATCCAGGCTTTTCTAGACTAGGTATCTTTTTAGAAGGAGTGTGAAAGTTATAAAAAGTTACCTATCATAGCTTTAGGGGTCTGCTAAGTTTTTATGTCAAGCATCTTTGTGTAGGACTTTGATAGGGCCCAAATTGGCTGCCTCCCTCCCCCTTCTCCTTCGCTCCCTCCCTACCCCCTTCCGCTCCCTTCACCACCTCCTGCTCCTTATGCTCGCTGCCTGCTGCTCGCCCCCTCCTTCCTGCCTGCTGGTCGCTGCTCCACTCGCACCCTCCCGGCTCGTCCTGCTCCTCCCTACTCCTTCGCTCCCTTCCGCTCTCCTCCGATCCCTTCTCCTGCTCCTTCTCCGCACCTCCCTGCCAGCTCCCTCTCCCTTCCCCTATGTTCGCTGCTCCTTCGCCTTCGCTGCTCCTGCCTGCTGCTCCTCGCTACCATCCTCATCGTTGCCTCTCCCTTCATCTTTGACTCCCTCTTCATCTATCACTGCCTACCCTCTCCTGCCCTGATCCGCTCCCTTCCCGCCCTTGCCTACAGCTCTGTTCTCTTTTTCTTTCCCTCACTGTCGCACTCCAGAGAACCGGCATCCCAAACTGCGTTTTCCATACTCCTGCGTATACCATTCCTTCTCTTCTTCTCACCTCTTGATTTTTTTATAATTTTAGTATTTTTCTTCTTCTCTTTTTACATTATCTTTGAGGCCTTTTTTGGAGTTGTGTTTTTCATTTCATTTCATCTGCTATGTTTTTTAAACCTTAACTTTTGACGATATAGTTACCCTCACTGTTTTTTTTTATCGTAGTCTCTTCTTTTGAAAAAATAAATAAATAAAAAATAAATAAATAACAAACTTTTGTAAAGGCCTCTGAAGTTCCATCTTATTCTCACTAAGACCAGGACATAGAGAAATTTGCAAGGGTTTGTTGTCAATCAAAAAAAAAAAAAACAAATAACAAACTTTTATAAAGGCCTCTGAAGTTCCATCTTAGTCTCACTAAGACCAGTTTACAGAGAAATCTGCAAGGGTTTGTTGTCAATGAAAAAACAAAAAAAAAAACAAATAACAAACTTTTGTAAAGGCCTCTGAAGTTCCATCTTAGTCTCACTAAGACCAGGACACAGAGAAATCTGCAAGGGTTTGTTGTCAATAAAAAAAATTAATTAATTATATAATAATTTTAGCCCAAGCCTCTTTGGTGAGTGACTTTGTCTTTGATAGACTCCTCCCAAGACTGCCAAGGCTAAAGCGAGTTATAGTTGGTATTGAAAAATCCTTTTATAAACTTGCGGAGAAGTGTCGAAGAGTAGTTTTTTGAAGCAAAACTAAACCTTTGCCAAAAACCCTACATAAGTACTTTTCCAATTATCGTCCCTCGTCCTTAGACTTTCGCAGGTAGGGCATAATTGAAATTATTTATAAAATCTACCCTTGCCCAACCCGTGAATGTTCTAGACAAAGGAATATTTCTGTTTTATTCATCTTGTCTTTTCCTCTTCCATCTCCTCATCATCAATTCTCTCATAGACATTTCAAAAACTGCATCTCACAATCTCTCTCTTGAGATGTGCAGTCAATCTGATTACCTCCCAGAACCACAAATTGCCAATTGGAAGATCCGACCACTGGACCAGTGCCATTGTTGTTTTGGAAAACATCCAACACTTCAATGTCCAGTTTGGAATCCGAGATTACGAAATCAATCCAATAAGGAATTCTGGAGATTGGAAATCAATCAACAAAATCCTCATCTATGCCATCTAGCTTGCCATCAGATCGCTCCTCCAAAGAAAGTGGATCGGTCTCAAAACTTTCAGAATCTTCTCTAGTGGCTAGGCAAGGTTCGGTGGAAGTATTGGTTATATCAACGAGCGGATCATCCCAGACAGAGGCAGTTCAAACTGGCTCACCACTATATTTTGTGGAAGGGATCAAAGGAGACCTGATACCGATGTACGCACATCAACTGAGAGGTGACAGAATCTTACACATGGTACGGTGTTTCAGATGTGGAGGTAAACATCATAGTTGGTGTGAACAATGCGGCATAAATCACCCATGTCGTGATTGTCCACTAAGAGATCCAAGAAAAGCCGTTATGACTCCTGCCTGCTTGAATCAGCAACCTACATATGACCATGCAAATCCACCAACCGAGAAGCTGCACTACAAATGCAAACTTCTAGTGCCACCTGGTTACGAAGCAGATGCGGATGGAAGGAATGAGAGAAAGATCCTAAAACAAGTTGACACGGCCACACATGAATCACCAACACCACAGAAGACAAAGTGGGTAAAATCTATCCAACCAGGGATAACGGAAGAAGTCAAGAAATTGGCAACAGATGCAATCCAGCAGATTTTACCAAGCCTCATTAAACAAATGCTGCCACAACTTCTGGTGGATGAATTACAAAGGGGCCTCATGTCAACCAAGCAACTTGAAGGCAAACTGACTACCAGTCAATGCAACGATCCATCTGTACCACCTTCAAGAGAGCAGTCCATTGAGAAATAAAAGACTAAGGTGGGAAATTGTCCTCTAATTTCAACGCCAATCATAAGCAAGATCCAACCACAGTCGGAATGTTCCACTCAACATCTGGCCACCACAAAGCCACATCAGGACATCACATTGCTTAGACAGCCAAATCCAGGGAATCCAAGCCCAAAATGGCCAATTGTACAGCAAGAACCAGAATCTACAATGACAAAGCCTTGTCCTAAATCTATGATATTGACTGTTGAGGAAAGTCGTCAGGTTATGGCATACCATGAATATCTAGACAGACAAGAGCATCAAGCAAGCACGTCATATCCACATTATGATCTGGGGGAGTCCATGACATCAAGACCATTTGCGCCGATCTATGAGGATCCCTTATATCAGCAAGATTTATCTTGGAATCCTCCGATGGCATATCTCGACTACCCAATTGTCAATGAACAAGGTTATTCGGAATGGCCACCAGACCCTTATGGGTATTATTGAAAATCTGGCAAGTCCAAGTTCTTGCTGATCGCCATCATCCAATAAAGCCTCAGGTTTTACGTAAGAAAATTTTATCCAAGCTTTTCCTGAAGCACCCATGTCCCAGCAATAAAAGAACCGACAACAACGCCCCTTCATGACAGTTGCAGCCTAGTGCCGAGGGACAGGCACTACTTTGGGCCGTGGACCCTGTTGTGGGTATTTCTTGCACAATAATGAACAGGTGGGTCCCACCACTTGAAATATTGTTGGCGAAGCCTTACCTAATGGGCTCCGCCACAATACAGTGTACAGCTAGAATAACAAGTGTGAGGGCACTGGCGTCCTGCGTGTGTAAGCCCAACCCAATGAGCACGCAAAATGGTTAGGTAGAACTTGAATAAAAGACTTGGGGCCTTAATTAGAATAAACTAATTAAAAAGCCCAAAGTCAAGTTCATAAGGTTCTAAGTTAAAAGGGAATCTCTCAAACTCACATGAATCATGTGAGTTTGGCCCTTTTCCTAATGAACCATTAGATTGAAGTTCGATTAGTTTGAAGGGCTAGAATGCCATTGTAAATAGGCCAATGAGAGCCAAGATGGCCCTCCCTCCTCAACTATATAAAGAGGCCATTTTCCATTGTAATCATCTCCATTTTTCTCAATAAAGCTCTCTCTCTCTCTCTCTCTCTCTCTCTCTCTCTCTCTCTCTCTCTCTCTCTCTCTCTCTCTCTCTCTCTCTCTCTCTCTCTCTCTCTCTCTCTCTCTCTCTCTCTCTCTCTCTCTCTCTAAACTCTCTCTCCTCTCTCTCTCATCTCTCCTTCTATCTCTCTACCTCTGTCTATCTTCTTTCTCTCTCTCTTGCTATGCAGGTGTGCACGGGCGGCTCCTAGTGAACAGACCCCTATACTGCAATCGACTACAATTGGCGCTGTTGTCGGGGATAGGTTTCCACTAACTAGTCTAGTTGCATTTTAGCTATTTTCTTGTTTTTTAGAGTAGTTTAGGTAGATTTTTGGGAGTTTAGAGTTAGTTTTCTGTATTTTTTTGTGTTTGGACTATTCACAACTAGTGGAGGAGGCGTGAGAGGGTAGAGGATGCCCTGAACAGCCTCTAAGGGCTTGAAACCCAAACCAACCAGCCAAAAAACCCAAAAAAACACACCAATCTACATTTTGGAGGGAAAAAGAACTTAAAATCTCATCAGATTTTTATATCTCCAGAATCAGTGAGAATTAATTCTTGCATGACTGGCAACAGCTCCAAGGTACTGTCCCAGACCTGCATAGAAGCCTACGAGAGTTAGTTCCTAGCAGATTGTAAAAATCAGAGAAAAATCATAAAAAAATTCAAAAAACCCTTGAAAAAATCCAAAAAAATTCAAATCTTCATAAGAACTCTCATAGAGCCCTTTGAAGTTCCATCTCAGTGAGACCAGGACTCAGAGAAACTTGCGAGAGCTAGTTTGATATCTAAGTGCATGTGCGAGAGTTCCCAGTGAAAAAAAAATGGGAAAGTACCAGTGAACCCTCGCAAACAACAGAATTTTCAGTTCCAGTGGTCAAGAACTCTCGCAGAGGATTCTGAAGTTCCATCTCAATGAGACCAGGACAGAAAAGAGAGTGCGAGAGCTAGTTTGATTCCAGTGAGTAGAAAATTGGATTTAAGTGCAAAAAAAATCACTAAAAAGTGATGATCAGCAAATCCTTCCAGTAAGAACTCTCGTAGACCCTCTCAATCAATTTAGAATGTCAATTTACATCAGTGATGAAGTCTGCGAGAGTTAGTGTGAAGATCTAGTGAAGATCAAGCCAAAAAAGTGGTTTTGAACCCTCGCAAACAGTGAAATTTTCACTTCTTGCAAGAGTTAACTCTTGTAGAGAATTCTATAGTAAAATCTGACCCAGATCCAGCTACTGTGAACCTTGCGAGAGTTTCTTCCCAAAGATATGAAAGATATCAAGTTTTTTACCTGCAAAAATAACTAAAGGACCCTCGCACAGCCAACCCTCGCACGAGATAATCCCAGCACACCAGATCAGTGGAAAGATCTGCATCAGATCCAGCTACTATCAAAATCTCGGGTCAATCAATGCAAGGAGTAAAAAGTTATCAAGGAAAAACCACCGTAAAAGGCCTAGAATTCACTTCCGGCCGATCAGATCAATAAGATCCTTGAAGATCTCGACTGCATCCTACTGTATAAGCAAGATCCAATCACTTTGGAACCCAGCATCGGATGAATCTAAGATTGGGACGATCAATAGCACGAAGGATAGCAAATCAAGCACCACACCTTCCTAGATTAGCAGCTGTGCAACAAGAGGCAGAACCGGAACTAGCACCAATGGATCCAATGGGCCAACCCATACCTGTCGCTCCCTTGCAAGCAGTCCGGAGAGCACCACGGATGGAAATACCAAAATACGACGAATCATCAGATCCCATCCGATTTCTCCAAATCTACGAGCAAGCTTGTGAAATCTACGGTGAACGGACATCTGCGGAAAAACTGATGTTATTTCCTATGTCCTTACTGGCAGTGGCTTAGGATTGGTCTTTCAACCTGTCAGAGAAAGAAAAATCCACCTGGGAAGCAGTTAAAGCGGCTCTCATTACACGCTTTAAACCAAGAAAGTTCTTGGAAGACCCATTTCTCCTGCTAAGCAAAGTCAAGATGGGAAAATGAGAAAGGGTTCGAGATTATATTGAACGGATCAAACATCTACAATCCGAGTGCAATACAGCCCTAACTCCCGATCATGCGGTGATCATGTGGTTCCTAGCCGGATTACCACGAAGCATCAAAAGAGAACTGAAACGATGAGAGCAGTATGCTACTCTGCAAGAAGCTATGGAAGATGCCATCAGGGAAGAGGATGAGGGATCTAACGACGAATATCCTTTCACCCACACTCCTACTCCCTCGATCGCATCATCATCACCAAACGCATCCGTTCTATCCACAGAACTGTTGTTGGAGCAAATGACAAAATTACACAAACAGCAGATGGAGCAACTTACGGCGCAGTTTGACCAAAAACTGAAGGCCTTACAAGGAACTGTAGCAGTAACTCCACATCAACCAGAACCAAACCAGTTGCAGTATCCTCGATAGGAGAATGTATGGTGTTCAGTATGCATGCAAAACCATACAACGAACAAGTGTCTAGTGCTAAAGCAAAATCTGAGACTGACACATAGATTCTGCCATCTTTGCAATGCAACATCGCACGATATGACATTTGCCCGTTTAACCCCCGGATTGTTCAACAGAAGGTAAGTCCTTATCAGACTTCCTATCCTTATCATCAAGGGGCACCCAATGCGGCACCAAGGTATGGCGCACCAAATAACCCACAACATATGGCCTTACCTGCTCCACCAGGGCCAGCCAATCAACAAGTGGCCCATGTAAATCTGACAACAACAGAACCAGAGATGCAAATGCCACCTCAACCTGAGCAGCAGCAATGGTACGGACCAGATGAACCATTTATGGATCCTGCCATAAATGAATATGTTTTGGCCTATGTAGCTCAAACTCAGCGCCCAGGCGGAATAAATTACGGCTGCTACAGATGCGGCGAAGGACACAGAATAGCAGAATGTCCCTACAAGGGACAATATACAACCTCCTGCCAAGAATGCGGTTATGGACACTATTACAAGAATTGTCCATTTAAACCTGGAACCAGTGCACCTCTTAATCTCATTGCCATACAACAACCAGCAGTTCCAGCGGGGATGCCATCGGAAGATCGACAATTCCACGCTCCTGTGTTAGCTGTTACGCGAGCACAGAAGAAGAAGAAAGTGACTCCCTCACCACCACCATCGGTCACTGACGACCAACCCTCAACTTCAGCGCCATATCCAAATGTGAGGGAAGAGAGAAGACAGTAACAAAAAATAAGACACTGGATATAGAAAGCACAAGCAGAGAAAAAAGAGCAAGAAAGAGACCATCCCACAAAACCTCCAGTCGGCGTTGAACGGGAACCGCAAGCGGGCTCACCACTGTGCACTGATCAGAATGATCGGTTGCACCAACATGAACCACCTTTTCACATGGTGGAGCCCGAGGAACCACACACTGCAAGGCTCACACTTTTGCTGTCAAGCCATGTTAGTTTACCACTCGGAGAACTACTATGGATTGCACCACAAGCGAAAAGCCTTCTAGCTGAATGGGCCAAAGCGGATGAGGAGCCAGTAGCGCTCGAGCCCATATATTGTGCGGGCTATGATGAAACAAATAACGTCCTCCACATCGGAGCAGCATGGAAAAGTGAGGAACACAACATCACTTTGCCAATCAAACACAAGAGATACGAAGACGAGGTGATAGTGGTAGATGGAGGATCGGGTGTCAATCTGATCTCCACTACTTTATATGAAAAATGGGGTCTACAAGGATTGAAGCCAACAAGATTTGCCATCAAGCTAGAAGATCAATCCTGTGTGAAACCAAAATGTGTAGTTGCCGATATCCCCGTAAAGATAGCATGCATGCAGTTTGTGATTACTTTTGCAGTCATGGATATACCTAAATCTCCATCTGCATACCGTGTTTTACTGGGAAGACCTCGGTTGAGGACTGCACAAGTAGTACACAACTGGGGTACAAGGAAACTCACCTTTGAGGACAGAGAATAGACTGTAAAGGTTGATCCAACCACATGGGCGGTGAAAACTATTGCACCCAAGACTGATAACGGATCATCCATGACAGATCATACGATTGATCGTCCAAGGCTAGCCAAGGGAGGTCACTATCATTCAGAGACGGATGTCGTGAGATGGACAGATGCATTAGCAACTATTGACTGCCAGGCATGTCAATATGAATCAGATCCAGAACCTAGTACATCTTCACCCAAATGTTACACTATGGACACACCAATCACATTTGGGGTGAATATGATAAACATAGCATGGCTGTCAACGGAGCCTATTGAGAACCCAGTGGACGATGATCTAGTCCCTTGGCAACATGCTCTAACTTATAATAAGGAGATTGAGCTGACTGATGAACATGTCCTACACCACATGGACCCAAATCATTACGGAACCAAGAAGGTAGCAGCTCAACTACCACAAAAGTCTGCTATGGCGAAAGTCTCAAGGATCGATCCACCCAAGGCACTTGTGAATAAGAAGAATCAGTTGAAGCAACGCTACAACCATGTGATCCGATGGAGTGACCTACCCGAAGAGGCGATAGCTATAGTAGACATTGATATTCACAACCATGAGGCGAATGTCACGGCAGTCTCGAAGAAAGACAACAAGGATGAACCCACCAAAATGACAAAAAAGAACAAGAAGAAGGTGTTGGATTCCTCAAAGTCAATCCAGTTCGACTCAAATACAGCGTCATCTTCTACGCAGGTGACAGAAAATCAAAAAATGACCAGTCGGGCCAAGATCAATATGTTGAAAGAGGAATCTCGATGAGCTCTAGTTCACAAGATGCCTGATACTTTCAAGAACTATACTTTGGACGACGTGGTAATCATGATGCCGCAAGCCCAACGAGAATCTAATCAAAGTCAGGCACCAGCGGAACAAGTCTTCGAGGGACCTGCACGAACACAGTCGATGAATCTTGCAGAGCCACGAGAAAAAGAAAAGATAGTGCATGTGGGAGAGCAGTTAACACCCACGTAGTTCAAGAGACTACGATCCTTGTTGGTGGAATATAAAGACTGTTTTGCTTGAAGCTATAGTGATCTAAAGGGCATTCCGCCAACAATAGTCCAACATACCATACCCTTGATGGATGGAGCAATCTCCAAGGTGAGCCGTTACTACCGTTGCAACCCGAATTATACAAAACTAATCAAGCAGGAGTAAAGACGCTAAATGCAGTCACCAAAAAGGACCATTTTCCTTTACCATTTAAGGAAAGTGTCCTCGACAGGGTAGCTGGTACCGAAGCCTACAGTTTTCTGGATGGCTTCAGCGGCTACAACCAAGTGAAAATAGTCCCCCAGGACCAGCACAAGACAACATTTGCCATGGAATGGAGAACCTATGCCTATAAAGTGATGCCATTCGGACTTTGCAATGCCCCAAACACTTTCCAGCGAGTCATGCAGGCGGCATTCAAAGATTATTTGCAAAATTTTCTGAAAATATTCTTGGACGATCTGTGCGTGCATGGACTAGATTCAGAACACTTATCCGATTTGGAGAAGGTGTTACAAAAATGTCGCGAATACCAGATCTCCCTGAATCCAAAAAAATGTCAATTCTGGGTGACACATGGCTTGATTCTCGGCCATATAGTGTCAAGACACGGGATTGCCACAGATCTATCAAAGATCAGGATTATTATTGATCTACCACCACCGGGAACAATCCGCGAGGTCTACATTTTCATGGGTCATGCTAACTATTATAGGATCTTCATTCTTGATTTTGCGGAGTTAGCCAGACCAATCTACAAACTCACAACGGATCCACATTGGAATGAAGAGGCCCTAAAGGTTTTCCAAAAGCTTAAGGATGCATTGGTTTCAGCACCAATCTTACACCCACCCAATTGGTCCATTGAGTTTCACTTGCATACAGACGCATCGAAGTATGCAGTTGGAGCAGTCTTAACCCAGCCAGGTGAACACAAAAAGGATTTTCTAATCCGGTTTGCAAGCCGACAACTCAGTGATACCGAAATGAACTATTCAACCACAGAGCGGGAAGCACTAGCAATGATCTATGCGGTTAAGAAATTTCGACATTACTTGATGGCCACACATTTTGCTTTTTATACGGGCCATCAACCCTTGCTCTATCTCGTTAATAAAACTTGCAACACTAGAAGAATCACCAGATGGCTACTTCTATTATTGGAGTTTGATTTTTGAATAGTAGTTCGCAAGGGAAAACAACACTACATGGCAGATCATGTGTCACGAATCAAGGGAAGGGAGATTGCAACCCAACCCGACGATGAGTTGGCAGATGTTGCCTTATTTTACGTGGACACAGTACCAGAATTGCTGAATTTACACGTGTGGGACGCCCTACACATGTACTTTTGATCTCATAAGCACAATAACACCATAAAGATCAGACTAGCATTGGTTGTCACTAGGAAAACTGATCATACAAGCAATATTATTGTGTTACAAGCAAGATCTGTCAACAAAACATAAGACAAAGCATCATAAATGCCTCTACTCAACTAGAGAGAGAAAATAGAAAGTACAAAACTCGTGGAGAGAGAGAGGGCACAAAGACCTTGTCTCCAAATTTGCATTACACACAAATTTCATCATTCTCTCGATGAGAGTACATCACATATATATAGATCCATGGACTCTTCTCCTACTTTGAGTTGAATTGGAGTTGTGGATCCACCTCTCAAGCTATCTAGACTTATCCAAGCCACCTCACTATGTCTAATTGTGCCACATAGTCTTTTCATGCATTAAATGTGGCATGTAAAGTACAAATGGCAATTCCTATGGCAGCTCGAGTTTCTACTTCTACCTACCTTGAGTATTTTATTCTAAGATGGGTCTTTACTAGCCAAAAGAGCTCAATTCATCTTTGGCATTTTTAGGACCCATACTCACAACATTAGATAGATTTTTCAACATTTTGACACTCCTCCTAAAAATGTATCTAATGTGGATCAAGCATTGATCTTGAGATAAGACCAAGATTAGACCTATGCTTTGAGAAGACACTTTTGCAAAGTGGGCTTTGTGAGAAGATCAGCAATACACGAAGATGTGTCGACATGTTCTAAGTTGATTTCACCTCCAATGAGCTTTTCCCTTACAAAATGGTGTGCCACTTCTATATGCTTGCTTCTTGCATGAAAAATAGGATTGTTTGCAAGAGCTTGTGCCGATATGTTGTCACATTTGATCAAGGGAAGATCATCCTCTTTGATGCAATTTAGCTCCATGATTAACCTCTTGATCCAAAACACCTCTTTAGTTGTTGTAATGAGTGCTTTGTACTCGGCCTCACAAGATGATAGAGATATGGTATCCTACTTCTTTGAAAGCCAAGACACAAGATTGCCTCCAAGAAAGATAGTATATGCATTAATGGACTTTCGATCCATTTTATCACTTGCAAAATCGGAATCTGAATAGCCAACAATAGTTAGATCTTCATTCTTGTACAATAAACCATAATCTTGAGTAGAAGATACATACCTTAGAACTCTCTTGGCCATCTTCCAATGTTGGATCTTGGGATCTTGCATAAATTGACTCAATTTGTGCACACAATAGCTCAAATCGGGTCTAGTGATAGTAAGCCAAATTCAAGAGCCTATAAGACTCCTATAAAGTGTGATGTCCTCAAAGGATCTTTCATCACCTTTAATAGGATCTTTTACATGTTGCTCCATGGGAGTATCTATGCCTTTACAACTTTGCATATTGAATTTTCTCAACATAGAAAAGACATATCTAGATTGACAAATAAAAGCATACTCTTCATGAAAATCAATCTCAAGGCCCAAAATGTAATGGATCTCTCCTAGATCTTGCATTTTAAATTCTTTTCCTAATGGATATTTGGTTTCTTGAACTAGCATCAAACAACTTCCACTAAGAATAATATCATCTACATAGATTAGGAGAATGACAATATTACTACCATCAAATTTTAAGTACATAGAAGGATCATAGTCACTAAGTACAAATCCTAATGAAAGTAGAAAGTTGTTGAGTCTTGAATACCATGATCTAGGTGCTTGCTTTAAGCCATAAAGACTTCTAAGAATTTTGATTTTGTAAGAAAATTGCTTTTCAACTAGAGCTTTGAACTTTAGGAAATAGTCAAACACCATAGATTTTGAAGCTAGAAGATATACCCAAGTAAATCTAGTGAAATCATCAAAGATGTGTAGTCTTGATAGATGACTTTGAAAAAGGCTTCTTATGAGACTTAGATATGGCACAAGCCTCACATGGCTTGAAATTCTTGGAGATAAGATTAGGCAAGCCAATAGCTTTGGCTTTTTTGACCATGGACACCATAGAATTATAGTTAGGATGACCCAAACTTCTATGCCATAGTTCCTCCAAAGACATATGAGTAGCAAAAGCACTATCACAAGAGTTAGCATACTCTTTGGGATCAAGCTTGTAGACTCCACCATATCTAGACCCAAATGCAAGGTTTTCATCATGCTTCTTAATTGTACATGTATCAACATTGAAATTCACATCTAGCCCACTATCAAACAATTGTCCAACACTAATAAGATTTTTTGCTAGCTTGGGAACAAAAAGTACATTAGACAGAGAAAGAACTTTTGATGAAGAAAGCTTTAAGGGAATGGTCCCTATGCCTTCAATAGCACACTCATGATCATTTGCTGTGTAGATGGATATCTTGGCTCCTTCATAAGGTGGCATGGATGAAAAAGAATACTTGGAGCTACACATATGTGAGGAAGCTCCAATGTCAATATACCACGAACCATCCTTCTTGAAAGGTGATGAAGAAAAACTCGAGACCATAAGAGATCCCTCGTCATCACTTGCATGAGCATCTTCCTTCTCTTCATTAGAAATGTTGGCTTGCTTGAATTGACTCTTCTTCTTGAAGCAATTGGTGGCATAATGCCCCTTCTTGCCACAAAAGAAACACTTGATGTTTTTCTTCTTCTTCTTGGATGTGGAAGCTTGAGAGGACTCATCCTCATCTCTTTTCTCCTTGGAAATAAGATTGTTCTTGCTTGAAAAGAACTGGTGTTGATTCTTACTTCTTGTCTTGTGCTTGTCTTTGGTAAAGAGAGCTTTACCATCAATGTTGAGAGATAGTCTCTCCATTTTCAAGAGTTTATACTCTTGTCTTGATTCTTCAGAAATGAGCACACTTTGGAGTGCTTCCAAACTTGGTAGCTCCTCCTTAATGGCATAACTCTGAACAAGGTTGTCATATTCCTCCTTTAACCCATTAAGTATGACTTGAACAAGTTCATTTTGGTTGATGGAATCTCATGACAATTCTCTATGGAGGTCTTTAACTCTCATTACATAAGCTGAAGCACATTCATCACTTCTTTGTACACTTTGAAAATTTTGGTTTCTTAGTGGTAGAAGTCTAGAAGTATTTTTTGCCTCATAGATAGACTTGAGAGTATCCCAAGCATCTTTGGCATTAGTACAAGCACCCATTTCTCTTAAGATGTCATTTGAGACATTCATCTTAATATAATGTGGAGCCATCTTGGCTCTCTTTTTGTACTTTGGAATTTCTTGAGGAATTTGTGGTTCTTCTTCAATTCCAAGTACAATATCTATCACATCTCGTAGTATTAAGACAGATTCCATTCTAACCTTCCAAATTGAGTAATTGGAGGTTGACAATCTTTCACTTGCTTCTAATAGAAAGACACCCATTGAAGTCATAAAGAATGATGGAAATCAAAAAAGATGGATGAAAGAATTGCTTTTCTTCTCACTATAGGAACCAATCAAGGGTACAGAACCAAATCCTATGTAAGACTTAGCAAAAAACTGTGAGATAGATCTCACTAGCTTGACAATCTCTCTAAAACAAGATTTTAATCATCAAAAAAGATGAAGTATAGCAAAAGTTATGGTTCTCTGAATTTCACACGTGTGAAATATTCCAAAAATGTCAAGTTGACTCAAATACAATCTATTTGTATGAAACAATCTGCCTAGAACCTATAAGTTTTGTCTAAATCACATATGGATGAGATTGTGTAGCTTCTGGATGATTTTTGTGATCATTCAAGCAATAAATGACATGTACACACGATTTGCCACAGGTCTAGGCGCCCTACCTACAACTCTTCAAAAGCTTATAACTTCTGATTGGCTTATCCAACTGTTGTGATTCAAATTGCATCAGATTCTACACATTTCTAGCTTTCTAGTGGGCTAATTTGCTTGACATTTGGATCTAAGGTGAGAGAGAACCACTAATCTGAAAACGGGCGGATTTTACACATGCCAACACCTGAAATTCCATACAGTACCTGATCTGGCCCATTCAATGTGGTTTGTAGCTCAGAATCACAAGAAAACTGCAAACTAGCTAGAAGGTAGAATCTAGACCATTCCTAGCTTGAAATATGATCAGATCTGCAAACTTTTTGATTAGATTTGCTTGTAAAACTTAGGTAGGCTCTGATACCATGCTGAATTCACATGTGTGGGACGTCCTACACATGTATTTTTGATCTCGTAAGCACAATAACACCATAAAGATCAGACTAGCATTGGTTGCCAATAGAAAAGCTGATCATACAAGCAATATTATTGTGTTGCAAGCAAGATCTGTAAACAAAACATAAGACAAAGCATCATAAATGCCTCTACTTGGCTAGAGAGAGAAAATAGAAAGTACAAAACTCGCGGAGAGAGAGAGAGAGGGCACAAAGAGCTTGTCTCCAAATTTGCATTACACACAAATTTCATCATTCTCTCAATGAGAGTACATCACATATATATAGATCCATGGACTCTTCTCCTACTTTGAGTTGAATTGGAGTTGTGGATCCACCTCTCAAGATATCTAGACTTATCCAAGCCACCTAACTATGTCTAATTGTGCCACATAGTCTTTTCATGCATTAAATGTGGCATGTAAAGTACAAATGGCAATTCCTATGGTAGCTCGAGTTTCTACTTCTACCTACCTTGAATATTTTATTCTAAGATGGGTCTTTACCAAGCCAAAAGAGCTCAATTCATCTTTGCCATTTTTAGGACCCATACTCACAACATTAGATAGATTTTTCAACATTTTGACAGAATGGGCTACCGACATTGTTGAATATCTAATGCGGGGCCAACCAGACAAATCACTATCAAAGGTTGAACAACAGAAATTGATCTTGAAGGCTAGACCTTATCAGTTGATTGCCGGCCAGTTGTACCGAAGAGGTCTTGATGGAATTCTTCGGCGGTGTATTCTTCCTCATGAGACCACCCAGATCATTTCACTTTCACATGAAGGCATGGGTGGGGGTCATTTTGCATCTGACATTACAGTTCGCAAGATCCTGCAATCAGGACGTTGGTGGTCAATAATTCATAAAGATACGGAGGAATACTTGAAAAAGTGTGATGTGTGCCAAAGGGAAAGGAGACCAACGAGATTGAACTATGATCTACTGCACCCAGTCTTAGCCCAAGCACCATTCGAGAAATGGGGATTGGATTATATTGGTCCAATTCACCCTACAGCAAGGAGTTCCCAGGATCGATACATAATTGTAGCCACAGACTACCTCACCAAATGGGTCGAAGCCAAGGCAGTAAGAGTAGCTGATGCTAGGACCATTGCCAAGTTCCTTTATGAAAATATCATTGTGCGTTTCGGATGCTCGGTGGTGCTAGTCAGTGATCGTGGAAGCCATTTCATCAATGAGACCATCAAGGTCTTGTTGGAGGAATTCTTCATGATCCACAGACCTTATTATCCTCGTGGTAATGGGCAAGCAGAATCATCCAATAAGATCCTGTGTAGCGTGCTCACGAAAACAGTTGAAGCTAGTAGATCAGATTGGGAACACAAGTTGCATGCTGCACCGTGGGCATTCAGGACAACATATAAAGGGAGCACTGATCAAACACCCTTCCAATTGGTACATGGTCAGGATGCTACGATGCCAGTAGAGTTTTTAGTTCCTTCATTAAGGATTGCCACCGTGCAACGTCTTAATGAGTCCAAATCTCTACAGCTATGCCACGAAGCTCTGCATAAACTCTGTGAAACACGCTTACTAGCTGTGCATGCACTGGCAGCTGAAAAGGAAAGACACAAAGCTTGGCATGATCATAGATTACAAAAGAAGGATCTTTGTTCAGGAGATATGGTCCTGATGTATAAGACCAAGGCGATCAAGAGAAAGTTAAAATTCACTGGCGAAGGTCCTTATAGGATCAAGAAAATTCTTAATCATGGAGTCGTGAACTTAGAAAGGCTAGATGGGACGCCATTCGACACACCCATCAACGGTAGCCGATTGCACAAGTACTGGCCAACAACGAGACAAATCTTGATTGGGGGTGGCACGTTACAAAAAGCTAATCTGCTAAGCCATCACCGCTAGATCTAAGGAGATCAAACCAAATCAAGCTAGATCCATCAAGATTCAGCCAGATCTAACAAGTTCGAAAAAATCCATCAGAATCCAAGGAGGATCCAGATCCAGATAGGATAAAAAAGGAAGCAGATCATCAGATTGACTGATGGATCTACTACCAAGAATCTATCAAAACTTCCAGAGAATCACCAACAGTCAGATTAAGCCTGGATGAAGCTGATTACCAGTTTATGAAAGTTAAAAATCAGAAAATCTTGAGATCTCGTCAAAAAAAAAAAAACACTCTGAAAGAGCATTTTTTTCATGATTTTTTTAGATCCCTTGGGAAATCGCTCTTGAAAATTGGACAGTCACCAGATCTGACCTAGATGCATCCATGAAAATCTTTGCAAGAGTTCCTGATGGAGGTATCATCATTTTTTAGTGTATGTGAGAGTTTTCAGAAGCTGAATTTTCAGAACCCTCGCAGAGCATCAAGATCATCTTACCAACCCTCGCAAGGTACCTAAATGGAATCAGAGCAGTGAAATTAGCCTGCCTACATGGTCTGATCTTGAAAATCCAATCACAGGAACAAGTTGTGCGAGAGATCACTTCCTGCGAGAGTTGAACCCTCGCAGACAGCCTGAACCCTCGCAGAACCTTCTCATAACAGTCAAATCACCTTCTGAACTCTCGCAGACTTCCCTAAGGTCTTAGAATTTTGTGAAGAAGGTGGCTGCCAAAATTTGGGTGGAACTGAACAAGGGAAAGTGGATTTCACCTAATACGCACTCTAAATTCCGCTATATAAGGGCTGAATTCAAGTCATTTGTCACCTTTGCTATCGAAGCTCTGTCGAAATTTACTCTGAAATTACCAGGTTCTCCGTTTGCAACCAAACTTCCTACCAGCTATCATATGATTATACTGAACACCGATCTGCGCTCTGAACTACACTCCTTGTCATCCAACACTTGTTATTCTAATTTTCTACCGTTTCCACATCTTTTTTCATTCTCCACCGTTTTTCTTACTTTTTCGACCTCTAATCATCACTGCTAACATGGCCTCCTCATCTTCTGAAGACTCTAGCACCAAACAGGTGATCCAACGTGACATCCCTGAGGCCACATAGATTTGGCCTCTACCCTCTGACACTCTGATCCAACCATGACTATAGACAGCCGGTCCACTTCTAGCGGCAATGGGTCTTTACCTGGTGCTCTTCCATTCTGAGATTAACATGGGCCTCGCCCTTCATGCTTACGCCACCTGGGACGAGGACAAGGCTCGTTTTCACTTCCTATACCAAGGTACCACGTACAAGGTCAGGATTAACGCCGACTCGATGGTCACCGTTGGCATTATGTCTGGTGATCGTCAACCCATCTCCCATCACCACGCCAAAGCTCTGATCAAACCATTCGTCACCCAAACCACACCAGGAATCCCCATCCAGACTAACAATGGTTATCTAATAGAAGCTATCACAGAACCCGTCATTCAGACGGCTGCGCATCTGTTGAATAACTTTTTGGTTATTTCAAATTTTTCAAGGACAGAATCCAGTCTACGCTGCTGAGTCAGATAGTGGAATCCTTTCTGGAATTCCCTAACCCCTCCGTTGTGCCATACGACTGGCATAGCTTCCTTATTCGAGAACTAACCAGCTCCATCAAACCTAACAACCGTGAGCGAATCGCAGTAGGCCCCCTATTGTGTAACTTTGTCTGTGCACTTCTCGAGGCGAAAGTGCATGGTTTTCAACGCTCATCCCTTTTGTCTACCCTTGTGCCACACACTAACCTTTATCCGCCATCTCAAGCATCCGCCTCCTCCCAACCTGTAGTTATTAACACAACGGCCAACAAATGAATGCGTGGCGCTGCCTCTACATCCACATCTCCACCTGCTACCCAAAGACGCACCTCCACTACCGCACTAACCACCCCATCAACAACCGCCACTTCTTTTTTCGTGCAATCCCCCACTCCAATTTCTGTTGTCGCTACCTCTCTTCCTGTTCCATTCACATCTATTTCTGTCTCCATCCCTGTTTCTTCTGTTGATACCACTCCTACTTCTCTTCCAGTGTCCACTACTCCATCCATCACCATCGCATCTTCCATCACTCCTGTTGCCATTGTTGCTTCCATTCCATTCAATCCTTCTGATTCACAACTGTCCCCCGACACTCTGGCATGGATGCAAGTTATCAAATTTCAACCCCATGCCAGACACTTTCTGCTCCATCCTCACCTTCTTCCATACTCCACACCACCCTCCAGTTTCCCTCTGTTCCTCCCATCCTCTCATTTGGACAAACCGTCCTCACCCCTATTTCCACAGTTATTTCTCAAACCCCACCCGCTTCGCCAACAAAGGTTGCCGAGGGCAACCAACCGTTGTCTGATGATGCATTTTGTGAAAAATACAGATCCTAAGTGGATCTAAACTCCAAGATCATTGGCTTGAATGCTTGCACTCCAAACTACATAAGCTAGGAATTGGCAACACATTCTATGCTACCTAGAATGCAAAGAACTTGATCAAAAAGCATTTATCACAAATGGAAACTTCCATAAACATCAAGTGCGGCCCAAAATAGCATTATACAGTCCATAATACATCAGCCTACCACTTTTGGAAAGCACCTAAGATCATACACAATAGCTTGAAGACAATACACACAACAATGCTCTCAATGGAGGAAGAAACAATGACAATGATCTATTGATCTCAATGAAGCATACAAAAGGTTTCTCCAACCTGTTCTCCACGACTTCCCTACTATTTATGGATGAGGAAGATGACTCTCTCTCCTCTCTCTAGAAGGTACTTGACCCTAGATATTCCCTATATAGGAAAAATAGCTAAAAATGGCTTATATGACCAAAATACATCAAAATGGTCTCATTTTGAAGGGTATGAAGTTTGACACTTCATCATACTGAAAAAATACAGTAAATAAAAACATTGTGGCCTGGTTCACACGTGTGAAACTCCAGAACCAAAACTATTTACAATTTTAGCCAATTTAGGCCTCAAACTAGCTAGGAAATGTTGACAATTTTCACACTCCCTCTTCAACATTGGATGCTAGTTTCAACATAGTCTTTGAGCACATTCCAAGATTAGATCTATGCATTAAATATAGGTCCTTTCCCAATGGTTTGGTGAAGATATCAGCCACACACTCCTTTGAAGAGACATGTTGAAGCTCCACCTCTTTGGCAATGACTTGATCTCTGACAAAATGGTGAGCAATCTCAATGTGCTTGCTCCTTGCATGAAAAACAGGATTGCTTGCCAAGCTTTGGGCTGAAAGGTTATCACAAAGTATGATTGGAGTCTTCTCTGGTTCCAGCAAGTGAAGATCCAATAACATCCTCTTGATCCAAAGAATCTCCTTGGTGCATGTTGTTAATGCCTTGTACTCGGCTTCGGTGGAAGATAGAGAGATAGTTGGTTGCTTCTTTGATAGCCATGAGACCACTCCATCTCCAAGATAGATTGCAAAGGCACTTGTTGACTTCCTATCCATTTGATCACCTGCAAAATCTGAATCTGAAAATCCACAAAGGTTAGGTGTAGTACCTCCATACAAGATGCCAAAATCTCTAGATCCCGAGATGTATCTAAGTACTCTCTTTCCTAGCTTCCAATGAGCCTCACTAGGATCTTGCATAAATTGACTTAGTTTACCAACCACAAAGCTTAGATCAGGTCTTGTGATGGTTAACCATATAAGAGATCCTATTAGCTTTCTATAGAGAGTAATGTCCTTGAAGGATCTTTCATTACTTCTTGTAGTTAGCTTTACATTTGATTCCATAGGAGTAGAAACAACTTTACAATCTTCCATATGAAACCTTTTTAGAATAGAGTTAACATACTTTTCTTGACATATGAATGTAGATTTAGAAGTTCTAATAATCTCTATTCCTAAGATATAATGAAGTTTACCAAGATCTTGAATTTCAAACTCTCTTTTGAGTGCCATCTTGATTTCATCTATATCTAGATTGTTACCACCACTTAAGATAATGTCATCAACATAGATCAAAAGTAAAGTGATATCATTTTCATTCAATCTAAAGTAGAGAGAATGATCATACTCACTCATAACAAAGTTTTGAGAAAGTAAGAAGGAATTGAGCTTAGCATACCAACTCCTTGGTGCTTGCTTTAGCCCATACAAACTCTTTTGGAGATAGCACACATGATTAGGCTCATCATGTGAAACATAGCCCTCGGGTTGCTCCATGTAAATATCTTCTTCAAGATCACCATTCAAGAAGGCATTAGTAACATCCATTTGCCACATATCCCAATCATAAAGAGTTGCAAGAGAGATTAGGATTCGAATAGTTACCATCTTTGCCACGGGTGCAAAGGTCTCATCATAGTCAATACCATATTCTTGAGCATACCCCTTTGCCACCAACCTTGCCTTGTACTTGTTGATTGATCCATCTTGATTTGTCTTGATCTTGAAGATCCACTTACAACCAATTGCCTTCTTGTCCTTTGGAAGCTTTACCAACCTCCATGTGTTGCTTTTGATGAGTGCTTGATGCTCATGATCCATGGCTTGGATCCATTCCTTCTTTTGAATTGCTTCACCTACACAAGTTGGTTCATCAAAAGAGGTAAGAAAAGCAAAGTTAGAGTTGTCCACCACTTGCTTTCCTTTTTCATCATAGGTTAGCCTTGATGGCTTAGCCCTTTGCCTTTGAGTCTTCCTTGAAGTTTGCTTTGGAGTGGCATCTCCATCTTCATCCAAGACATCTTGCACATCATGATGATTAGTAGGCACATCAACATCAACATCAACAACATTGGAAACATTCTCTTCATGAAAGATGACATCCCTACTTATGACAACTTTCTTTGTAGAAGGAATGTACACTTTGTAAGCCTTGCTTACTTCACTATAGCCAACAAACACACCCTTCTTTGATGAAGGATCTTCTTTAGTTCTATCATCAAGTGTGATATTGACAAAACATGTACATCCAAAGATCCTACAATGCTTGACACTCGGCCTTCTACCATAAAGAACCTCATGAGGAGTTTTACCATCCAAGGAAGCACTTGTCCATCTATTACATAGATAGTTAGCACATGCTAAAGCTTCCCCCCAAAAAGACTTAGCAAGATTAGCATGTAGTCTCATTGCCTTGGCACATTCACAAAGGGTTCTATTCTTCCTCTCGGCCACTCCATTCTGTTGTGGAGTCCTAGGACTAGACATCTCCCTCTTAATCCCATGTGCTATACAAAAGTCTTTGAACCTATTTGAGGTGTATTCCCCTCCATTATCAGATCTTAAGCATTTGATCTTTGTATTGAATTGGTTTTCCATTTCATTCTTGAACTTGACAAATGCAGCAAACACTTCATCCTTACTTTTAAGAAGATAGATCCAAGTATACCTACTAAAGTCATCAATGAAAGTTGCATACATCTTTGCCCCACCATTGCTAGTTGTACTAGAAGAATGAATATCAGAATGCACAAGTTGAAAAGCTTCTTTAGATCTAGAAGTAGATCTAGAATAAGCAAGTCTATGAGATTTGGACAAGGCACAATGTTCACAAACACTATTGTTTGCAACAAGACTTTTAGGGAGACCAAGAACAAGCTCTTTCTTTGCCATTACCTCCAAAGATTTGAAGTTGGGATGGCCCAACCTCTTGTGCCAAACTTCTTGGTTTGTCAATTGCTCCCTAGCCATACATCCTTCATGATTAGAGATCACACATGCATCAAGCTTGAAAAGTTTACCATGCCTCCTACCTTGAGCAATCAAGGATCCACATTTACTTATCAAACATGCATCTCCAATGAACTCCACATCAAGTCCTTTGTCAATCATTTGACTTACACTAAGCAAATTCTTAGTGATTGAAGGAATGTACAAGACATTTTCAAGATTTGCTTTCCTATTTGTTGAAAGGGAAATAGGAATAGTGCCTATGCCTTTGATGTCACATTGACCATCATTTGCAGTGTAGATGATGTTACCTTCTCCCTCATAAGACAATAAGGATGTAAAGTATTCCTTATGTCTTGTCATGTGAGATGAGGCTCCACTATCAATCCACCAAGGATCATTATCATCTATGTTGGCTAACAAACTTGAAGTCATAACAAGTGATTCACATGTGTTATGTTCTTCCTCATCTATTGTAAGATTTCCTTGCCTCTCTCCTTGCTCTCTTTTCTTCTTATAACATTCATTTGCAAAATGACCTTTTATCCCACAATAAAAGCACTTGAACTTTGACTTATTGTTCTTAGTAGAAGAGGAAGAGGAAGAGTGATCATCATGATCAAAGTTACCACCTTTGGACCATTTCCCTTTGCCTTTACCTTTGCCCTTGAATTTGCCTTTTGTGAAGAAAGCCTCTTCACCTCCACCTTGCAAGGATGCACCATCAAGCTTTGATTGCAACCTATGTTCTTCAGCCAATAAGATTTCTTGCAAGTCAACCACACTTGGCAAGACTCTTTGAATGGCAAAACTTTGCACAAGGTTAGCATGTTCATTTAGCAAACCATTCAACATAACTTGGACTATTTCACCATCTTTTATGTTCTCATCAATGCATGCTAAATCATCACTTAGGGACTTAACTCTCAAGATAAATGCATGAGCACTTTCACCCTCTCTTTGCCTACTAGAAAATATTTGTCTCCTTAGGGTCAATACCCTAGATGTGGACTTTGATTCAAAGAGCTTCTTTAAGGCATTCCATGCCTCACTTGCACTTTGACACTTTCCAACTTCCTTGAGAAGTTCATTTGTAACATTCATTTTAATGATATGAAGAGCCCTTTTGGCCTTCTTATCAAACCTTTGTTGCTCTTGAAGTGTGAGAGGTCTCTCTTCAATTTCTGCAACTATGTCCATGAGTTCATTCAACTCAAGTAAGGACTCCATCCTCACTTTCCAAGTAGAGTAGTTTGATGAACTCAACCTTTCACTAGACTCTAGCATGATCCCACCATTGGAAGCCATGATTCTAATGTTTCTTCAACTTTTAGGTTTTGTCCTAAAGCACTTAGCACTCACTTTTCTCTCAACAAATGATAGATAAAGAGATCTATGAAGATTTAGGACCCTAAAACACTTCTATCTTGAACCTAGATGGTTTCCAAGCATAGAAAGGAAGATTGAAACACATGCAACACTTTGCACACACTAAGAATGGATTACAAAATCAAACCAACCTGAACACACTCTTGCTTAAGCTCTCAAACTTTCCAGCAAGTGACCAAATCAAGTTATGGTGTGAAGAGTTACTTGCATTCTTAGAAAATACCCAAAACTAGGATGCCAAGATTACCTAGTAATGAACAAACTTGATCAACATATGATCAACACACTAAGATATTGATTCAACCTGTAAAACCACATGTAAACCACACTTCTAAAAGTTTATAAACTCCAGCAAGTGATAAATACAAGATTTAGAGGTGAATGAATGAGCACACTTAGTGAATCACAAGACTAGCTTCACTATCTTGTCAAATCTTGGTGTTTAGATGTAGATCTAAGATCACTTCACATGAGAATGTTCCTCAACCTGTTAAGAACCTGAAAACACACTTGCATAATGGTTAACACCTTCCAGCAAATGCTCCAATCAAATTACATAAGGAGAGTTACTTACATGCTCAACAAAGTACACCAAAATTTATGCCAAAATTGATGACAATCTTTACAATATGCTCTTCACAATGGAGCTTACAATATGTTCACCCAAAAAAGGGGATCTTTCATCCAAATGGGAGCTTTGCTCAGCCTTTAGGAGAATTACAACTCACTCAAAAGAGCATTTGTCATCCACTTAAGGAGAAGTTTCATCCACTTAAGGAGAGTGTTCATCCAAGAATGGAGATTGTCAACAATAGGATTGAAAAGAACATTGTTAGTATTGAATATGCACAAGCCTCACAATCACAAATGATTAGGTGTTATGATCTGATCCAAAATAGTTTCTTTTCAGTCTCTGATCTTCAATAGACCTGAAATATGCTTTTGATCCACAAGTTCAACTCACAAAACAAAGGTTAGTAAGATTTGATCAACAAAGCAATGCAAAATCATGCTAGAACTTGATCAAACATCCAAATATCACCAAAAATGGAATACTTACTGTAAATAGAAGCCAACCAGCTCTGATACCATGTGAAAAATACAGATCCTAAGTGGATCTAAACTCCAAGATCATTGGCTTGAATGCTTGCACTCCAAACTACATAAGCTAGGAATTGGCAACACATTCTATGCTACCTAGAATGCAAAGAACTTGATCAAAAAGCATTTATCACAAATGGAAACTTCCATAAACATCAAGTGCGGCCCAAAATAGCATTATACAGTCCATAATACATCAGCCTACCACTTTTGGAAAGCACCTAAGATCATACACAATAGCTTGAAGACAATACACACAACAATGCTCTCAATGGAGGAAGAAACAATGACAATGATCTATTGATCTCAATGAAGCATACAAAAGGTTTCTCCAACCTGTTCTCCACGACTTCCCTACTATTTATGGATGAGGAAGATGACTCTCTCTCCTCTCTCTAGAAGGTACTTGACCCTAGATATTCCCTATATAGGAAAAATAGCTAAAAATGGCTTATATGACCAAAATACATCAAAATGGTCTCATTTTGAAGGGTATGAAGTTTGACACTTCATCGTACTGAAAAAATACAGTAAATAAAAACATTGTGGCCTGGTTCACACGTGTGAAGTATCTCCGACCATGGGAGAACCAAGAACTTAAAGACTACTTGCCTTGGGAGTGTGAATGACAATTGCAAATAGCTGCCTCCACAACACTAGACATTATTTATGGTTGGTATCTAGATGCCTTGAAGAAGAAAAAGGGATAAATAAGCCTTTGCTAAAAAGTCTTGTTAGGATCATCCAGTATCTAATGTAAAAGAAGCATACTCATATGAATGAGAGAGAGAGAGAGAGAGAGAGAGAGAGAGAGAGAGAGAGAGAGAGAGAGAGAGAGAGAGAGAGAGAGAGAGAGAGAGAGAGAGAGAGAGAGAGAGAGAGAGAGAGAGAATTGAGCACTTGGCATTTGAGAAGGCATAAGGATTGGGGAGGCATGATTAGGGTAGGTTAGCCCAAGCCAAAGGCTTGGTCAACAAGTCCCAACCAACCCATGTACACACCCTCACACTTTGCACAAATATGAGTGCACCTTCCTATTGAGCCATGCCACAATAATTTCTTACTGTGCTTTGAGGCACATTTAATCAAAATTAGATGCTACTTTCTTTTGGTGTTGCAGCTATTTGCACTTTGTGCCATACAAGTACACCATTATGCGATGTCTAACTTTATTTAATTATACAACTTCACAAAATTCAGGCTTTGTAGCCCATTGATTTACATGCTTGTGTGTTTGGGCCTTTGCATGAATGGCCAACATGCCCCTCACACTACTCTAGTACTAGTCCCATAGGATGTAGAGCTTGCTAATCAAGAGGTATGTGCTCCTTCCACATGGCTAAATGAGAGTTGGAGATGTATTTATACACATCCTTGTTTATAACAAGAATCTTTTAACTAATCTATAATCACAAGACTAGTTTAGTTTATACTATGTACTTGTTCATGAAATTATGTACAACGACATGTACAAGTAAATAACAGTCAAGTGACTCGAAGTCGCATTTCTTCTCTCACTTCGGTCTCTCACTTCACATTTTTTGGGGTTTTCCGGAAGTGAATGGAACGTTGAACTTTGAAGTAGAACCAACTGCCGCATACTTCGCATTTTGCCGAAGTAGTAAAAACTATCGATCTTTCAAGTAGATTGAACTGTTGCATTTTTTGGGAAAATGCAAAAAAGCCACAAATAATTTACTTCTTTGAATTATTTGAAAAGAAGTCACTGTGAAGAATGGTAAAAAATATTTTCATATGTTGATCAGGGGGGCTATGCTCATGTTGTTTCTTTGTATATTTTATTGTACATAAAGGAATGTGAATTGAGCACATATCCTTCTAGAATAGGTCGAGTTTGAGTTAGGTAGATCTACATTTGTTGACATGCACAAAAGTTGATAGCATGCAAAGTTAGGTGGAATGTAACTAGGAAAAATCTGCATTTGTCTAGGAAACATATATGCAACTTTTGCCACTTCATGCATGTACTTTGAGATGTGGATCTATGTTAGTAGAGTTAACTAAATGATGTGGATCAAGCATTGTACACTTGGAAATCCACCTAGGAACTTGAGCCTCTTGATGTAGCCAATTCTTGGCTAATTTGCCATGTTGTGAATATTGAGATTTTGATGAGGCTTTCAACATTCTCTCTCTACCCGATTTTTTTGGCTTCATTTTATCTCTCTACCCGAGAGCAGCTTGTTTTTCCAATAGTGAGCACTTAGAATTATTTCGGATGCTTATCTCTCATAGTAAAAAGAGAGTTTTTTGAGTCTGTGGTATGCTATCGTGCTCTTGCCTTGAGTCTGTGGTATGCTATTGTGCTCTTGCCTTGGATTTTTCATGTAATCTGTTTATTGATCATTCATGTGCAATCACAACATCTCAGTAAGATCCTGTAAGGTGTGTGGTGAAGTTCACACATGTTAAAACCTTCACAGTCACTATCAAAAAATTGTCACATTTTTCGAGAAAATGCGATAAAGTCGACAAACAGTTCATTTGGTGAAGTGGACTGAATTGTCGCATTTTGGAGAAATGCGAAAAAGCTGACAAACAGTTCATTTCTTCAAACTGTTTGAAAATAGTCACTTTGTCAGAAATATTGTGCGACAATCAGTTCATTTCTACAAACTGTTACAAAGACAATATATTTTTGCAGACTGATAGAAAAGTCTGATTTGTTGAAGTCGTTGAAGATGGCCAGGTCTTCAATGTTCTTCAAATTCTTGAACTTGACATTCGAATGTGAGAAGAATAGGATTGGTTACCATTTAGTCTTTAATCCATGGATGAAGATCAGCCGAAAGTTTGACATAGTCATCCTTCGAATAGCTTGGATGTCTGATTTATGTAATTCATGTAGGTATAGAATGAGCAAACATAGAACCAAAGGAGGTTGCATCTTACCCTACGTCAATGATCAATAAATGTGCAGGAACAAATCTTGAAATGAAAATAATATCACCAAGGAGAAGATTGTGAGTTTAATTTTCAACAGTCTCTCTTAAGGTCACGGTTGGTGCCTTGGTGTCTTCGTCAGGTTTAGCATGCTGAAAAACTTTTGATGCTTGATCCTGGGAAGCGCTTTGGTGAATATGTTTGCAATCATTTTTGTTGTGGAGCAGTATTGAAGAATCACTTGTCTTGAGAAAAATTTCTCCTGCATGAAATGGTACTAGATTTTTATGCCCCTAATGTTGGAATTTAATCTAACTCCTCCTCATTCCAACGGCCCTTCTTCCTTTTCTGATTTTTACTCTCTCAGATGAAACCTGCAAAAAATGAACTGTTTTTCAACAGTTTGCATATTTGAACTAATTGTCGCAACAGTCTGCATTTTTACTCAGGTTTTTCCACAAGCGAAAAACCTGACACTGTCGCTTCTTTTTTATTTAATTTGCCACTAAGTGTTTAGCGACACTTATGCAACTTGTTTTTTTGGGCCATTTAGGCACTTCCAGAAAAGTGACGTTTTTTGCGAAAAATGTGAGAAATGTGACACTGCATTTTTACATGCCGTTTCTGACAGGCAACAATTAGGGCAAAAAGCGAAACTGCATTTTTACATGCAGTTTCTGACAGGCGACAATTAGGGCAAAAAAATAACACTGCATTTTTACATGCAATTTCTGACAGGCGACAAAAGGCAAAAAAACCCGACACTGCAGTTTTACACGAGATACTACACAGGTGACACTCTGCATAAATACACAGTATTCCATGTACAGACTGTGTACGTCTTCATGCTCCAATAACACCGCAATCTTGTAAATATAAAGCTAGAATAATACAAGATCTTCTAGTTGCTATAAATGTAAATAAGTGATTGAAGATGTTATCAGTGTCATAACAAGTCATAAGTCATCAAACAGAGATCAAACGACCAGAACGGGTCTTTCAGTAGCTGACTCCTTAGAGTTTGTGAGCATAAAGAGAGAGATATATATATATTCAGAACATTAGCAATTATTTTGAATCTGTAAGTAGGATCACGCGCTTATCAACGTGATTGTATTGTGATCTGATCGTTGTTACTACAACTTCATTATACAGATTCGCTATTGTTCTACATCCTTTTGCATTCTTGTTGAATGATAACTCTCACTTCTCTTACACAAACACTATTATCAGAAAATTGTATGGTTGTCTCTGATGCCTAAATTGATTCTACATTCTCTTCATACCAGGTTACCAGTATTAGAGGATTGCATGGCTATCTGAAATGCCTAATTATTTTCTACAATATCTCTTTCACGGCAGTCTAAGACTCCTACATCAATAATCTGATTCAATACAAAAGAACAGTTCATAAACTCCATTCTCTAAGTAATCCACGATTATGTTATTAAGAATTTTTGTTTCATCAGTTGACATCAATTCAAAATGTCAACAGATGTGGTATCAGAACTAATAATTTATATTCCATCGATCCATCCCACAAAGTGGTATCAGTTGAGCCCACAAGTGGTATCAGAGCCACATGTTTATTGGATTACTAGAGTCTAGGACTTATAATAGAACTTAATACGTTTTCGGTTCTATAGAGGTGATTCATTTAGTTTGTGTTTTATCTCTGCTACTCAATTACAATGTAAGGTTCAACCTTAGAGATCCGCTTGATCAACAAATTCAATGGAGATGACTTCCACATGTGGAAGTTTAAGATGAGGATGATCTTGATCGAGAAGAAGCTTTGGGGATACGTAAACGGTTCAATAGCCAAATTGACAGAACCTGAACAACTTCCAACTTGGAAAGCAAAGGATGGCAAGGCTCTTGCCATTGTATCTCTAAACCTAAAAGACACTCAAATCGCTCTTGTATCCAATTGCACCGCCTCCAAAGAAGCGTGGGATACACTTACAAGCATCTACGAGACCTCAGATGTTTCCACTCGTCTCTTCTTGAGGAAGAAGGTACTGACACTCAAAATGAGTAAAGGCATCTCAGTAAGCGACCATCTGAATGAGTTCAAACAGTTGTTAAACCAACTGGCTGCAATAGGTTCGCCTATCTCAGAAGAAGACTCTACCATGTCTCTTCTTGCCAGTCTTCCATCCTCCTACGATAATTTAGTGTTGCTTCTTAGCAATACTCCTGCGTTGTCTCTCCAAAAATTGACAGCAAGTCTGTTGCAAGAAGAAGTTAGGAAGAAAAGCATGTCTACGACAACGAGTACCAAATCCATGGCACTCTACTCAAACAAGCAGCAGTCCAAGAAGAAGAAAGGCTTCAAAAATAAAAAGACAAAGGCTAAACAACCAGTAGCATCGCAATCACAATAGCAGCAGCACAGTCAATCCGTCCAAGACCAAGCATTTTTTGCATATACTACAAAAAAACCAACCACGACATCAAAGACTGTCGTATCCTCAAGCATAATGAAGCGAAAAAAAGGATGTAGCAGCAGCAAGAAGGCAACTCTGACACAGTCAGAGGTTTGCAAGATGATGATAAAGCACTGATGGTACAAGATCAACCCAGTAGAGATGCCCATCAATGGTATCTCGATTCAGGTGCTTCTCACCACATGACGCCATGCAAAGACCTCTTCTCTACACTCATAGCTACAGAATCAAAGTTTATCTTCTTTGGTGACTCCAGTTCACATCAAGTCGAAGGCCAAGGCTCAATTCGACTACGATTTCCTGATGACGTCACTAGGCAGCTTAATGGTGTACTTTATTTTCCCAAGACCTATTGTCTATTATCAAGATCACAGATCAGGACTATAGAGCCATGTTCACTGCCAATCAATGTACTATTTTCGATGAGAATTCAAAAGAAATCCTTTCTGCTTACATAGAAGGAAATTTGTATACACTGAGTCACGATTTTTGACTTTCTGTGAGCTGTTCAGATGCTAATTTATGGCATCAAAGATTAGGTCATCTAAACATGCGTTCAATCTTGTATATGCATCATAACAAAATGGTCAAGAACATGAATATAAACGTTGTTAATCAATCTGTCTGTGAAAGTTGCTTACAAGGGAAACAACCTAGAACTAGATTTTCAAGAGAACAAGTCAAAAGGGCGAAGTCCATTTTGTCACTGATACACAGTGACTTATGTGGTCCTATGAGCGTACCTTCATTAGGTCAAGCTTTGTATTTCATCACATTCATTGATGACTACTCCCAATTTCATGTTCATAAAGAACAAGTCAAAAGTGTTCAATTGCTTCAAAGAATTCAAGCAATATGCTGAGAATCAAACTGGTCAGAGAGTCAAGACCCTATGGTCTGATTTAGGGGGAGAGTACTTATCAAATGAAATGAAGAACTACCTATCTTCATGTGGCATGCACCATCAGTTTACTACGAGCTATACTCCACAACACGGAGTAGCTGAACAGAAGAACCACACACTGTTGGAAGCTGCACGATCCATGACAGTCAACACTCATTTGTCTCAAACCTTTTGGGCAGAAGCAATCTTTATGGCCTGCTATCTGCAAAATTACTCTAGCACTAAAGCAGTTGATTCCAAGACACCGTTTGAAGCCTACTACGACTACAAACCAAGTGTGAAACACCTACTTGTTTTCGGATGTCTCTGCTATGAACAAGTAACTCTGATTTGAGGAAGAATCTAGACCCAGTAAGCTGCAAAAACATCTTCAGCGGCTATTCAACATCACACAAAGAATATCATATATACGATGTTGTTACAGGCCAGATCTCAGTCAGTCACGACGACGTCTTTCTTGAAGACAAGTACTGCAATTTCAAGCAGAAGTAGCCAATGCAAGAGCATGTCATAGCAGCTCCAACCTCCATCGATAGGCAACAACCTACGACTGTTCAAACAATGGAGTTCATCCCAACGGCTCCACTTACCATTGATGGGCCTAGGCCCACGATTGTTCAACCACAAAATGCTACGATCCCAATCATTCACCAAGGAGAATTGTCTACTCAAGCACCTGCAATTCAAAGGTTTGTAAGACAACAACAACAGCCTGATCGCTTCATCCCTCATGCTTTCATCAGTCATGACAAACCTACCACCATAGCAGAAGCCCTGTCAATGTCCGATGCAAACAAATGGAAAGCTACCATGGATGCTGAGTATCGGTCTCTAATGAAGAACAAGACCTGGAGTCTTGTCAGTTCTCCTATAGGTGTAAAACCAATTGACTCCAAATGGATCTTCAAGCTAAAGCTTAAACCAGATGGATCAATATCCAAATGAAAAGCTAGGCTGGTGGTTAAAGGATTTGAACAAGTATATGGGATAGACTACACTGAGACCTGTAGTCTAGTGGTAAAGCATAAGTCTATTCATACCTTATTGGCTATAGATGCTACAGAAGATCTTAAAATTCACTAGATGGATGTCCAGACAGCATTCCTACATGGATATATACAAGAAGATGTGTTCATCTATCAACCATAAGGTTACGTCCTTCAAGGCAAGGAGCATCTATTATGTAAATTGCATAAGGCATTATACGGTCTGAAGCAAGCTCTGAGGGCCTAGTACGATAGAATAAATTGTTTCTTGTTGCAGCACGACTTTACCTCCTGTTCCGTAGATTCAAATGTGTATCTAAAATGAAAAGGGCCAAGCTATGGCATAATAGCACTATACATTGATGCTTCTCTAATCATCAACAATTCAAATCAGTTACTACTAGAAACCAAATCCTTACTCTCATCAGAGTTCGAGATGACTGATTTGGGCCCAGTCCATTACCTTCTCGGTATGGAGATCAGTAGAGATTGCACGAGCAAAAGGATCACCATAAGCACAATCTTACCTAATCAATGTACTTCGCAGATACGACATGGAGGATTGCAAATCCATAGATACTCCTATGGATCCAGGATGCAAGCTCTCCAAAGACATGCCCTAGAACGAAGACAGATCAACAAGAAATGTGCAAGTATCCCTATCAGTCAGTCATAGGTTCTATCATGTACTCTATGATATGCACACGACCTGATCTTGCATATGTTGTAAGCACACTATCGCAATTCATGTCCAATCCAGGCCTACAACATTGGAAAGCCCTGCAAAGAATTCTGAAGTACATTCAAGCCTCAAAGCACAATGCCTTGAGTTACAACGGAAATACAGAAGTTGCACTCACACTTACTACCTATTCAGATTCCGATTGGGCAGGAGACGTGGATACCAAAAATCCACATCAAGTTATATTTGTTTCCTTGCAAGAGGACCCATTTCATGGAACAGCAAAAAGCAAAAATACATTTCGTTGTCCTCTACAAAATCCGAATACGTTGCAGCTACATCAACAGTGAAGGAGATCATTTGGCTAAGGAGGCTACTGCAAGATCTGCAATTTCCACAGATCGGTCCAACAATACTCCGGTGCAACAATCAGAGCTGCATAGCTCTATCTCTGAACCCATGTACTCATGCTAGAACCAAACACATAGAAGTTCGGTTCCATTTTCTTAGAGAGAAAGTTCAGAACCAAGATAATGTACTAGTTTACTGTCATACAGACAGTATGTTGGCTAGTATGTTGACAAAGCCATTGTCTAGAGATAAACATTCTACCTTAGTAGATATGATAAATCTCAATTGCAGTTCAGATTTGTAGCAGTTAGCTTAAGGGAGAGTGTTGGAATTTAATCTGATTTCTACTCATCCCAACAACCCTTCTTTCTTCTCTGATTTTTATTCTCTTAGATGAAACTTGCAGAAAATGAACTGTTTTCCAACAGTTTGCATATTTGAACTAATTGTCGCCACAATCTGCATTTTTACTCAGGTTTTTTCACAAGTGAAAAACCCGACACCCGACATTGTCGTTTCTTTTTACCTTAATTTGTCACTAAGTGTTTAGCAACACTTATGCAAGTTGTTTTTTGGGCCATTTAGGCACTTCCAGAACAGCGACACTGCATTTTTACGTGCAATTTCTGACAGGCAACAATTAGGGCAAAAAGCAACACTGCATTTTTACATTAGTTTTTGACAGGCAACAATTAGGGCAAAAAAGTAACACTGCATTTTTACATGCAGTTTTTGACAGACGACAAAAGGCAAAAAATCTGACACTACAGTTTTACACGAGATACTAAGCAGATGACACTCTGCATAAATACACAGTATTCCATGTATAGACTGTCTACATCTTCATGCTCCAATAACATCTATCTAATTAGGCAGTTAATCAGCTGTTAAGCAATCTTGTAAATGTAAAGCTAGAATAATACAAGATCTTCCAGTTGCTATAAATGTAAATGAGCGATTGAAGATGTTATCAGTGTCATAACAAGTCATAAGTCATCAGACAGAGATCAAACAACCAGAATGGGTCTTTCAGTAGTTGACTCCTTAGAGTTAGTGATCATAGAGAGAGAGAGAAAGAGAGAGAGAGAGAGAGAGAGAGAGAGAGAGAGAGAGAGAGAGAGAGAGAGAGAGAGAGAGAGAGAGAGAGAGAGAGAGAGAGAGAGAGAGAGAGAGAGAGAGAGAGAGAGAGAGAGAGAGAGAGAGATATTCAAAACGTTAGCAATTGTTTTGAGTCTATAAGTAGGATCATGCGCTTATCAACATGATTGTATTGTGATCTGATCGTTGTTACTACAACTTCATTATACAGATTTGCTATTGTTCTACATCCTTTTGCATTCTTGTTGAATGATAACTCTCGTTTTTCTTACACAAGCACTATTATCAGAGAATTGTATGGTTGTCTCTGATGCCTAAATTGATTCTACATTTTCTTCATACCAGGTTATCAATATTAGAGGATTGCATGGTTGTTTCAGACGCCTAATCGTTTTTCCACAATCTCTCTTTCACGATAGTCTAAGACTCCTACACTAATAATCTGATTCAGCGCCAAAGAACAGTTCATAAACTCCATTCTCTAAGTAATCCACAATCTTGTTATTAAGAATTTTTGTTTCATCAGTTGACATCAATCCGAAACGTCAACATATGTGGTAACAGAGCTGATTATTTACATTCCATCGCATCCCACAAAGTGGTATTAGTTGAGCCTGCAAGCCTAAGACTTGCCATGAAACCTAGGATTCAGAGACAATAAAATATAGCTCAAGTTGTCACATAGAATGGTGGTAGCATTAAACTGAGCATGATCTAAATCATGAAGTAATAGTCTGATTTATAGAGCTTCTTTTGAAGATTGACATGCTACGATGTACTATGCTTCGGTTGAAGAAAGTGCAATTGACTTATGCTTTCTTGAGCTCCACAAGATCAGTCTCCCCTGCCAGAAAGAAACAAAACCTGGAAATGGATTTTCTGGTTGAGGCATTTCCTCCCCAATCTGAGTCGGAGTAGTCTTGAAGAACCATTGAGTCGATAACATTCTCATCATAACATAGAATGTGATCTAAACTCTCCTGAATATATTTCATCACTCTCTTTAATGCTTTCTAATGCAACATCCTAGGATTAGACATGTATTGACATAATGTGCTAACAGTGTATGCTAAATCTGGTCTGGTACACAACATGCCATACATTAAAGATCCTATAAGTGAATGATAAGGGTACTTTACTAAGTCGAGTACTTCACTTTCGGTATCCGCACAAGAAGGTTTAGTTAGTATCATGCTTGGATCCATTGGTATATCAATCGGTTTGCAATCAGACATATGAAATTTCTCTATAACATTTTCTAGATATTTTTGCTAGCTAAGATAGATTTTCTTTTGTGGCCTATTTCTAGTAATGTGAATTTGTAATAAAAAATGAACAGTGCCTAGATCGATCATGTCAAATTCCTTTGACAGATCACTCTTAGTAGTGTGCAATAAGACTGTGTCATTAGATAGAACAAATGCATCACCTACGTAAAGAGCTATATGAACAACTGATTGGACACCTATATGCTTGGAATAAACATTACAGTAAGCTGAATTATTTGCAAAACCCAATTGAATAAGGTAAGCAATGATTCTTTCAAACCAAGCCCTTGCTGCTTGTGTTTCAAGCCATAGATTGCTTTGTGCAGCTTTCACACTTTGTGCTCTTGGCCTTTGACTTTGAATCCTTACAATTGGAAGGTATACAGCTCCTCTTTGACATAGCCATTGAGAAACGTTTGTCCTGTTGACCAGATTGCCATGGTGCTTCTTCTTGAAGTTGTCCAGATCTGTTCAAGCTTGCTTGGTCTGGTTTGGTGACAGATATTGTCGGCTGTTTGGCTTCTATAGCCATAGCTGCAGGTTCTGTAGAAGAAACATCATCATTGAAAGATTGCATGCTGCATAAAATAGGATGAAATGACACAACATCATTTATCGATTGTTGTTTGAAGTCATAGAATGTATCTTCTTTGAGGATTACATCCCTTGAAACAAATGCTACATTGGTGGATGGATCATGAACTTTATTTTCATCTAGATAGCCATTGAAAATGCATTTATTAGACCTCTCATCCAGTTTCTTCCTAAGCTATTAGGAATATGAACGAAACATATTGGATCTGTTCTGTACATAATAAGATGTGGCAGTAGCTTCTACCAGAATTTTGCAGGCAAGTGCAATTGATGTAGCATAGATCTGGCTGAGTTTAGAAGCATTCGATTCTTCCTTTCTGCAATTTCATTTTGCTGAGGCATGTAGGAGGTTGCAAATCATCTCCGAATGTCATGTTCAACTAGATAGTCGGACATCTCATTGGAGATGTATTCGTCGCCACTATCAGTTCGGAGTGCTTTCACCTTTGTAGATGTTTGGCCATGGCCTTAACTTCTTGAAGCATGCAAAGGCTTCTGATTTATGCTTAATGAACATGATTGTAGACCATCTAGAATAAGCATCTATTAAGGTAATAAAATAGAGTGCATCTCCAAGGGATGGAGTTGGCATTGGGCCACAAATTTTGCTATGTACATGTTTTGTATTACTGGAATGTGTTCTGAAAAATATGCTTCTAGAGTGTCTGCCATAAATACAAGATTCACAGAAAAATGATTTCCTATCCAATGAAAGAGAGAAATACAATCCAACAGCTAAACTATTACAACGCATGTAAGAAAGTGATCTTGTATTCATGTGTCCAAATCGACCATGGCACAATAAAGCTTGATCGTTTACATTTTTCTTTGAAGTACAACTAATGCAACTGAGTCAGATAGTACATATAAATTCTTGACTCGTGTGCAGGTACTCAGAGTGGTATCTTCATCGAAGATTGTACACTATTCATATGAGAAAGTGACAGTGTAGCCCTCATTGGTTATCTTAGAAATTGACAACAGGCTCTTAGATAGTTGAGGTACGTGAAAAACATTTGGAACAATGATAAAAAGATTATTCTTGAACATAATATTGACTGATCTTTTTTCTTCAACGTAGATGGTGCTTGAATCTCCGAGGTAGATGAGCTGCTCTCTGGTATAAGCTTCGTATTCAGTAAACCACTCCCTTCGGGGAGTCATGTGTTGGGTAGCGCCACTGTCCAGATACCAGCAATTGTAGTTTTCACTGTTACTATTGTAAGCCATTAAGAGTTCTAATGGTTTGTCTTCATCAGATGTGTGCTCCTTAAATTCTGTCGCATTAGTAGAATTCGATTGTTGTTGTTGTTGTTGCTTCTTTGCCTCATTGTAGATCCGAATATTGCTAGATTTTACAATTTTTACCTTGTAAATGTAATTAGTTTGCTATCTATGTGGATCAACATATGTGAGGACCTGTCCGAATGTGTGAAATGTCAAGCATAAAGTTCAGAGCCATTGTATCTAGATTTTATTTGATTCAAATGTCAAATCTCCTAAGTTGTAGGAGTTATCTCCTAAATCGTAGGAATCTAGAAAGTCAACACTAGCCACCAATGAGGATGTGGCAAATTAGTGGAAATGTGGCTCTATATATACAAAAAGTGGGAGCTCGTGGTACTGATCATCCCTCTGATCCCACATGTGTGAGGGTGCTTTGTCATATGATGATTCATCATGCAAAACTGACACTTGGACAAAATTTGAGCACTTTTGGTCCATTTTTCTTCTATGTAGAGAAGTAGGAAAAAACTCTTCTAGAACTGCAAATTCGACTTCCTTAGCTTATTCCACACATGTGAGCTGTCCTCTACACATGGGATGTGACACCTAACCAAAGGATGTGGCTCATGCAATCAATAGATTGATGCCATGTGTCATATATCTAGAAAACTAGTTTTTGGCCTTTTTAGCCACTAGAACTTGAATTAAATCATATGTACAACCTAGATGATTATGGTACATGACAAGTACACTAATTTCACACGTGGTAACAGGCTCCACACATGTATAATCATCCTATATACATAGATTTGGCCTTGACCAAGCATAATTTTTGTATTTTTCACACTTCACATGTGTGAAGGCTTATGATCATTATTCATGATTGTTCTTTCTTGGATATGTAGACATTGTCAAGTAGAAGCTAGATTTGGATGCTAGTTTGGAGATGTATCAACATACCAAGTTGCCAATCGCTCTTATTGATCTTTTGTAGATATATTTGTGTCCTATTTTTGACAAGTCTAAGAGCTTTGATAATGATCCTGATCTCTTCATTTTGTACAAAGCATTGGTGCTAAATTCAATTTGAAGGAGGGCAAGTCTAACCATATGTTTACTTGAAGATTTGGAGTACAAATTAGTGTGTAAAGTTCAAGTGTACTTACCACATGTGTGAGAGGATGTTGTACTTTTACTTTCACCATATCTACGTGATTTTTCATGTTTGTGCTTCATACAAGATTGAGAGAGTAAAACTAGTGATTTGCTTTGTAAAAATTCAATCAACTCATAAGAGATTGGATGTGAAATGGTGTTAGATCATTGATAAACCTCTAAATCATTCAAAGTAAGTTTTGAGGCTGATATATTTTTAGTTCTAGAGAGAGACTAATACCATTTTAAACACCATAGGAATGCATAGGCACTTCCAAGAGTCAAATCCAATTTTTTCATCTAAATAGTGAATTGTTTCCCGAGTTCTTTCAAATCTAAGATCCTTATAGATCTTGATTCTTGACTTTGTGAGATTCAAGAGAGTTGCCTAAGTGGCTATTTTTTGAAAGGAAAGTAGGGAAAGCCTTTAATAGTACATTTTTTGTACTTGTTACTAGTAAAAATGGGTTCAATTGGAGCCTATCTTCTTGAAGCTAGTGAAATATTAAATAAGATGGATACCACAAATCCACATCTGATTATGTGACTTAAACAGAAGAATTAACATGGTTCACTATTACACTCTGGACCTTTCTGGTTATTGACAAGCTTCAAAACCCTACTGATGTATCAAATCTAGGGACAAGCTTCTGTCAACTAACATATCCAATGTAATCCACGTATCAGATTCCACTTCTAACATCACAATTAACATCCAAAACTACGGATAACTCAATGGTTACAAAGGTATCAGTTACGAATTCAACTGAATGAATTCTATCTAGAAAATCAATAACCAGTATTAAGCAATCATTTACAAGGACTACCAAAATCCTAACTGCGAAATACATTTCTTAATCACACTTACTACCTCTGATGTCCACGCTCCTTCCCTCCTTAGAATTTTCAGTTCCCTAAAAATCTATTTTAGCTAAAGTACCAAGAAGACGTAATGACATTAGTAAAAATTAATTACCATAGGAAAAAGTCCAAAACAATTTCATTTTTGTTTTATACCTGGGCTGAATATCTGATATCAAAAATCGTTTACTAGTATGTGAAACCATACTAGTCTGATCTTTTGAATATAATTCACCATAAGATTTTACTGGAAATGAAATCAGTTATGTAATTTCTATGGCTACAAATTTTCCAATAAAATTGGACTGTTTTTTTTTTATTGACTGGTTTGGCATTCACCCGTTAATATTGACAAAACCTATCCAAACATAGAATATGAAATTACATGAATAAAAATCCCACTAATAGGATTTCAATAGTTTTTGAACCGTATCCTGCCAGATTTAATGTCTAGATAATGAATACTATTGCCACTCATTCAATATGGTCATTTCATATTGTTTGACGATTTTAATCAAATTTAACGAGTATCTTGCACAAACGTTCACTTGACCGATTTCTAGTATGAACATCAATTAGAAAACTATCAGACAAATAACTAATTTCAAATTTTTACCAATTGAAATTCAACAAAAAAAAAAAATCAAATTTTAACTTTCAATTTGGGAGTTTTCAACTCCAAAAGTTAAAAGAATGACAGTATAGTAAAAATTGTCGGCAAATTTATTGCAGTTCCTTTTGTCAATTTTAACTTATCTATCACCGAAAAATAATTTAGACTTAGTGAAAACACTGTGACCAATTCTGATTGATAAACTCAGTCTAATCAATTCACTAATCTAAACCGATTCCATAGATAACAAAAAAATGACCGAAATTTCAACTTTTTTGAAAAACTCAATTTTTGTTTTTTTAATGTAATTCAAAAATTCTGACAAAAACCTCTAGAAAAAAGGGCCTAGGAATTGATGGACATTATGCAAAAACAAGATGGACATATACCTTGGCTCTTCCTTAGGAAGATTGCACTTGGCCTTAGGAAGATTGCACTTGGGTGAATACCCAAGTTGTAACCATGTAATATTATATGTAACTAAAAGTCAAGTTGGAACCCTGTACCACCTAGGTCCCACCTACTTTTCCACATGCATTCTAGGCTATTTGACACCTAGAATGGGGCACACTCTTACACTCTCTCTTCTTATGCTAAATCACCATAATAACTCTCCCAAGCTAATACACATCACCCATCCACCCTCTCTAACTAATACACCTCATCCACGCACTCCACTTCACCCTAAGTCCTATTGGAGTCTTCCTCACACCTCATGCACTTAAACTTGACACCTCACTCACTTTGGAAGGACTCTCCACTCTCTATATAAGTGGAAATGCGCCCCTCTACCAGGAGGATTGAATGATGTTGCAAACAAACTCTGCCATTTTGTTGTTTGTTGTGTACAGGTCCTTTGGAGAAGAGGATTGAGGCATTACCTCAAGGAGGCTATGTTATTTTGTGATTGCAGGATTTTCGGAGCTCAAACCCTCGGATTTCTATCTCTCTTTCACATCACACACAAACACACACACACTCTCTCTCTTCCTCTCTCACTTTCACCTTCTCTCGAAACCATGGTATGCTCTTGAAACTGTTACCCATATGTAAGAATGGCTGATCATTACTTTTGCATGTCAGGTTATCTATGGCCTATTGTCTATGCATGTCAAATCTAGAGCTTGCATGTCATGCCATCAGTGGCCTATTGCCCATGCATGTCAGATCTAAAGCTTGCATGTCAGATTTGAAGCTTGCATGTTGTACCATCAATGGCCTATTGTCCATGCATGTCAGATCTAGAGCTTGCATGTCATGCCATCAGTGGCATATTGTCCATGCATGTCAAATCTAGAGCTTGCATGTTAGATCTAAAGCTTGCATGTCAGATTTGAAGCTTGCATGTCACACCATGCATTGCCAAATGACCATGTATGTCACTTCAAAAATCTATGAACCCTTATGATTGCATGTCAAGAATCTATGAACCCTTATGATTGCATGTCAAGAATCTAAGATCCATTTGGATTGCATGACAAGAATCTAAGATCCAACATGATTGCATGTCGGAAAGATTAAGACTTATGAAAAAAAATTTGTGCTTTTGTTAAGCTAGATATGGAATTATGATCATTGAATATGAACTAAGTTTATGTAAGTTGATGTTCCTACATCTGAGACCCCTATTGGAATCCATTGTATATGTAATTGGCATTGGCCAATTGGAATTGCATAATGATAAGAAAAAAAATCCTTCGAGGGGGGGGGGTCCCCGCTCCCGCTGTTGTGTGAATGAATCTATGTGATGCAATGTTTTTCGAGTTTTGATTTAAAGTCTTATTTGATTTTCATTAAGTTGATTCGAGACTAGCTTTATGTGAATGATAAGCCAATTAAATCTTTTGGCCTTAAGAACTTAGGACAGGCTTTCACCCTCGAGTTCACAGGGATGTACGTATAGAGTCACAATAAGCACAAACCCCTCTTGCATGTGTCCAGATTTTATGTTTCGTTCTAAAAGAAAGAAAAGTTTTCTGGCCTGTAAACATATGTATTTTGTTTACATATGCCTATTTGGCTGACATCTATGTTAATTGGTGAAGTTGTATTTCATTGATATTTGTCAAAGCAACAAATTAAAAAAAAAAAGAAGGTTTCACAGTCCAAACACTTTGATACATGTGGATCTGATTATATTGATAAATTATCACAATGATAGAAAATGTGTGTTTTATTTTGTTATCTGAATGTTACAAATAGAATTGCACTACAATAATGTGGTCAAAAACCAATTCAAGAGCCACTTTGTATGAGCTTTACAATGATGGAAAATGTTTGTTTTGTTTTTTTACCTGAAAGCTACAAATAGAATTGTACTGCAATAGTGTGGTAGGAAACCAATTTGATAGCTAGTGTATGATAGGTATGTATAATCTTTTTTGGGTGTCTCCATGTTGACAAAATATCCTATTTCTATTATCTTGGTAGTATTGTACAATACTACATCATATAAGAGGCATATGTATTAAAAAAAGATTTTCAAGGCTCGCTCACACTTGGATTATCCAACATAGTGCTCACTTTTTCATGCTCGCTCGAATGGATACTTGCTCGCTTTTTCACGCTCGCCAGAAATCTATATTCATTCACCATTTGAAAGGTAGAGGCATACAGATCCTTTGTCTCCACTCTGTAGTGCACTTGAGTCACCGAAATAAACATACTTCGAATGTGCTAGTGTGAGATCTTCGAATAGGAATTTACATGGTGTCATGTGCTGAGAAGCACCGGAATCGAGATATCAATCCATGGCATCTCTAATGGGTTCGTCTTGTACCATCAGCGTCTTTCCTCCTCTTGGGAATTTCTGACAATGTCAGAGCCTCCTTCTTGGTGCTGCTGCATCTTCTTTTTGGCTTTGTTGTGCTTGAGAATCTGTCAGTCTTTGATGTCGTAATTGGATCTTTTATCTGCAGTTTGTCGTATTTTTTCTCTCTCTTCGGCCTCTCACTTCGCATTTTTCAGCTTTTCCAGAAGTGGTCAGAACGATCGAACTTCGACTTAGAACGCATTGTCGCATTTTGGAAAAATGCGAAAAAGCCGACGAATAGTTCATTTGTTGAAGTAGACTGAAGTGTCGCATTTTGGAAAAATGCGAAAAAGCTGACAAACAGTTCATTTGTTGAAGTAGACTGAAGAGTCGCATTGTAGGAAAATGCGAAAAAGCCGACAAACAGTTTACTTCTTTGAATTATTTGAAAAGAAGTCACTATCGAAAAATGGTCGCATTTTTCAAGCAATGTGAAAAATGCGAACTGTGCGACAATCAGTTCATTTCTGCAAACTGTTGCGAAAAAACAGTTCATTTCTGCAGACTGCTTTGAGAGAGTGATTTACATAAGTGAAAAGGAGGGTAGTTAAGATGAATAGGAGAAAGATAATACTCCAACACTACCTTATGGTTTGGGCCAAGTCTAATACCAACACACATCTATGAACATAACAAATATCTACATCTTGAGGCTATGATATTGTCTTGGCCTAACCACATGAAGAGCTCTTCAACGTTCATATGAGAATGAATCCAAACTCTATATCCACCTCTATATACATTATGATACATTTGGGGTCACCTCCACCAACATGGTTACGTTTGAACCAGTTGTGTACACTTCTCTGAGTCAATATAAGGGTTGCCCTATGCCAATATACCAATCACATGTGGCATCCAATTGATCTATAGCTAGACTAACGTTATGTCTCGTGTAACAAGACTATCTTAAGTAAGTCGTTATGTTTCCCTACATTTATGTAATATCTCACCTACTTATGCACCATGTTATAAATATTTGGTTGCCTTATTCTTTTTGTATGTTGAATATAATAGTTATTTAACTTATGTGTTGGTGTTGTTGCATGGTTTAGGCTTTAATGATGTATGTATTGTTGATTTAAGATGCATACTTTGAATCAATGAAATTGGCTAGATATTGTCTGCATGACATTTATTGGGATCCACCTAATGACTCTTTCTTTTGGTAGGCTTGTTGATCGATTTCATTTTTGTGTACATAGAATTGTTTACTAGTTCATTCTTACACAAAAAAATTTAAACAACAAAAGCTATCCCATATAGAACAACGTGATTTTTGAGATTATGACAAGCTTTGTCTCAAATTAAAATGAAAATTCAGTGATTGAGAAATGATAAAATAAATCGATTTTAATTTGAAATGTTAAAATAAATTATTATTTAAACTCACCATGTAACGACACATCAACTTTGAACATGTGAATACAATAACTTACCGCTTCATGACAAGTCATGACCTGTATTCAGGGATTTGTAGAACTATAGATAAGAATTTGGTTTGGTTTGAGTGCTTGTATGATGGTGTGAGAATATTGATCACGCTATGAAAGCATCCTTTAGGACCATGATGTTGTTAAACTATGGTCGTTTGGTGTCCTTGAGACCTCTTCCCTCAAACATGTAAGTTGTTTATACGTCTCCTTTGGGGTCATGAAGACTCTAGTGTAAATGTTGTATGCATTGTAGTTGACAAAGTAGAGTTCCAACAAGAGCTGGCCACATGCTTCACTTGCTCTAGACATTGTTATCACTTTGAGAGTTTGCCCCCTCCCTAACCCCTCCCCTCACCCACATAAAAAGTCTACTTCACACCCGTGTTAAGTAAGGAGGAAAATGAGGCCTCAATGACATGTGCTTTATGGCCATTGGGTGCTAAATAGAAATCCAAGAGCCTAATCGTCCCACGATGTGAGGCAAGCTTGCCCTTGGAAGCCTCCTTGACGTTCCAAGAAACCAAATGTGAAAGTCTCAAAATATGAGAATAGCTCAAACTTCATGCAAAAGCCAAAATTATTGAAGCCTTTGCCCTTTTAAGAACTTTAGAAGGGGGTGTTATAAAACACTTTGACGCGTTTCATTTGAAAGGCAAACTAAGAAGCAGCATATGAAGCTGAAGGTTTCCTTTCATATCCAAAAATAAGGCGTCTACTATTCAAAGATGAAGTGCGATGTGATGGGTCCATGGAGCGGAGACCGAATATTTGATGAAGTACTTGGAAGTATCGTATACAAACAAAAGACTGCAGTGCAGTGCTGGTGCAGGTGAACCTGAAGGTGAAGGTGAAGGTGAAGGTGAAGGTGAAGGTGCAGGTCAACTAAAATATGATGAAGTCTGGTCGATGAGGCGTCAACATATTGTGCGCTTCACGACCACCACCTTCCAGTCTATTCTCGCCTCTTACCCTCCATAGCCATCCCCTCGCTACAAATTCTCCCTCTGCAAGTCTTCTCAGACTGCGTTTCGCTCTCCTGCATCTGCACCCCAATCGAGAGCTTACATCTGATCCATTCACTGCGAATAACAGCCTTGTATTGCCTGTTTTCCGCTGGTGTTGGCTATTTTTGCCGTGTATATTGTGTTAGCTGCGCTGCCAGAGAGCGGAAGGAGTGTCTAAGCTGATATTGAGAAGAAGCAGAATGGCTCAGATGCAGGGAAGAGACAGTGCATTGCTGGTGCTGTGCGTGTTGTCGGCTATGGCCTACGTTGTAGGTGGCGATGGGGCCTGGGGATTCGCAGTGAATTACCAAGACTGGGCGTCCAAGTACAACTTCAGCACCTCCGATGTCCTTGGTAAGTTATGTCTTTTTTAAGCAGTGACAGTTAGATATGGATGTACTGTAGATCAAGCCTTTTGATAGATGAAGAGTTCCTTTTGGTTATGGTTTACTGTATGTGTAGATGGAGCGTGGTTCGACGAGGTCTTCTTTCCGATGATCATTTTCTGTGTGTTTAGATCAAGCATTTGGGTAGAGGAAGCTGTGTTCTTGTGGGTAGGTAGGTGCTTGAATCAAGCAGTTGGGTAGATGAAGCTGCTCCATCTGATGATTGTTTGCTGTAGGTATAGATGAGTGAAGTATTTGGGTAGATCTAGCTGTTTGTTCTGATGAGCATGTGCTTTGTGCTCTGCAGTGTTTAATTATACTGCAAATTCTCATTCGGTTCTCCAAGTTTCGAAGCCAGACTATGACAGCTGCAGCATCGTCAGCCCGTTGAAAACGTACAGCACCGGATTAGACAACGTGCCGATCACCAGTTCTAATATGTATTTCGTCTGTGGATATCCTAACCACTGCTCGCAAGGCATGAAGATCGCTATTTCAGCAGCATCCACGCCCATAACGCCCACCGGCCCCTCAGCGACCCCCGGTACTCCCTCCTTTGGACCACCCGTTGGCACAGGCCCTGCAGGAAATAGCGCCTCTTCACTCCAATCAGGCTCCGCAACAATGGTCGTCGTTTCGGCCTCCTTTGGAGCGGCACTCTTCCTCTTGTAGGTGCCACTTCAAAGGATCTTTAGTTTAGATCTTCTAAGATCAACGCTCCGACAATTGTTTCATCTAATTGGCTGCTAGTTTTACCGAGGAATTTGATGACTGGTTATTGATCGCTTCCTTGATACATCGGTAATACTTTACTTTTGGAGGTGATAGATGGAATGAGGTACTTAGACTTGTAACTACTTCGTGATTTTAGTATGAAGAATCCATGCAATCTTAATGTCTCATGATGTATATTCTCATTTCAGTAGCTGTTGACAGAAATGGATTCATGTTGAACAAGCTAGCTGAGAAATATGTCCACGATGTGTCACGCTTTACTGGACCATTGCTTGCTGAATTAGATTGCCATAATGTGTAATAATTTGCAGTTTCTTTGAGCAATTTGGATTAGCAGATGAATCATGATATACATTTTATTTTGGAAGATACACCACAACTAGCCAGCCATTGTGCATATCAGAAAAGATATATTATTTGTTCGCAGAATGATAAAATAAATGCACAATTGACTATCCTAAAATCTATGAAATCGATAATATTTGTTCTATGCTACTAAGACTCCCCTCTTTTACAGTCACCATGTGCGCTCTGGCGATCTTTCTACTATCCAGTCTGCAGCGGGTACTCGTCAAGGTGATCCTTTGGGTGGTCCTTTTTTCGCTCTGGCTCATTTATGCGCCCTTCGAGCTTCTGCAGAGGCTTTCCCTCCTGCTTATTTCCTTCGGTTGCTGATGACACTCATATTGTTGGTCTTGCTCCTACGATGCTCCACGCATTTTATCATTTCTCTGAGCAGCTGGCTTTTCTTGGTTTGTCTATTCAACCTCGCAAGTGTTCGGTGTGGTCTCCAACATGTCTTCCCCCGGACTTTGTTCCTCCTCAAGGCTTCCTTGCTCCTTCGGATGGCATTCGCATTCTGGGTGTTCGTTTTGGGTCTGCTTCAGTGAGGCTCTCCAGGAGGATGTTGCTCATCAGATCTGCTTCCCCGGTTGGGCGACACTCAGGTCGTGTTTGGCATCTTGATGTCTTGCTTTATCCAGCGTCCTTCTTGTCTGCTGTGCACTTCCCCCCTACTCAGGACTTTTTGCATCTTCTCTCTTCCTTTGACAACTCTATTATGGATGTTTTTGGCCGCCTTTTGGGCCCGGGTTCTTTGGATGGTGTGGAGACCCTTTCAGCTCCGGAACCAGGCTCGGTTACCCATTTCTTGTGGAGGTGTGGGTCTGCACCTGCAACTTTTCTTGGGAGCTAGGCTCTTGTCGCCCTTGCTTTGTCTTTTCGGTTCCTTTTTCTAGCTTATTGGATATGGTACATGGGTCGTATGGTCAAGTCGAGATGTTGCTACAATGTTATCAACAATTCTTAAAGATTCCGTCTGTATCAAAATCATTGTTAGCATCATCAAAAGACTCTAGAAATATTCTCATTACCAAAGGCACATAGCAAGGGAATCTTATCTCGTTTCATACACAGTTGTTCAGTTCAAATCGGTTGAGTCTATCCAAGTTGTATTTTGAGGTACTAGGGATACTACTAGATTTGTTGAAAAGCCACATTCGTATCGACATGAAACATACACTCGTCCCCTCTTTTTATGGCCAAGGTAATATTCGTCGTTCAGCATCTCTTAACCAACCTTGGTTCTCAATGGTATATCCTCTTGGTAGTGTTAAACTATTCTCTTCTGGATAAAGTGGGTTAGGGTTGATGACTTATTAAATTTCACTTGAAAAGCTTTCTTCTATCCTCTCTGTGATCTTCGATTTCATTCCCTACTACACCTACGCAATCTAATGTCATTCGCGCAGTCCCTTTGGTATTAGTTGGTTGGTCTTTTATCTCTATGATATCCTTGTCCCGATATTGATATTCTCAACTAAAGACCGTCTCAGAGGTGCATGACATATCATTTCAACGCAAGCCGTGAGCTTTAGTTATAAACGACAAATAAAAACGCACGCTGAACCAATATCTCAGATTATAAGCCACCTTTGCATCTATCCACTCCAGTTTCGTGTATGTCGTTGCACCTGACATAGGAAAGTTCTATCAACATCAATATAAGTTTTTAGCCTTGTGCATGTGCGAGATTGAATTCATTTTTATGCACACTGGGTTGCATATACTGTCGCTATTACATATAATGCCAAAACATATACACTCCAATGTGCACTGCAATAACAAATTAGCATGTGAGTCAGGATAAACTCAAGTAATATAGCAGTAGCTAGATTTTGAAAAACAAAAAGCTTACTTGTATATGTATGGCGCCATAATCAAGGGTGCATTCGACATATCCATCCACATAAGATTTTTTAAATTGGGGATAGTGAATACTATTTAGAAAATGATTAGGTAATCATTCTAATTCTACAAAAATTGGCGTCTGATAAAATTCTAGAAAACACCGAACCAACCTCACTCCTACATCATCCCCTAACATTTAATCTTTATTTTCTACTTCACTTGTGTCTAGTGCAATCAGGGTATGATTGATTTTTGTAAGAGGAGATTGAAAATTGTAATGCTTGACAAAATTTCCAGATTTCACACGTGTGGGGGAATGTCCACAAGTATGATGGATCTAATTAAGCTTTGTGATTAGCACAGTAACCTGATTCTAGATTGATTAGCTAGATCTAGTTCAGAAGAAATGGCTTAACCACAATCTAGCATGCTAAGCAACTGAATATGATAGCAATGAATCAATAATTAGCAAAAGTACAAGATATCAGTGTATAAGCATTAGCTTCAACATGAGTTAGAGAGAGAAAGATAGAGAGATAACAAGCAAAATAGTTTAGATCCAAAATGGCATGAGATAGCTACAAAACTTTGGTTCTTCATCATTGATTGTGAGGAGAGCTACACATATTTATGGACTTTGAGGTAGCTCGAGGTAGAACCACATCCATTCATTACAAAATGACATCTAAAGTGACATCTAGAGTCTATGTGACATTTGTCACTTGCCATGCATGAAATTCTACCAACTTTTTACAAGTGTGCTAGTTCTAACTAACAAAGTACAAATCATCATGCATGTGTCCATTACACTTTGTGCATGCCTTGCATGTCACTATGGATCACTTACAATTAATGCATGTGAATTGCCACGAGTTTCTACAAGCATGACTTTGCTAATTCTATGTCTACAAACTATATGCAAGTTGTATTCTTCAATCTAGATATTACATAACCATGTAGCTCGAGTTCTATGAAGGCCAAACTTGGCATTTTGCATTTATGAGCTACATACTTGCATGGTAGAACATTTGTAGCAAGCCAAGAAATCAATATGGATTGTTTTTTCAATTTTGACACTCCTCCTAAAAATAATCTATATTGATTTGAACATAAATTTTGGTATAACTCCAAGATTGGCTCTATGCTTGATGAAGGAACTTTTGCTCAAAGGTTTGGTGAGCATATCAGCAATACAAGATGATGTGTCGATGTGCTCCAAATTGATTTCCCCTCCAATGAGCTTCTCTCTCACCAAGTGATATGCAACTTCGATATGCTTGCTCCTTGCATGGAATATCGGGTTGTTGGCAAGGGCTCGGGCTGAAATGTTGTCACACATGATCATAGGTAGATCCTCTTCCAAGATTATCTTTAGTTCCACTAGTAACCTCTTGATCCAAAGCACTTCCTTTGTTGTTGTAGTGAGTGCCTTGTACTCAGCTTCACATGATGAGAGTGATACAATATCTTGCTTTTTTGGAAAGCCAAGATATCAAGTTTCCTCCAAGATATATGACATAAGCACTTGTAGATTTTCGATCTGCTCTATCACTTGCAAAATCCGAGTCAGAATAACCAATAATAGAAAGATCTTCACTTTTATACAATAAACCAAAATCAAAAGTTGAAGATATATATCTAAGCACTCTCTTGGCCATTTTCCAATGATAGATAGTAGGATTTTGCATAGCCTGGCTCAACTTATGAACGCTAAAGCTTATGTCAGGTCTAGTTATTGTGAGCCAAATTAAGGAGCCTATAAGACTTCTAAAAATTGTGATGTCCACGAAGGATCTTTCATCATCTTTGTTAGAGTCCTTTACATTTTGCTCCATAGGTGTTTCTATACTCTTACAATTCAACATATTGAACTTCTTTAACATTGAAAGAGCATACTTGGATTGACATACAAAAGCTTTATCTTTAAGAAAGTCAATCTCTAATCCTAGAATATAGTGAATTTTTCCAAGATCTTGCATCTTGAACTCTTTTCCAAGTGCAATCTTGGTTTTCCCAACTAACTTGATACTACTTCCTGTGAGAATGATACCATCAACATAAATAAGAAGAATGACAATATCTTTATCAAAAAACTTGACATATAAGGAAGGATCATAGTTACTAAGATTAAATCCTAGTGACTCAAGAAAGGTGTTAAGTCGAGAATACCATGACCTTGGAGCTTGCTTCAATCCATATAAACTTTTGAAGAGCAAGCAAACTTTTTCTTTGTCATGGATGAACCCAATAGGCTGATCCATATAAATCTCTTCTTCTAGATATCCATGTAGAAATGCATTAGAGACATCTAATTGAAGAACTTGCCAATTGAAAAAACAAGCAAGAGAAATTATGATTCTAATTGATACCATCTTTGCAACCGGAGCAAAGGTCTCCTCATAATCAAGTCCATAAACTTGAGCAAAACCTTTAGCACAAAGCCTAGCCTTGTACTTGTTGATTGTGCTATCTTGATTATACTTGACTCGAAAAACCCACTTGCAACCAATGGTGTGCTTGTTGGATGGAAGATCCACAAGCTCCCATGTCTTATTGGCCATCAAAGCATCATATTCCTCCTTCATGGCAAGGTACCATTCCTTTGAGTTGAGTGCATCATATACATCCTTCGGTTCCTCATGAGAAATAAAATAAGCACAATTAGTGGAGTTGATTTCCACTTGCTTGCCTCTATCTTCATAGGTAAGCCTTCTAGGCTCGGATCTTTCTCTTTGAGATCTCCTTGGTGAAAATATTTGAGGTGACTCCTCCTCAATTCTTGGCCCCATCTCTCCATGATAGTCTTCAAGGGTGATGATTGGAGTATCTTTGTGAGAATCTTTAAACTCGGCCTCCTCAAGAATGTATTTTTGATCTTCATGGAATATAACGTCTCTACTCTCAATTATAGTTGAGGTAGAGGGAACATAGATTCTGTAAGCTTTCTTGTTGGATGCATATCCAACCATGATCCCTTTAATATAATTAGGATCATCTCTTTTCCTCGTTTCCAAGGGCACATGAACAAAGCAATTACAACCAAAAAATCTAAGGTGATCTACCTTAGGTTTCTTCTTAAACAAGACTTCAAAAGGTGATTTTCCAGCAAGTGCATTGTGAGGTAATCTATTGCACAAATAGTTTGCACAATTTATAGCTTCACCCCAATATTCAATAGGCAAAGAAGCTGCTACTCGAAATGCTTTAGCACATTCACATAAAGATCTATTTTTTCTCTCAGCTACTCCATTTTGAGATGGAGAATAAGCACAAGAAAACTCTCTCTTTATTCCTTCACCTTCACAGTATTCATGAAACTTGTTGGAGATGTATTCACCTCCTCCATCACATCTTAACGCTATAACTTTGAAAGAAAATTGTTTCTCAACATAAGCTTTGAAGATTAGGAAGTGATAAAAAACCATAGCCTTTGAAGAAAGTAGATACATCCAAGTATATCTAGTAAAGTCAGCAATGAAGGTGACAAAACATGTTGCACCACCAATACTTTTAGAAGAGAAAAAATGTACATCTGAGTGTATAAGCTCCAAAAGATGAGTAGTCTTTATAAAAGACTTCTGATATGGCTTTATGTGTGACTTTGCAATGGCACAAGCCTCACAAGGCTTGAAATCTTTAGAAAGAAATTTTGGAAGACCAATGGCCTTCACCTTCTTAACCATAGAAGACATAGATTTAAAGTTAGGATGACCCAACCTTCTATGCCAGTTAGGGTTGGAATCTTGGAGATCCCTCAACAATGCAAAAATTACCAAAAATAGCTCCTATTTTTTCTCCCTTGTATCTAAGCATAATTTGGACTCATTTCAAAGGTTCTAATAATTAGGTCTACTTGAGAACATCCTTATGAATGGAATCCTATGCTATTTGGCACGTGTGACAAGCCACATCATGACCATCTAACTATTTACAAGTCATATGACCAAAACTAGTCAAGCTAGAATTGTGAATTTTTAACACTCCTCAGTATCTAGCTTGGTTCAATCATTGCTTTACTAATCACTCCAAGTGATGATCTGAACTTCATAAAAGGTGTCTTTTGAAGTGGTTTAGTAAGTAGATCAGCTACACATTCATTTCTTGGAACATGCTCCAAAGCAATCTCCTTGGCTTGCACCATTTCTCTCACAAAGTGATGGCATATCTCAATGTGCTTAGATCTTGCATGGAAGATTGGGTTAGATGCAAGGTGTTGGGCTGATATATTGTCATTGTAGATGATTGGTGCCTCCTCTGAATCCATGATCTTTAGCTCCACCAATAATCTCTTGATCCAAAGTACCTCCTTTGTAGTGGTTGTCAAAGCTTTATACTCGGCCTCGGTTGAAGATAGAGATATAGTTTCTTGTTTTTTTGAAAGCCATGAAACCACACCTTCTCCTATGAAAGTTGAATAGGCACTTGTTGATTTCCTATCCCTCTTGTCCCTTGCAAAATCAAAATCACTAAATGCATGAAGGTTAATCACATCTCCTCTATATAGAATCCCAAAATTCAATGTACCCGAGATGTATCTTAGAATCCTCTTAGCCTTTTTCCAATGGATATTCAATGGCTTTTGCATGGATTGGATCAAACTACATACACTAAAGCTAAGATCTGGTCTAGTTATAGTGATCCACATTAAGAACCTATAAGTTGCCTAAACAAAGTGATGTCCATGAAGGATCTTTCATCATCTTCAGGCAAGAATTGTAGTTCAGAGCGCAGATCTGTGTTCAGTATAAGCAAATGATAGCTTGTAGAAAATTTGGTCGCAAACAAAGAACTTGGAAATTTTAGTGAAAATTTGAACAGAGATTCGCCAGCAAAGGTGACAAATGACTCGAATTCAGCCCTTATATAGCGGAATTTAGAGTGCATATTAGATGAAATCCACTTTCCCTTGCTCAGTTCCACCCAAATTTTGGCAGGGACCTCCTTCACAAAATTTTAAGGCCTCAGGGAAATCTACGAGAGTTCAGAAGGTGATTTGACTGCCTTGCAAAGTGCAAGGGTTTAGACTGTCTGCGAGGGTTCAACTCTCGCAGGAAGTGATCTCTCGCACAACTGTAGTCCGTCGTAGTATAGGGGTTCATTCACTGAGAGCCGCCCGTGCACACCTGCATAGCAAGAGAGAGAGAAGGGAGATAGAGAGGAAGGAGTGATGAGAGAGAGGAGAGAGGAGAGAGGAGAGAGAGTTTAGAGAGAGAGAGAGAAAGGGAGAAGAGAGTTCACCAAGGATGGTTGGGGCTATAGGGGCTCGAGCGCCTACCCATAGCTATGCACCAATCAACCTTGGAGAGAGAAAGAGAGAGAGAGAGAAAGGGAGAAGAGAGTTCACCAAGGATGGTTGGGACTATAGGAGCTTGAGCGTCTACCCATCCATAACTATGCACCAATCAACCTTGGAGAGAGAGAGAGAGAGAGAGAGAGAGAGAGAGAGAGAGAGAGAGAGAGAGAGAGAGAGAGAGCGAGAAGGAGAGCTTTATTGAGAAAGATGAAGATGTGTACAATGGAAAATGGCCTCCTTATATAGTTGAGGAGGGAGGGCCATCTTGGCTCTCATTGGCCTATTTACAATGGCATCCTAGCCCTTCAAACTAATTGAACTTCAATCTAATGGTTTATTAGGAAAAGGCCCAAACTCACATGATTCATGTGAGTTTGAGAGATTCCCTTTTAACTTAGAACCTTATGAACTTGACTTTGGGCTTTTTAATTAATTTATTTTAACTAAGGCCCCAAGTCTTTTATTCAGGTTCTACCTAACCATTTTGCGTGCTCATTGGGTTGGGCTTACACACGCAGGATGCCATTGCCCTCACACTTTATTATTCTAACTGTACAATGTACTATGGCGAGGCCCACAAGGTAAGGCTTGGCCAACAGTACTTTAAGTGGTGGGACCCACTTATCTATTTATGTATAGGAAATACCCACAACAAGGTCAATGGCCCAAAGTAGTGCCGGTCCCTCGGCACTAGGCAGCAACTATCGTGAAGGGGTGCTGTTGTCGATTTTTTTTTTTTAATTGCTGGGACATGGGTGCTTCAGGAAAAGCGTGGATAAAATTCGCTTACGTAAAACCTGAGGCTTTATTGGATGATGGCGATCAGCAAGAACTTGGACTTGCCAGATTTTCAATAATACCCATAAGGGTCTGGTGGCCATTCCGGATAACCTTGTTCATTGACAATTGGGTAGTCGAGATATGCCCTCGGAGGATCCCAAGATAAATCTTGCTGATATAAGGGATCCTCATAGATCGGCGCAACTAGTCCCAATGTCATGGACTCCCTTAAATCATAATGTGGATATGACGTGCTTGCTTGATGCTCTTGTCTGTCCAGGTATTCATGGTATGCCATAACCTGACGACTTTCCTCAACAGTCAATATCATAGATTTAGGACAAGACTTTGTCATTGTAGGTTCTGGTTGTGCAATTGGCCATTTTGGGCTTGGATTCCCTGGATTTGGCCGTCTAAGCAATGTGATGTCCTGATGTAGCTTTGTGGTGGCCAGATGTTGAGTGGAACATTCCGACTGTGGTTGGATCTTGCTTATGATTGGCATTGAAATCAGAGGACAATCTCCCACCTTAGTCTTTCCTTTCTCACTGGACTGCTCTCTTGAAGGTGGTACAGATGGATCGTTGCGTTGATTGGTAGTCAGTTTGCCTTCAAGTTGCGTGGTTGGCCTTGAGGCCCCTTTGTAACATCTGTTGCCAATTTCTTGACTTCTTTCGTTACCTCTGGTTGGCTAGATTTTACCCACTCTGTCTTCTATGGTGTTGGTGTTTCACGTGTGGCCGTGTCAACTTGTTTTAGGATCTTTCTCTCATTCCTTCCATCCGCATCTGCTTTGTAACCAGGTGGCACTAGAAGTTTGCGTTTGTAGTGCAGCTTCTCGGTTGGTGGATTTGCATGGTCATATGTAGGTTGCCGATTCAAGCAGGTAGGAGTCATAACGGCTTTTCTTAGATCTCTTAGTGGACAATCACGACATGGGTGCCACATTGTTCACATCAAGGATAAAAGGAGGACAGATTATTTCGGTGTGGACATTCTGATCTACGATGTTTACCTCCACATCCGAAACACCGTACCGTTTGTAAGATTCCGTCACCTCTCAATTGATGCACGTACACCGGTATTAGGTCTCCTTTGATCCCTTCCACGTATTATAGTGGTGAGCCAGTTTGAACTTCCCCTGCATGGGATGATCCGCTCGCTGATATAACCAATTCTTCCACCGAACCTTGCCTAGCCACTAGAGAAGATTCTAAAAGTCCTGAGACCGGTCCATTTTCTTTGGAGGAGCGATCTGATGGCAAACTAGATGGCATAGATGAGGGTTTTGTTGATTGATTTCCAATCTCCAGAATTTCCTTATTGGATTGGTTTCGTAATCTCGGATTTCGAATTGGACATTGAGGTGTTGGATGTTTTCCAAAACAATAATGGCACTGGTCTAGTGGTCGAATTTTCCGATTGGCAATTTGTGGTTCTGGGAGGTAATCAGATTGACTGCACATCTCATCTGTGTCACTGACAACTTGCATCTGATCGTCCGTGTTGCTAGTACTTTGGCTAGCATCGTCTGTGGCATCTTGTGGAATAGATGCTCTATCATCCCTGATTGTTTGAATGTTGGATTTGGGCTGTGATGGTGTGTGCAAGATCTGTGCTTCTGCAATAGTGGCTGTCTTACAAAGTTCGTTTGGACTGGTATATGTTGTAAAGGGTGACATACCAATCTTGATCTCGTGCGGTAATCCGGCATAGAAAAATGCCATTTTGTGGTGACTAGGAAGACCGGAATTCCAATCTCCCGCCATCTTGGCAAATCGTGCAGTGTAGCCCTTGAGAGTTTCTCCGAAAAGCATCGAGATTTGGGCAAGCTGCTCATACATTGCCATGGCCTGTTGTGTGCAAGATGAAGATGATATGGAGTGGTGTGGTCATGTACGAGAGAGAGATTGGGAGATGCAGTTTTTGAAATGTGTATGAGGAAATTGATGATGAGGAGATGGAAGAGGTTAAAGAAAAGCAGAAATATTCCTTTGTCTAGAACATTTACGGTTTGGGCAAGAGTAGATTTTATAAATAAATTCAATTATGCCCTCCCAGCGAAAGTCTTATGACGAGGGATGATAATTGGAAAAGTACTTATGTAGGTTTTTTTTGGCAAAGGGTTAGTTTTGCTTCAAAAATCTACTTTTTGGCACCTCTCCGCAAGTTTATAGAAGGATTTCTCAATACCAACTATAACTCGTTTTAGCCTTGGCAGTCTTGGGAGGAGTCTATCAAAGATAAAGTCACTCACTAAAGAGTCTTGGGCTAAAAATTATTATAATATTTTTTTATAGAAAAGGATTTGTCAGGACAACCGTTGCGCAAGGTGCTGCCCACAGTGTAAGCACGGGTGCGTCCACGGTCGGGGTGGTCGGCAGAACGGGGGACTTGATGAGTCAAAGTGCTGCCCTCGAGGTGTAAGCACGGTCAGTTCTCGCGGTTCGGGCCTGGCGCTGTCTGCACGTAGGACGGATGAGGCAAAGTGCTGCCTAGGTAGGTGAAAGCACGGTCTGTACCTTGTGGGGTGCGGGGCGACATATTCGAACTGTACGGGTTAACCATTGATACAGAGATGCTGCTCGAATTCGGGTGTAAAGCACGGGTGGTTAGCTGCCGGTGCGGGATAGCTGCCGATCGTTTAGCTATAAGGGCTATCGACCAAAAAGTGGTGGGGCGTGACTGAGGCAATGTGCTGCTTAATGGTGAAAGCACGGATGGTTGGATGGATGTTTCCCCGTGGGCTAATTCTGTGATAGATTTGTGTGGGCGCGGCTAGGCAAAGGTCCTACGTCCGGTCTCAGGGGGGGTTTGTGGCTTGAGAGGGATCCTCTATGTTTGCTTTGGTTGGTATGTTCCGTTTGTCGTGTGCTTGCTTGGACACAAATGACCTGGTTCCTACTTGGCTCTCAGGTGATGTGGGCGTGCTAAGTTTGAGGAAGGGATATTTTCATTGAAGCTGATTTAATAAAGAAGAAAAGAGAGCTGTGGGGCCCGGCTGACAGAAGGGAGAGCTTCAAATATAAAAAGGATTGAGGCGATAATCTGTTGGAAGTACACCTCTGACTATAATGGAGGACCATCTTGAAGAGTTACGAGCACTGACGGACGGAGAAGAGCTGACTCGAGAATACAGCTCTCGCATGCATCGAGATGGCACCAGGTCCAAGTCGAGAAAGAAAGAGCGTATGCACTCCACAGTGGCGCCCCTCCATGAAGAGATGGGTGGCCCTTCTGAACCTACACCAAGAGATGAACCCTTGCCAGAGGCACAACAGGACCTCTTTGAAGTGAAGATGCGGCAATACTTATCAAGCGCAATGACGGCTATGCTTAGCGAGGTGAAGAAGGATAGAGAAACCGAAAGGAAAGAATGGCAAACATCCTTGCGAGCCATGAATCTTACCCAAATTAACCTTGCTAGAGAAATGAGAGACGGGCTAACACAGCTCGAAGCCAGGTTTGAAGAGTTGGAAGCAACTAGGGAGAATGCAGTGGCGCCTCCTCCACAGATACCAAGAGAACCACGAGCGCGAACCACGGAGGGCCCAAGAAAGACTGCCAAAGTGAAAGCACCACCTACTTTCAAAGGAGAGCGTGATATTCGAGTTGTGGAAGATTGGTTGTTTCACATGGACCATTACTTCCGTCTAATGAACACTCCTGAGGAAGAAAGAACTGACTTGGCATTAGCATATTTTGAGGGCTACACTACAAATTGGTACCGGATGGCAGGAATGCATTTTCAAACATGGGACGCATTCAAAGCCGCGTTACGAGAGGAGTTCATACCGAAGGATTCACACATGAGATTGAGGACAGAATTATCGGGGCTCAAACAGAAAGGGTCATTGCGAGAGTACCTCAATAGATTCAGACAGAGTGTATGGGTTATTGAAGATATGTCCGAGGCGGACAAAACTCATTACCTATTGTCTGGAATGCAATCCTGGACCCGACGTGCGATAGACAGCTACATGCCCCATGATTTCAATTCAACTATTCGAGCGGCTGAAATGGTTTGTGATTATGAGAGCACATTGGCACCAGCTGCTCCCGCAACCTCAACAAGAGTATTTAGTGGATCCAGACCGAGTCCGAGCTTCTTTTCAAGAGGGGACTCAGCTCCAAATGGCAACCAAGCCTCGAGTAGCGTGAATAAATTCCCAACAAAAACAGGGTTTGGCAACCAAGGCAACAATGGAGGGAACATGTTCCAGAGAAGAAACAATGTTGGATCTTCGACTAGTCACAGCAACAGCTCACCAACAGTGGGCAGTTCCATGCGTTGCTTCAACTGTCATCAGCAAGGTCACTCTTGGAGATCATGCCCCAAACCATTGAATAAGCAAATCATGGCTGCCATTGAAGGATTTGATAGGATGGAGAGAGAGGCATTTGATCAAGAAGATGGTGAACAAGATGATGAAGAGGACCCAGAAACGGATTTGACGGAGTCTGACCTGAATGCCTTGCAACAGATAGGGGCACTTGCGGCTTATCGTGAACATCTTATGGCGACTCCTGCGAGAGGATCCAAGTTATTGTACCTGAAAGGCTGTATTCAAGGCAGGATCATTTACTTCATGGTAGACCTGGGGGCGTCTCATAACTACTTGTCAGAAAAACTGACAGGAGAATTGGACATCCAATGTGAAGAAAATGTGACTCCTATTTGTGTGGAGACCGCGAAAGGTACAATGACCACTTGTAGATTGGCAACCAACTTACCAATCTCTCTGGGAGCCTGGAAGAATCGACTAACGTTCACAATCTTGAAGATGGATGCCTTCGACGCTATTTTGGGATTAAGTTGGTTTAACGAACATGTGGTGGCCTTCTTGGCAAAAGGGGTTAACCTTGTGTTATTATATAATGGCAGGAGACCTTGTGTCGTCAGAGCTGTGCCAGGGGACCAACTAGAAAAGAACGACACAAATGAACCTGAGCCAACCATTCCTCCCAATCTCATTCACCTATTTAACGAAGGACAACCAACAGTGACAGACCAGCTGGCACGGGAACAAATGGAGCCAAAATTGCCTATAGTCTCTACATCAAATGTGAATTCAAGTGCCGATGCAGAGCTCAAGGAGCTCACCTTGTGTGACCAAGCGAAAACTCATCTTTTTAATGAAAGACATCCAACAGTGACAAACCAGTTGACGCGAGGTCAAATGGAGCCAACATTGCCTGCAGTTTCTACGTCAAAGGTGAATCTAAGTGCCGATGCAGAGCTCAAGGAGCTCAACCTGGACGACCAAACGAAATATCTAAAGTCCTAGGGGACTCATCCAGATGTGCGACCACAACGACATATCTGAGGCTTAAGGGAGCCGTGAGTACCTTTTTCTTTCATGCTAATAAAGTAAGCCGCATTTCTCATTGAGGAGTGAGCTTCAGTTTGATGTCTAAGTGCAGCAGCTTCACACAGGTTTTACGTAAGTGAACTAGATCCACACTTTTCCTGTGCTGGGTGTAAAACACAATATCATTACTCTGCTTTACAGTTGGTTTTCTTTGGCCGGTGAATCAAGCCCGTGCCCTTGTATATGTGACTAAAGTCTGGCCGGTGAATTAAGCCCGTGCCATGAGTCTTAGGTTCTAGTTTGGCCCTGATGAGGACATCAGCTTTCTCAAACGAGGGGAGGATGTTGTAAAGCTGACTTGGGTGCACCCAGCGTGCCCTGTAAGACTCAAAGGGGTGACACTCCCTAAGGTCCCAGAGCAAGTTAGAATGTCAAGGACTGAGCCTCCGACCTGTGGTGAGCCAGTCAAGTAGTCACAAAGTCATGAGCTAGCTCTGGAGCTCGAGTCATGGCCTAGTCAGGAAAGCAGGTTGATTCGGCCGCCGGGACGGCTCCCGGGACCCATGTCCGGGAGCCAGACTGATTCTGCCAGGCTTGCCAGGCTTAATCAGCAAAATAAAAACTAAGTCCTAAAAAGCGTGCTTTACCAGAAAGCACTATGTTTCAAACCAGAGGGGGTGCGCCGAATCACAGCAGAACTATAGGGGGAGTCCGGCAGACAGAAACTTGGGCGGCTCAACCAGCGCCAGGAATCCAGTCGCCAGGTCTCAGCTCCCTCTACCAGCACGAGCCAGGCACAATGCCCAGCACGTGTTGGTGGCCCCGAGACCGGTCAGTCTATGTATGAATGTAACCTCTTCCAAATCTAATAAAGTTGATCCTTGGGGATGATTACCATTTCGGTTTCGCCTCCGGGACTGGTCCAAGTGGAAGGACCCTTACTACAACCTTTTTGCGTCGCTGGCGCCTAAGGGTCCCTGTCATCGACATGGGGCTTGCCGCTATGCCAATTGGTCAGTTTGGCGACCACTATGCCTTGGGTTTCATGTGTGGCTTGTCTTTGCCTTTGGTTACCTTTTGGGGACGGATTCTGAGTTGGCTTTCGGGTTGGTTGGGATTCCAGTTTTCTTAAGTCTGAATGGTTAACCTTGTTACGATTCTGAGTTGGCTTTTACGTAAGTGCATGATGGATGAATGTTAGACTTAAGCGCGTGTTGGGGAAACCGCTCAAGTCCCAGCGCCCTTTGAGGCGCCGGCGCAACACCAAGCTGGTAAAGCACGTTTTTCTCTCTCTAGGATTTTCTCTTTCTAGAAAGTCATTTTCTCTCTCTAGATTTTATTGATCCTCAGGCTTCCTTTAATCATGCCTAGATCGTGTGAGGTGATTGCACATCGATCTGAGCTCTCTGGACTTCGCTAGAACCGATCAAAGATTTTCAGCCATAGGAACTTGGCGCCGGCTGGATTCTGGTCACAGTGGCGCCGGGAGCAGCAGTGGCGCTGCTGGCGCCGGGGACATAGCTGGCGCCGATGGCGCCGCAAGTAAAGCTTGTAAAGGTAGCTTTACAACATCCACCCCACCTTTATAAAATCTGATGTCCTCATCAGATGTCAGATTAAAGTAAAGGTGTCTCCCAATTAAAATGACTATACATTTAAGCTACTAGGCACAGTACTCAATTTACTGGCCACTTTTTATTAACATTGAAGCTGGCACACCACAAGTCGGAGGCTCAGCTCTTTGTACTGAAAAATTACATAACTTGAAAATATATCTTTGTCTGGGAAAAGCGTAGATTTGATATCGCTTTCGTAAAACCCGAGAACCTTATTAACTGGTGACAGAGGCCTTTCTTTGAAAATGTTCGCCCCTGTCGCTTCTGACTTTCGACTTTGGAACTCCTTTGAGCTCCTGATTTGTCCTTGATGCACTTTGTGTTGAGCTCCCTGAGCTCCAGGTTTGTTCAGTTCCGCACAGGTATCGAGGCTCCCTGAGCCGAAGGATTTATCGTTTGATTGCCCACTTTATGGTCCACTCCGTGCCTTGTTGCTTCTGCACCTTGATTTCTCTCCTTGTCCAAGCCTGATCTTGATACTTTTCCATCTTGGCTCTTTAAGGTAGGCAAAGATTGAGTACTCCGCAATGCACCTCTCACTTAGCTTGAAGTAGCTCTTTGAATCAGCCCAAATGTAACCATTGACCTCGTGGAAAGCCAAAGGGTCGCACCAGTTTGATCCGCATCCGAACTATCTCTTCGCGTTTGTTTGAAGCACCATGTCCGTCGCGCAAAACTTGACTTTCACAATTCCATCACTGGTTAGTTGCCTCACAGTCAAAACAAGAAGTGTACATCGAGCTTGGCTTCAAGTAACTCTCTTTGAATCAGAAACATGCACCCAGAGTTTGCACTAATCCGATCTCAACGCGAACTGTCCCTTAGCGTCCGTTCGAAATACCAAGTCTCTCATGCAAGACTCAACTTTCACAGTTCCTTCATTGATCAGCTGCCTTACACGTAACACAAGCCAGCGTACTCATATGTTTCCTCATCATTGCTGGTCCAGAGAAAGCCTATAACAAACTTTCCTTTCCACAACAAAAACTTGTCAACTTATTAGGTCCAAAGTTCGCCATTCTCCTCGTGTGAGTATGGCTAGGTCACCTTGAATTTGCCCCCATTTTGATCAACTTTAATTCAAAATTTGCCCCAAGAGAGAGGTGTGTGTGATAGTTCCCCTCCACTTAATAAATCAGCTGATCGGACTTTAGAGTAGAGTTCTTCGGACAAAAAGCCTTTCCAACACTTTGCTTCCCATCGGCTAGGATTATGGCTCGATCCAACTTGTTGCCAATCTCTGAAGAGGATCCTAGTCTTTTCCTCTTTGAGGAAAAACCCAACTGATACTGGATATCACCCATGCTCAGTGAGTTTCAGTTCCGAAGGTGGCCGTCCCAAAATGAAGACCAACTGCTATAGAAGATCTCCCCTGAAGTTGCCCTTTCCAACTTTTGACTTCCTGCTTGCGTCTGGTGGGCGTTGTCGCAAATGAAACTAACCCAAGAAACAGGCTAGTCATCCATCCTTTGCAAACATTGAGTCATTTCGTTGTCGTTCACGTGCGAGTACTTGAACTGCAAATCCGCCGCACAGATTCTGGATATCGCCCATGCTCAGTGAGTTTTAGTTCCGAAGGTGGCCGTCCCAAAATGAAGCCAACTGCTCCATAGAAGATCTCCCCTGAAATGGCCCTTTCCAACTTTTGACTTCCTGCTTGCGTCTGGTGGGCGTTGTCGCAAATGAAACTAACCCAAGAAACAGGCTAGCCATCCATCCTTTGCAAACATTGAGTCGTTTCGTTGTCGTTCACGTGTGAGTACTTGAACTTCAAATCCGCCCCACAGATTCTGTAGTCCTCTTTGTTTAATGGTATCAGCCTTCAAAAGAAAAGGTTCCTTCTCGAGCCATCAGCTCCTTGTATCACAAGCAATCATGCAAACCAGGCAAAGCACGAGTACTAAGACTCACCACGAATACGTACAAGTAAGACACTCAGGCAGGTTTACTAACAAGTAACAAAGACAAGGTCCCCCTTTGAGATGGTCCTGCCAACGGACCTTTGCCTGGCCGCGCCCATACAAATCGATCACAGAATCAGCCCACATAGGACACCCCTCCAACCATCCGTGCTTTCACCATTAAGCAGCACATTGCCTCAGTCACGCCCCACCACTTTTTGGTCGATAGCCCTTATAGCTAAACGATCGGCAGCTATCCCGCACCGGCAGCTAACCACCCGTGCTTTACACCCCGAATTCGAGCAGCATCTCTGTATCAATGGTTAACCCGTACAGTTCGAATATGTCGCCCCGCACCCCACAAGGTACAGACCGTGCTTTCACCTCCCTAGGCAGCACTTTGCCTCATCCGTCCTACGTGCAGACAGCGCCAGGCCCGAACCGCGAGAACTGACCGTGCTTACACCTCAAGGGCAGCACTTTGACTCATCAAGTCCCCCGTTCTGCCGACCACCCCGACCGTGGACGCACCCGTGCTTACACTGTGGGCAGCACCTTGCACAACAGTTGTCTTGATGAACCCCAAACCGTGGCCATTTCCGTGAGATCCGCATAGCTGACCGGCCCAGTCGGCTCTGATAACCACATGTAGCGCAGGCATCCCAAAGGGAGCCGGGAACCACGACTTAGCTTCCCAGCCTTCAACTCTTGCCATCCAAACCCACTTGACATACAAGCAGCCAACTCGCCAACAACGATCAGACTTAACCAACTTAAAGTTCCGAAAACCAACATTAAGATCCAACCTGGCGCCATGCCAGATCGGGGGTCCCGACGTGGGTGACTTCCCTCCAAGCAAGCCGCCCGACATACATCAAACTTAACCAACTCGAAGCTTCGTTACCAACGAGTAACATCCATTCCAAGCAAGCGGTCTGACTTACATCAGACTTAACCAACTGAAAGCTTCGTCACGAGCGCTGGAAGCCAACCTGGCGCCACGCCAGACTGGACAGCCATAAACAGGTAACATCCACCAAAGCAAGCCATCCAACTCAGCCGACAGGTTAGAGCCCGTTCCCCAAGAGCTTAACCCATTCACGTTCATGCAAGGAACACTCAGAACCACAAGCCGCGACAGATATGGAAACAACCAGTTCTTGGACCAAATGATCCCGACAGCATAACCGCTGGCGCCACGGGACCGAATGGTCCCGACGGCATACCGCTGGCGTCCCGGGATACGACCCTCAGCTATGTGCCAAGTTAAAAATTTTGAAAGCGGCCTTACAACTGGCGCTTTTACCGAACACTGAAACCCAGAAGGTAATCAGAGTCAGTTTGAGGAAAATCCCACTTTATTGATAAATCTGAGAAGGTTACATTTCAAGTGTGTGACCGACCCTAGTCTCCGGGGCGCTAGCATGCCAAGGCGAGAGCCATGACAACATTCCAGCAAGGGAGGCTGAGACTTGGTTGGAGCTCGCCCTGAGTCGCAACCCGCACTCCCCTATAGTATTGGTGTGATTCGGCACCCCCCTCATACCAAGCACTCTACCCAAGCTGGTAAAGCACGTTTTTCTCTCTCTAGGATTTTCTCTTTCTAGAAAGTCATTTTCTCTCTCTAGATTTTATTGATCCTCAGGCTTCCTTTAATCATGCCTAGATCGTGTGAGGTGATTGCACATCGATCTGAGCTCTCTGGACTTCGCTAGAACCGATCAAAGATTTTCAGCCATAGGAACTTGGCGCCGGCTGGATTCTGGTCACAGTGGCGCCGGGGGAGCGGCGCCGGCGCCGTTGGCGCCGGGAGCAGCAGTGGCGCTGCTGGCGCCGGGAGACATAGCTGGCGCCGATGGCGCCGCAAGTAAAGCTTGTAAAGGTAGCTTTACAACATCCACCCCACCTTTATAAAATCTGATGTCCTCATCAGATGTCAGATTAAAGTAAAGGTGTCTCCCAATTAAAATGACTATACATTTAAGCTACTAGGCACAGTACTCAATTTACTGGCCACTTTTTATTAACATTGAAGCTGGCACACCACAAGTCGGAGGCTCAGCTCTTTGTACTGAAAAATTACATAACTTGAAAATATATCTTTGTCTGGGAAAAGCGTAGATTTGATATCGCTTTCGTAAAACCCGAGAACCTTATTAACTGGTGACAGAGGCCTTTCTTTGAAAATGTTCGCCCCTGTCGCTTCTGACTTTCGACTTTGGAACTCCTTTGAGCTCCTGATTTGTCCTTGATGCACTTTGTGTTGAGCTCCCTGAGCTCCAGGTTTGTTCAGTTCCGCACAGGTATCGAGGCTCCCTGAGCCGAAGGATTTATCGTTTGATTGCCCACTTTATGGTCCACTCCGTGCCTTGTTGCTTCTGCACCTTGATTTCTCTCCTTGTCCAAGCCTGATCTTGATACTTTTCCATCTTGGCTCTTTAAGGTAGGCAAAGATTGAGTACTCCGCAATGCACCTCTCACTTAGCTTGAAGTAGCTCTTTGAATCAGCCCAAATGTAACCATTGACCTCGTGGAAAGCCAAAGGGTCGCACCAGTTTGATCCGCATCCGAACTATCTCTTCGCGTTTGTTTGAAGCACCATGTCCGTCGCGCAAAACTTGACTTTCACAATTCCATCACTGGTTAGTTGCCTCACAGTCAAAACAAGAAGTGTACATCGAGCTTGGCTTCAAGTAACTCTCTTTGAATCAGAAACATGCACCCAGAGTTTGCACTAATCCGATCTCAACGCGAACTGTCCCTTAGCGTCCGTTCGAAATACCAAGTCTCTCATGCAAGACTCAACTTTCACAGTTCCTTCATTGATCAGCCTGCCTTACACGTAACACAAGCCAGCGTACTCATATGTTTCCTCATCATTGCTGGTCCAGAGAAAGCCTATAACAAACTTTCCTTTCCACAACAAAAACTTGTCAACTTATTAGGTCCAAAGTTCGCCATTCTCCTCGTGTGAGTATGGCTAGGTCACCTTGAATTTGCCCCCATTTTGATCAACTTTAATTCAAAATTTGCCCCAAGAGAGAGGTGTGTGTGATAGTTCCCCTCCACTTAATAAATCAGCTGATCGGACTTTAGAGTAGCGTTCTTCGGACAAAAAGCCTTTCCAACACTTTGCTTCCCATCGGCTAGGATTATGGCTCGATCCAACTTGTTGCCAATCTCTGAAGAGGATCCTAGTCTTTTCCTCTTTGAGGAAAAACCCAACTGATACTGGATATCACCCATGCTCAGTGAGTTTCAGTTCCGAAGGTGGCCGTCCCAAAATGAAGACCAACTGCTATAGAAGATCTCCCCTGAAGTTGCCCTTTCCAACTTTTGACTTCCTGCTTGCGTCTGGTGGGCGTTGTCGCAAATGAAACTAACCCCAAGAAACAGGCTAGTCATCCATCCTTTGCAAACATTGAGTCATTTCGTTGTCGTTCACGTGCGAGTACTGAACTGCAAATCCGCCGCACAGATTCTGGATATCGCCCCATGCTCAGTGAGTTTTAGTTCGAAGGTGGCCGTCCCAAAATGAAGCCAAACTGCTCCATAGAAGATCTCCCCTGAAATGGCCCTTTCAACTTTTGACTTCCTGCTTGCGTCCTGGTGGGCGTTTGTCGCAAATGAAAACTACCCAAGAAACAGGCTAGCCATCCATCCTTTGCAAACATTGAGTCGTTTCGTTGACGTTCACGTGTGAGTACTTGAACTTCAAATCCGCCCCACAGATTCTGTAGTCCTCTTTGTTTAATGGTATCAGCCTTCAAAAGAAAGGTTCCTTCTCGAGCCATCAGCTCCCTTGTATCACAAGCAATCATGCAAACCAGGCAAAGCACGAGTACTAAGACTCACACGAATACGTACAAGTAAGACACTCAGGCAGGTTTACTAACAAGTAACAAAGACAAGGTCCCCCCTTTGAGATGGTCCTGCCAACGGACCTTTGCTTGGCCGCGCCATACAAATCGATCACAGAATCAGCCACATAGGACACCCCTCCAACCATCCGTGCTTTCACCCATTAAGCAGCACATTGCCTCAGTCACGCCCCCACCACTTTTTGGTCGATAGCCCCTTATAGCTAAACGATCGGCAGCTATCCCGCACCGGGCAGCTAACCACCCGTGCTTTACACCCGAATTCGAGCAGCATCTCTGTATCAATGGTTAACCCCGTACAGTTCGAATATGTCGCCCCGCACCCCCACAAGGTACAGACCGTGCTTTCACCTCCCTAGGCAGCACTTTGCCTCATCCGTCCTACGTGCAGACAGCGCCAGGCTCCCGAACCGCGAGAACTGACGTGCTTACACCTCAAGGGCAGCACTTTGACTCATCAAGTCCCCCGTTCTGCCGACCACCCCGACCGTGGACGCACCCGTGCTTACACTGTGGGCAGCACCTTGCACAACAGTTGTCTTGATGAACCCCCAAACCGTGGCCATTTCCGTGAGATCCGCATAGCTGACCGGCCAGTCGGCTCTGATACCACATGTAGCGCAGGCATCCCAAAGGGAGCGGGAACCACGACTTAGCTTCCCAGCCTTCAACTCTTGCCATCCAAACCCACTTGACATACAAGCAGCCAACTCGCCAACAACGATCGACTTAACCAACTTAAAGTTCCGAAAACCAACATTAAGATCCAACCTGGCGCCATGCCAGATCGGGGGTCCCGACGTGGGTGACTTCCCTCCAAGCAAGCGCCCGACATACATCAAACTTAACCAACTCGAAGCTTCGTTACCAACGAGTAACATCCATTCCAAGCAAGCGGTCTGACTTACATCAGACTTAACCAACTGAAAGCTTCGTCACGGAGCGCTGGAAGCCAACCTGGCGCCCACGCCAGACTGGACAGCCATAAACAGGTAACATCCACCAAAGCAAGCCATCCAACTCAGCCGACAGGTTAGAGCCCGTTCCCCAAGAGCTTAACCCATTCACGTTCATGCAAGGAACACTCAGAACCACAAGCCGCGACAGATATGGAAACAACCAGTTCTTGGACCAAATGATCCCGACAGCATACCGCTGGCGCCACGGACCGAATGGTCCCGACGGCATACCGCTGGCGTCCCGGGATACGACCCTCAGCTATGTGCCAAGTTAAAAATTTTGAAAGCGGCCTTACAACTGGCGCTTTTACCGAACACTGAAACCCAGAAGGTAATCAGAGTCAGTTTGAGGAAAATCCACTTTATTGATAAATCTGAGGAAGGTTACATTTCAAGTGTGTGACCGACCCTAGTCTCCGGGGCGCTAGCATGCCAAGGCGAGAGCCATGACAACATTCCAGCAAGGGAGGCTGAGACTTGGTTGGAGCTCGCCCTGAGTCGCAACCCGCACTCCCCTATAGTATTGGTGTGATTCGGCACCCCCCCCTCATACCAAGCACTCTACCCAAGCTGGTAAAGCACGTTTTTCTCTCTCTAGGATTTTCTCTTTCTAGAAAGTCATTTTCTCTCTCTAGATTTTATTGATCCTCAGGCTTCCTTTAATCATGCCTAGATCGTGAGAGGTGATTGCACATCGATCTGAGCTCTCTGGACTTCGCTAGAACCGATCAAAGATTTTCAGCCATAGGAACTTGGCGCCGGCTGGATTCTGGTCACAGTGGCGCCGGGGAGCGGCGCCGGCGCCGTTGGCGCCGGGCAGCAGCAGTGGCGCTGCTGGCGCCGGGGACATAGCTGGCGCCGATGGCGCCGCAAGTAAAGCTTGTAAAGGTAGCTTTACAACAAAACCCTTGCAGATTTCTCTGTGTCCTGGTTTTAGTGAGACTAAGATTGAACTTCAGAGGCCTCTACAAAAGTTTTGTTGGTTTTTTTTTTTTTTTGACAACAAACTCTTTCAGATTTCTCTGTGTCCTGGTCTTAGTGAAACTAAGATGGAACTTCAGAGGCCTCTACAAAAGTTTGTTGTTTTATAAAAGAAGAGATTACAGTAAAAAAAAACAATGAAGGTAACTAGATTATCAAAAGTTAAGGTTTTTTTTTTTTTAAATGAAAAATAAAAAGTACAACTCCAAAAAAAAAAAAAAGAGACGGAATGGTATAGGCAGGAGAATGGAGAGCAACAGTTTGGGATGCGGGGTTCCTGGAGTGCGATAGTGAGGGAAAAAATCAAGAGTAGCAGGGAGGTGAGCAGCAGGTGAGGGAGGGGAGCGGAGGAGAGAGAGAGAGAGAGAGCAAGCAGGTAGGCAGGCTAAGGAGAAGAGCAAGCGGAGCAGGTAGGCAGGCAGGCCGACTATGGAGGAAGCGAGCAGCAGGCAGCGAGTAGGACGAGCAGGGAGTTGGTGAAGGGAGCAGGGCAGGGAGGTGAGGGGAGGGACGTGGGCAGGGAGAGATGGAGGTGAGCGGAGGAGAGGTGAAGGGAGTGAGAGAGCGAGCAGGGGTGAGGGAGAGACGCAGCATGCAGCAGAGGGGAAGGGAGAGGGATCAAGGAAGAGGCGGGAGTGGAGTTGTAGGCAGCGAGCAGCAACGTAGGGAGTGAGCGGCAGGCGAGGTGAGCCGGGAGCAGGAGGCTGGAGCTGTAGGCCAGGGAGCGGAGCAAAGGGGATTGGAAGGGAGGTGAAGGGGGCAGGTGAGCGGGCAGCAAGCAGACAGGGGGCGAAGCAGAGGAGTGGGAAGGAAGGGGCGAGCAACAAGGAGAGCAAGGAGGTGAGTAGAGGGGATCGGAAGGAGGTGAAGGGGGGCGGAGTGAGCAGGCAGCAAGCAGGCAGAGAGCGGAAGCAGAGGGGGAAGAGGAGTGGAAGGAAGGGGCGAGCAACAGGGAGAGCAGGGGAAGGAGGGGAAGGGAGCGAAGGAAAGGAGGGGAAGGAGCGAGAGAGGGGATCGCAAGGGAGGTGATCGGAAGAGAGGGGGGAAGCAGCTGCGTACAGCAGTAGGGAGGCAAGCGAGAGCAAGTAGCGAGGTGGAGCGAGAGATGAAGGGGTGGGGCAGCGGAGGGGAAAGGTAGCGAGCAGGAGTAGAGTGGAGCGAGTAGGGATGAGCAGCGGGGAAGGGGGAAGGAGCGGAGGAGCAGGGAGGGGGAGCGAGGGAGGGAGCAAGAAGGGGAGAGGGAGTGGAGATCGCAGAGCAATGAGAGAGGGAGTAATGGGAGGTAGCGAGGCAGACAGGAGGGGAAGGAGGTAGAGCGATGAAGGAGGGTGGGGAGAGAGCAAGCACGCGTGGTGGCGAGGAAGGGAGCTGGTGAAGGAGCGAGAGAGGGGATGGGAAGGGAGGTGAAGGGGGCAGATGAGGAAGAGAGCAGGAGGTGCGAGCAAGAGGGGGAGTGGTGCCTGCGAGCAGCAAACGAGGGAGGGAAGCGAGCATCTAGAGGGGTGGTGAAGGGAGGGGAAGCAAAGAGAGAGATTTTTTTTTTGTTCTTTTTTTAAAAAGGAGGCTTGATCCATATCAAAACTGAGATTACGACAATAAAAAAACACTGAGCAATTTGAAAAAATCTGACACACTATATATCTTAAAAAACAAAATTAATCCCTTGAGGGCTTGGGTTTTTTGTAATGGACTTGGAAGATTTCGAAGAATGGGAAAAAGAGGAGGTGAGGGGAGGAAGTAGAGAAGAGTGGAGAAAGAAAAGCAGCTATGCGGTGAGCAAACGTTGGCACTCCTCCGGCAACGGCGCAATTGTAGTCCACTCGCTAGTAATAGGGGTCCGTTCACTAGGAGCCGCCCTGTTGTAAACCTTGCATAGCGCTGAGAGAGAGAGAGAGAGAGAGAGAGAGAAGAGAGACGAGAGGGAGAGAGAGAGAGAGGAGAGAGAGATGAGAGAGAGAGAAGAGAGAGAGAGAAGGGAGAATAGAGAGGAAGGAGTGATGAGAGAGAGGAAGAGAGGAGAGAGGGTTTAGAGAGAGAAGAGAGAGAGAGAGAGAGAGGAGAGAGAGGAGAGAGAGAGAGAGAGAGAGAGAGAGAGAGATAGAGAGAGAGAGAGAGAGTTCACCAAGGATGGTTGGGGCTATAGGGGCTCGAGCGCCCTACCCATAGCTAAGCACCAATCAACCTTGGAGAGAGAGAGAGAGAGAGAGACCGAGAGAGAGAGAGAGAGAGAGAAGAGAGAGAGAGAGACGAGTGAGAGAGGAGAGAGAGAGAGAGTGTGTGTGTAGACAGAGAGAGAGAGAAAGGGAGAAGAGAGTTCACCAAGGATGGTTGGGGCTATAGGGGCTCGAGCACCTACCCATAGCTATGCACCAATCAACCTTGGAGAGAGAGAGAGAGAGAGAGAGAGAGAGATGAGAGAGAGAGAGAGAGAGAGAGAGAGCTTTATTGAGAAAGATGAAGATGTGTACAATGGAAAATGGCCCTCCTTATATAGTTGAGGAGGGAGGGCCATCTTGGCTCTCATTGGCCTATTTAAAATGGCATCCTAGCCCTTCAAACTAATTGAACTTCAATCTAATGATTCATTAGGAAAAGGGCCAAACTCACATGATTCATGTGAGTTTGAGAGATCCCCTTTTAACTTAGAACCTTATGAACTTGACTTTGGGATTTTTAATTATTTTATTCTAACTAAGGCCCCAAGTCTTTTATTCAAGTTCTACCTAACCATTTTGTGTGCTCATTGGGTTGGGCTTACACACGCAGGATGCCAGTTCCCTCACATTTTATTATTCTAATTGTACAATGTACTATGGCGGGGCCACAAGTAAGGCTTGGCCAACAGTACTTTAAGTGGTGGAACCCACTTATTTATTTATGTATAGGAAATACCCACAACGAAACATGTTCCTGTGATTGGATTTTAAGATCAGACCATGTAGACAGGCTAATTTCACCACTTTGATTCCATTTAGGCACCTTGCGAGGGTTGGTAGGATGATCTTGTTGCTCTGCAAGGGTTCTGAAGATTCAGCTTCTGGGAACCCTCGCCACACACTAAAAAATGATGATGTCTCCATTAGGAGCTCTTGCAGAGATTTTTATGGATGCATCTGGGTCAGATCTAGTGACTGTCCAAGTTTCAAGAGCTATCTCCAGGGGATCTCCCAAAATCATGAAAAAGTGCTCTTTTAGAGTGTTTTTTTGAACAAGTCTTGAGCTTCTCTGATTTTTAACTTTTGCAAACTGGTAATCAGCTTCATCCATGCTTGATTTGACTATTGGTAGTTCTTTGAAAGTTCTGATGGATATTTGGTAACAGATCCCATCAGTTTTGGTTGAATTTTGCTCTTAATTTGCCATAGTTACTGAGATCGAGGTCTCTGATCTACAAATTTGGAGACTTCTTGGCATAATCTAATAATCTGCTTCCTTCTTGATCCCATCTGGATTTGGATCCCTCTTGGATCATGATGGATTTCTCCGATCTTGCCAGATCTGGCCGAATCTTGATGGATCTAGCTTGATTTGGCTTGATCTTCCTAGATATAGTGGTGATGGTCTATCAGAATAGCTTTTCGTAACATGCCACCAATCAAGATCTATCTCAACTGCGGTGGCCAGTACTTGTGCAACCGGCTACGTTGATGGGTGTAGCGAACAGTTTCCCATCTAGCTTCTCTAAATTTATGGCTCCATGATAAGAGTTTCATTGATCCAATAAGGACCTAGTCTGTGAATTTTAATTTTCCCTTCATTGTCTGGGTTTTATACATCAAGACCAGATCTCCGGAGCGAAGATCCTTCTTTTGTAACCCTGTGATCGTGCCATGCTTTGCGTCTTTCCTTTTCAGCTGCTAGTGCATGCACAACTAATAAGCGTGTTTCACAGAGTTATGCAGAGCTTTGTGGCGTAGTTGTAGAGATTTGGATTCATTAAGGCATTGTATTGTGGGCAATCCTCAATGAAGGGACTGAAAACTCTACTGGCATCACAGGATCCTGACCATATACCAATTGGAAAGGTGTTTAATCAATGCTTCCCTTATATGTTGTCCTGAATGCCACAGAGCAGCATGCAACTTATGTCCCAATCTGATCTGCTAGCTTCAACTGTTTTCGTGAGCACACTACACAAGATCTTATTGGATGATTCTGCTTGCCCATTACCACGATGATAATAAGGCGTACTGGTTCTATGGATCATGAAGAATTCCTCCAGCGGGACCTTGATGGTCTCATTGATTAAATGACTTCCGCGATCGCTGACTAGCTCCACCGGGCATCCAAAGTGCACAATGATATTTTCATAAAGGAACTTGGTAGTGGTCCTAGCATTAGCTACTCTTACTACCTTGGCTTTGACCCACTTGGTGAGATAGTCCATGGCTACGACTATGTATCAAGCCTGAGAACTCCTTGCTGCAGGGTGAATTGGACCAATGCAATCCAATCCTCACTTTTTGAATGGTGCTTGGGCTAAGACCGGGTGCAGTAGGTCATAGTTCAATCTCGTTGGTCCCCCCTCCCTTTGGCACACATTGCACTTTCTTAAGTATTCCTCTGTATCCTTATGAATCGTTGGCCACCAATATCCTGATTGCAGGATCTTACGAAATATAATGTCGGATGCAAAATGGCCTCTACCCATGCCTTCATGTAAAAGCGAAATGATCTGGGTGGCCTCATGAGGGAGAATACACGTCGAAGAATCTCGTTGGTCCTCTTCGATACAACTGGCTGACAATCAACTGATAAGGTCTAGCCTTCAGGATCAATTTTTGCTGCTCCACATTTGGTAGTGATTTGTCTGGTTGGCCCCGCATTAGATATTCAACAATGTCGGCAGCCCATTCTGGTACTGTGTCCACGTAAAATAAGACAGCATCGACCAACTCATCGTCGGGTTGGATTGCAACCTCCTTTCCCTTGATTCACGACACATGATCCGCCATGTAGTGTTGTTTTCCCTTGCGAACTACTATCCGAAAATCAAACTCCAACAATAGAAGTAGCCATCTGGTGATTCTCCCGGTATTGCAAGTTCTGTTAACGAGATAGAGCAAGGGTTGATGGTCTGTATAAAAAGCAAAATGTGTGGCCATCAGGTAGTGCCGAAATTTCTTAACCACATAGATCATTGCCAGTGCTTCTCGCTTTGTGGCTGAATAATTCATTTCTATATCACTGAGTTGTCGGCTTGCAAATCGGATTGAAAAATCCTTTTTGTGTTCACCTGGCTGGGTTAAGACTGCTCAACTGCAAACTTTGATGCGTTCGTATGCACATGAAACTCAATGGACCAATTGGGTGGACGTAAGATTGGTGCTGAAACCAATGCATCATTTAGCTTTTGGAAAAACCTTTAGGGCTTCCTTGTTCCAATGTGGATCCATTGTGAGTTTGTAAAATGGTCAGGCTAACTCTACAAAATCAAGAATGAAGATCTTATATAGTTAGCATGACCCATGAAGATGTAGACTTCGCGGATCGTTCATGTGAGAGATTTAAACTAGTTTAGTCTAGTTTAGTCATATTTTGGTAAAATGTCAATAAGAGGAAAACTCATTTTAGACTTAGAGATAAACTTTTTAAAGTTATATTAGTTTAAAATACATTCAATAAACACTTTTTGAAAATGTGGGAAAGTTGGTAGTCGAGTTTGAGAGAGATTCAAACTTGAACTTTGGGTACATTGAATCTAGACCCAAAAATAGTAGGGTTTACATTTTGGTGGAAAAGTCAAGTGGCCAAATAGGGTTTGAAAACTCTATAAAAGGATTTAACTCATGGAGAGACATATATTCTCTCTTCTCTCTCTCATTTCATCATTATACATGGTCCTCTTTGGGTTCTACTACTCATTGGTGCACTATCTTGGTGTTATCTTGCAATCTTGTGTGTAGAATGCTCATTTATTGCTATTTTCGGTTCCACACGTGTGAATACAGTAGGGTACTGTAATTGTACGGACAGAAAACATATTTTATGTTTTGGTTCATGTTGATCAGTATCTCTTAAATTTTGCATCTCATTTTGTATGTAGATGCTGATTTTTCTACATTGGCAGGATTGGTGGTTTGCTCTTTATTGTAACCAAAGATCAGGGACATGGATTGGATCTTGAATGATCTGAAATCCTTCACATGGTATCAGAGCTATTGTGTTTCAGGTTATCAAAGGATCAGCCATCTTTAGCAAGGATTTGGAGGAGTTACCAATGCTAGAGCATGCTAGATTGATCTCTACTCAAAAATCAACATTTTTGCATGTGTAGAATTGCTCTTTTGTAGGTCAAAACTCGATATAGGGCTATAACTTGATCAATTCCGATTTTACTTGGTTTACTAGAATTAGATGACTTTTGGTGCATTAGGAAGGTCTCATTGGAGTCTACAAGAAGATATATCAAGTTTCTAGAAATTGCATGTAGAATTTGAGATATTCAATTTTTTGTGATTTTGTCAAAACCCTAATTTTGATTGGATCTCTAGTTTGTGAAGTTACTAAGGAGAGAAGTATGTGAAGAGTTCAAATTAGGATGTACTTTGAATGATGTCATTGTGAATGCTAGTGAGGAAGAATCATTATCATATGATTCATTACCTAAAACATTGAGTAGAAGTTCTTGTTTGAAAAAAGAGATTACTTCAATCATCCTTATGTTGAAGGTACTAATAATTTTTTCATGGCTTCTAATGTCTTTGAAGTTTCTACTTCTTATGATGCAATCATTAAGAGGGAGTCTTATGAAGGAAAGAGCAATGGAAGATTGGTTCTTGGGAAGATCCAAGGCATGGATCTCACATCTCTTCATCAACTCAAAGGATTCTATGATTGTGAATTGATCACTCATGATCAAGATGGCAAAAGGTTGGTTGGAGAAGACTACATGGAGCAAATCGAGAGGCAATTTCTTCAAGGCAAGGGAGATCTCATTGGTGAGCTTATTGAGGTTTGTTATGGACTCAAGAAGGCTGGATTTATTAGGTTTTATACTCATCTTCACCTACTCTACTTCATGTTGGATGGAAAGTTTGGAATCTATCTTTTGATTTATGATGGTGACATTGGTGACATTGTTTTCACTAACCTTTGTGGAAAGTCGAGATCAAGCATTGATGAATTCTTGTTGGATCTAGATCATATGTTTGAGAGGGAGTATTTCCAGAGGTATAGGTCTGAAGATATTCATATCTTTGATATCTTTGATGATCAAGAGAAAGGTAAGCAAGTGGAAGCGACTCACTTTGCTTTACTCACATGTTTTGGAGAATTTTCTTGTGTAAATGATGCTATGCAAGTGGATATTGGTTCTCATGGTTTTCATACTGGAAAAGAAAGTAATGGATCTGGAAAACAAATTTTGTTCAATGACTTTGATGGTCAAAAGGAAGATCAAGAGGTTGATCTCAAAGGGCTTCAACAACACAAAAGGAAAGGTGGCAATTTGGAGCTAGTCAAGAGCATCAAAGAAAGGTTATTTGGAAAAGATGTTTGGATATGTTTTTTGTAGCTTATTGAAGACTCAACTAAGGTCAAAGGAGCATAAAAGAAGTGTTGTTCAAGTTTACTTTACTTGTTCTATCTCATGTTTGAGCTATTTCATGTGGATGTGTCAATTGTCAAGACATGGACAAACTAGTTATATTGTCTTGCAATATCTTATTGTTGGAGTCATACTAGCATTCTTGGCTAGTTTTGCTGATGGAAATGAAGCTATTGGAGGTTCATTATATCACTCATCCATGATCAAGTTCTCAAGTGTTGAGTTACTTGATGTCAATGTTTGGAGATTGTCAATTTTTGGTGAATTCATGGTCATTTTCTTGTGTCAAGTAGTCTTGAAGAGGACTAGTGCAACCTACTTGGTTTATGGAGTCATGTGGTGCTGGATTTACATCATTAATGTACTCACCTACTCATGGATTTCCAAGGTTTGATGATATCTTGTGGCAAGATGGAGATGGAGGCTATTCATGGAGTTTTATGGCGGAGACATATCAAGAAAGGACAAAGTTGGAGGAGACAAGCAAGCAAATGGTCATCACTCACATTTATTGTTTGGTTTCTGTAATTTTCCAAAGAGTTCAAGTTTAAAGCATGGAGGAATCATTTCATTCACATTCTATTTGGTTCTTCATGTTCTAGTTATATCTTGATGTGTAAAATTGATGTAAGAGATAGTGAAGCATCCAATTTGGACACTATTCTCTATATCAATTACGAAAGATACTTTAGAACCTTAGAAGGAAATCTATACTTAGGATGGAGATCATTCTAAAGTTGGATCAAAGTTATTGTCAAAACTATGCCAAACTAGTTTGAAGAGGGAGTGTGAGAGATTTCAACTAGTTTAGTCTAGTTTAGTCATATTTTGGTAAAATGTCAATAAGAGGCCAAAACAGAGATAAACTTTTTAAAGTTATATTAGTTTAAAATAACATTCAGTAAACACTTTTTGAAAGTGTGGGAAAGTTGGTAGTCGAGTTTTGAGAGAGATTCAAACTTGAACTTTGGGTACATTAAATCTAGACCCAAAAATAGTAGGGTTTACATTTTGGAGGGAAAGCCAAGTGGCAAATAGGGTTTGGAAACTCTATAAAATGATGTAACTCGTGGAGAGACATATTCTCTCTTCTCTCTCTTTCATCATTATACATGGTTCTCTTTGGGTTCTACTACTCATTGGTACACTATCTTGGTGTTATCTTGCAATCTTGTGTGTAGAATGCTCATTTTATTGCTATTTTCAGCTCCACACGTGTGAAATATAGTAGGGTACTATTATTGTACGGACAACAAACATATTTTATGTTCTGGTTCATGTTTGATTAGTATCTCTTAGAGTTTGCATCTCATTTTGTATGTAGATGCTGATTTTTTCTACATTGGCAGGATTGTTGGTTTGCTCTTTATTGTAACCAAAGATCAGGGACATGGATTGGATCTTGAATGATCTGAAATCCTTCACAGTTCTCGGTGGTGGTAGATCAACAATGATCCTGATCTTTGATAGGTCTATGGCAATCCCGTGTCTTGGCACTATATGGCCGAGAATCAAGCCTGTGTCACCCAAAATTGACATTTTTCTAGATTCAAGGAGATCTGGAAGTTGCAACATTTCTGTAACACTTT